>JAJEKV010000271.1:0-461571 GCA_021234155.1 Isoetes taiwanensis | reverse complement strand
ATATACTTGCCTATCCATAGAATATGCCGAAACCAGGGATGAGCATAGGAGACTATGACTTGTGAAAAGGGTATTGCTTTCATTATGCTTCGGTATGTTCCCAAGTGCTCCTACATACCAAACAATTGAAACCGGAAAGCGTATTTATTACAAAGAACATTATCAACAACATTTGTGAGACAATAATGTTGTTTAATCCTCTTTGTCCACACAATCTTATGAAAACCCATTCGGTATCATGCAATTATGGATTCCTGAAGACGCCAAAGAGACAAAGAAAGAAGGCGAAATAAAACATGGTCTTTCCCCTAATTTAGGTGTTTGCTCCTTTTTGAGGAGCTTGTCTCTTGCTCTTGTTTCTTGAATGCATGCCGGGATATTTCCATAGCATGACTTTTTGCTTCTCATATGGGTGAAACAAAATGAATTGAGAACAATATATCAACAACATTTATGAACAATAATATTTGTTGTAAATAACCATGTAATCTACCATCGTTTCCTATAAAATCCCAATTCGGGACCAGGGGTCCACTTTATGGATTCAGGAGACGGGCGTCCCACAACGAGGATTGCTAATCCATCATGACCATTATTAAAATTGTCCAGAACACACTTGGCCCAGAGGTTCTAAGATGTCCTTCCGATTCCTGTATTGTTGCCGGATCTGGAGTGGAACAAAACTTGTCATTTATGTGACTTTCGTCATGTTAGAAAATGCATTTTTCCATTTCAAATATATATTCTTCTCAAATACTCAAAGTTTTGTTACTATTACTTCCTAATTTAGTTTGAAATAACCGGTTTGGAGACATCAAAATGTTGTAAGAATGACAAGAAAAACCGGTCCATATACCTACGAAAAATGCAACACATAACATTTAATTTCTAAAATGTGCAATGACCTATTGGTCTCGTGGACGTTAAAAACTATTCTATTTCTATTTCTATTCTATTCTCCCTCACGATTACGCAAAGAATGCAAAGCTACGAAAGTAAAATCCTGCCGATGTGTCAAGCCATCCTACTCGCCCCAAAAATAAAAGAAAACGATGGTGGTCTGTGGCTAGAGATGAAGTTAATGATATAAAAATGATTACATTTTCACACCTAATCATTGTCCTTCGTTTTCCAAATAAGTTTCATGGTTTTGTATCTTTTGTCAATTTCTACAAATGTCTTTCCTACAATTCTTGCATTCCATGGCAGGATATTCTACAAATGTGCTACAATTCTGCATTCCATGAGATGGAAAATTATCCGATTTGTCTAATCTTTGAAACTCCCTTTTATACAAGGCTTCCATATTTTCCATATCTAACATACATATTGATGAGGACTTCCAATAATAACCTAAGAATCAACCCCATATTTTACAATAGAGCAATGAATTGGCTTATCAATTTTAACATCCTAGATTAGTGAAACGTATCTAGGTACACCAATGATCCAGCATCTAGATCCCCTAAATTAGTAGAAAGAAGCATCATCTTTTGTTAAACAAGCATTCAGATCCATTATTATTGTGCTCCATTATTGCTATGCCATCGTTTAATGATCATTCTTGTTATGCCCCATCGTTAATCGATCCATTTTTGTGCTTTCCTTGTGGGTAGAATTTTTGGAATAATTTTGGTCCATAAGCTGCCAGAGGTTTCTCCCTCCGAGGCCAATATGAGTTTCTAGCATGTCAAATGGAAAATGTAAGTTTGTTATTGATTAACTTGCATATAGTTTTCAAGTTTTAAAATATTTACTTAAACCGTACACCATGTTGTTATGTTTTTCGTTAGAAGGCTATTGCTTGGTGAGTACAATGCATGTACCAAAGTCCACTATCAAGCATCGCAATTATGAGCACATCTAATTTTTAGCCCGCTTCGTACATGTTGACTGTTCTACCAGTATGTCTTTGAATCTTTACAAATTTATCTTTGTGAATTTCGACAATTTCATGTTTTGTATCCTTGTGCTAAAGAGACTTGAGCTTGTCTACAAATCTGAACATTCCCATGTTTGATCTTATTTAGTCACCGGTTCGTAGTTCCATGGCAGAAAAACTCCTTCATGTTATAGGCCAGATAGTTGTGAGTGGGGCAAATATTGGAAGGCGTGTTGTTGTTAAAGTGGGCGGCTTAGGGTGTACTTCTATGTTGTCATTCTGGATGATATGGCCATAGAGAGCTATCTTATTCATGCTTGGACATTCAGGTGGCAGGCCACTCTGATGCTAACTATAGAATGTAAGTTCCATCATGTGTCTGAAATTCTAGGCGGAGTAGAAATCTGAAGGTAGCTATCTCAATCAGACTTTTCTTGGTGGGTACAACTTTGTAAGAATCTAAGACTTCATATAAAGTTCGCTTATAATCATAAACTCTGTCAAGGGACAAATGTTTAGCTCTTGTTCTTTGAAGTTGCAAAGTCGTTGATTCATCACACAAAGAGACCAGCCAGCAATGATCGGTTCCTAGTTTTTAGTAGGACTTGCCTTTCTTTCTACCAAGGATGCTCTTTGCAACTCTATAGTAAATGATACTGAAAGGAATACAATACTTTTATATGTGGATCTTTCATTCTGATTTTCTGTTCGTTGCATGGTAACTGCAGATGCAAATATTTTCTTTATTAATAGTTAGATTCGTCTTGGGCCCACTAATTTTACCGACCATCGATACGATTTGGGTTTGAGCTTCTTTTGCTGCCTTCATGGTGCCGTCTGTTTGACTTTCATGCCTGCCTCATGAGCTGGATGTCTTTATATGTCACATGTGTTCATGGGTCAAACTTTTCTGTGGGCTATTTTAGGGTTTGGCATGTCAGGTAGCCCAGATGGTGATCAAGCTATACTGCTATGTCGTCTTCATGCTTGAAAGTACCAACCACCGGGGTAGCAGTCATTCCAATTCACAAAGAGATGTCGTGATGCAGACTTTGTTACTCGGGAGTTATTTTGGGTTATCGGCAAACCATGTTTGGCTTATCATGAACAATTGAGCCCGTTTAATGTCACCCCTCTTTCAACATGCGAGAACCATTTGCATTACATGAAGTGCCTATTGCCATTAAGGCGTTGATTCATAGAGTCAGCTGTGGGTGAGCTCTAAATCTAATAGAGATAAAGGATCGAGGAGACAACCTAATCCAGGAGACATTTCAGTGCAACTGTTAGCAACTTCCGGTTGTCGTCAGCAGCGCCAAATCCCGGTTCTTGGTTTTAAATGCAGTAGGCGCGGAAGAAAATATGCACTGAAAATCAAAAGGTCTGAAAAAAACTTCGGCTAAGCGGCTTGTGAGAAGGAGAATGTTACTGTATGCTTACTTGTGGGGTATATTCCAAAATCTTAACTCCTAGGCAACCCCAAAAATATCTATTACACCCCTAAACCCAACCCCAAAAGAAAATATCATTGCACCTAGAGCAACCCAAAATATCTATTCTGAAGAGAAAATATTATCGATGTTTTGTGGACAATAATGTTTGTTTTTTAATATCTGTGCACGTTTTCTATTTTCTAAACCCATTTCCTTATAAAACCCCATTCAATTTATCATTGAGAGCGAGCGGAAGATGAAGGCGATCATGATGATGGCGGTTGCAGTCAGCGAAGAGAGACTTTGTTTTCCCTCGGAGGAGCCCAGGTTGTTGTCGTGTTGTGGCGAGAGCAAAAGGGAAGAAAAACAAAGGTGGTCAGTGGTGTTTTGACTTCAATTTAGCGGAGACTTGGCAATGGTTAGGGCGAAATGTCCACAACCGAAGTCAATGTCTTACAGTATCTAAACACTCAAGATTTCAATTTCTTGGGAGCCAGAGGCCCTGGTCTTGGAAAGAGAAACAAGGGGTATATGGCTTATTTGTTGGGCGGCCATATGAAAGTCAGCAGTGAAGACTTGTCGCCTTAGCAACACAGCAAGAATAGAGACCTAGAGAACAACACCTGAGAAATGGTCATGGACACATGTTTAGCGTGGTCAATGTGGCGATCAAGCTATGTAGTAGAGATGATGAGGAGCCAGCAGGAACCGATAGCGGCTTGTTGGAAGAATTCGCCTTGTTTGGCACAAATTGAGAGGCGAACTGGGCCTTTGAACACATGGGCTGGAAAGCAAGACCAACACAAGGGTTGAATTGGATGGCTTAGGCTTTGGTTGCTCGTGGCAACAAATGATGAAGGTATTTGAACATGTACGCCATGGGTGGAACACTCCCTCTTGTAGTCGACCTGAAGTCAATGCATCCCTTTCAAGTTGGTCAACAAGCTACAATTGTAATATGTATGTCGAATGAAGCAGTTCGGCCTGGAGACGAAAAGCAAAAAGATCATGCCCAGCGATGTGTTGCTCCAGTAAGAAGAAGCAAGAGGCGGTGCAAGGGTTAAATTGGCAAAATATACATTGTGCTGCCCTCAGCATCAAGTGGTGACACTGCGGCAACAGGGATCTAAACCAACCAAGATATAAATGTGGGGTGGCCGAGGCGGCTGACGGGTTATTGAGATCCATGTGGCTGCTGCCATCATTCCATAGCATGCGGTGTACAATTTGTCATTTTATAAGACTCTTAGATGTTTTGGTTATTGAATTCATGCTTATACGGATCGCTTCATTCTCTTTAAATTGTGCTTGGTGGTTTCCATGTTACTCTAATATTCTGGGTTACGGTTTTGTGGGATCTTAGGAGTAATGGCCTCCTAAATCAATTGATCCCTTTGTTGTGGCTATGAGACGTGGGACATAGTTACCGCATATAGGAAAACAGAATCACGAGCTTGTGCATATGGAAATAGACGAGCTTTAGACTTATATTCCAGGAATGTGTTCGTCGGGCAACCGGTACTTCGATACTAGATGCCCAAGGGCTGATCAAGCTTGGAAAAATTATGAGTGTAGCTATAAGTGGTAATAGCAATTGCTTTTGGATTGGCTTGTTTTCCAAAATAGTCCATGCGAAGAAAGGGCAAAATATGCTCTGGATTGGTTCATACCCTGAATTGGACCAAGAAGATGTCACATTAGGGATTCATTTGTTGCTAGCTCTAAAGATGTCATCTTTGCTAAGATGGGTGTTTACAGCAAACACACATTGGACCTAGGTTATGCACTGCATTGGATTTGAAAGCCGCTGTGAGTCATGTTAAGATGATGCCTGGAAAAAGGATGCGATGGGAGCTCTGGGAGGCATTTGAATAGGGCAATTAAATTGGATTACATCATTTGGTCTGGATTTGTTGATTCTGTAGTAGCAGGGAGCAAGGCGCATCTCTTATTCTTTGTAAGGGACATCCATGAAGCTCCTTCATTATGTTGATGTTTGGATTTCTTGGGCTGATCTAGCCTCACCGGCCGGCCACCCTAGTGGAGGTTGAACAAGGCATTTGAAGATGGTATCTGGGTCGGTTTTCAACAATCAACTTCGGTCCATGAATGATTCCTTATCAGAATCTTTCGCTATTGATTCTGATGTCGAGGTTTACAACCAGTGAGCATCTTATATCGAAACCATGCATGAGGGCCTTGCATGGGAGACTGTGAGACTAATAAAATTTGTATCCTACTTCAATGGTGCTTTCAAGGTTGTGCAACTCAAAGAAGATTGTCAAAGGCTAGGGCAGTTGGTATGGTGACTTGTACGAGTCTGGCCCTATGAATAGAGCCTTAAAACGGAGTCTAGATTATGTTTCTCTTCCAAAGTTTTGATATTTTGGATCAGTGATAAGTTGGTGCCATTTATTACGATTATTTTTGTCTTTATTGCCGACCACTCATAATGGCTGCTTCTTTGCTGTGCACTCTTTTGAGTAACATCGGGGCTCAATTTTGAGTACAACCTCACATGAGTTTTAGACTTTCATGGTGCTTATATACGTAATGAGGCAGGCGCTCTCTCTATTGATGGGGTTGTGGCCTGAGAATGTGCAGTCATTCCAAATTCTGACTAACTTTGGGAGATACCAGCATGATGATCTGGTTTATGGGTTTAAAACATCAGGACTTTCAACAAAGAACATACAATATTGGATGATCGTGAAAACTTGATTGTGTAGGAGAAACCGAGGAAAACAATTGGGGGCCAATTTTCAAAGCGCATAATACCAATGGAGTTCATTTGATCCCAAAAGAATCACGGTCTCCCAATCAAAGTCTTAGTTAATCTCACGGGTATATTTCTTTGCATACATCTTTTCCCGAGTTAAGTCTTTGTGTTGTATTTTAGTATGAAAGTTACCCTTGTTTTCCTAATAGGATCATTCCAGCACAATGTTGATGGTGACACCATTGATGAAGGTAATTCATGGAGCATAAGCAAACTTCGCACATAGATTCATGCAATGCAACTTTTAAACACTGCCCTGCGAGGTTGTAAGTCTTAACTTGAACCATCTTGGTCTTGTACATCAAATGAGGGTGTGTCTTTAAGCATGATTAGCCTCTTGGTCTTGTCCGGATAAGGAAGTTCTTTTGCCCATCGGTAGTAGTTAATCAACATTCTCATGTCTGGACTAGATTTGAAAGTTTTAACAATGACTAGAGCATACTTGATTAGTGAATGAAACTAGGCGGTTCTAAATTACAATTCCATAGGCCTACCGCCAAAATATGTTGCCAAGTTTATGATTATATTATCTTGAAAACATAACGATTTTTTGTAATGTCACTCTACATAGCAAAGCATATCGGCATGTATCTCTGATCTATTCTCTATTATTTTCGGATGCTCTGAGACCAATGCGCGCATTCTTGCAGACATATTATGGTTGAAAGTCTTTTGCCAAACAATCACTAAAAGTAAAAGCAATTTAACATATATATTTCGAGATTTCGTATCAATCTTTAGCGATGTGAGAGATAGTCTTTGCTAGGTAGCGGGATAATGTGAATCTTGTTTCTCTTTTTAGCAGGCACTTTGTGCAAACAGGGTTAATGAATGCTTGAGGAAGCACATGTCAAAAGCATTTCGTCGAGTAAAGATGATATTTGTTTTCTGGCATTTGAGACACATGATATTTACATTTCTGCCATGCGGGACACATTCAACTTTACGAAACCAAACAAAAGACCAACCAAAATCATTTTGTTGGAATCTGTTTTGTTCTACTTGATTACGCTAGAGTTACGATACATTTCACAATCAAACTTTGGTTTCCTTTTGATGATGATAACTTTTTGTTTTGCTATGGAAATTCCTCTGATACATCAAGTTTTCACTAATCGTGGTTCCACTTTTGTATAAGGTTCCTTCAGCTGGGTAGTGTTTCTTTTTGTGAAGATTCGTAAATGCGTTGAACCATTATTTTCTCATGTTAAAGCCTGATAACTTATGTCTTTGGCTTCAGTTGTTTTTATCTTTGGTTGATCGACCTTTGAAATGGGCCGGAAGGCTGCCGAAACCCGATCCGATCTGACTATCCCGATGCTACGGTCTTACTTAATGATCAAATCAAGAACCAAAGTTTACCTTGTTGAAGTTCACACTTGGGAGCTTACATTTATCGGCCTTATTCGACCCTAATGTTTAACCTCAGCCTTATTGACTATTTAATTTCGACCTTATAGTATTTCGACCAGGCTTAAAATTGAAAAGTCGGGCCTCGCGAAGATCCTTTTTACCATGCAAAAAATAAAGTCTAGAAAAAATAGACAATCCTTCAAAAACAAGTCCACATTTTATAGCCTTGCAATTTCAAAAAATTGCCATGCAACAAAGTTTAGATAAAATATGCACTTAATAATTCCCTATTTTAAATTTTTATTATTAAAATATATATTTATGCAAATTTCCCATAATATATAAAAAATAAACGAAATAAAAATTAGAGAATAAAAGAATTTATATTTTTGGCATTGGCTTGGCAAAATTTATACTATCAAATCAGGGATCATTATTATAGCTTAAATCATGGAATGGGTGTAGGCAATTGATTAATATTGCCAACGTAAAATTTTCCTCTCTTCTAAAATTACGCTGACTTTGGTAATGAATTCGAATCTTTGGCATGAAAAGAAGAATCAAGAATGCTTGATTTAAATGAGCATTAATGTTGTACTTATTTCTGAAAATTGACTATATAAGCATATCCTTTATATGGCTTTAACTTAACTCTTATGTTTAGAATTCTTGATTAAATGATTTCAGATTTAACGATGTTAATACAATGTTTTATCGTTAAATATTATTCTGATGCCCATGTTTAGAAGTATTTTAAGGAGAAAGAAAAAATTAAGTCAGCGCATTGTTACTTTTTACACTAACAATGCACATGAGGTCAATTTATATTATGCCTTGCAGTTTGTGATCCACTTTTAGAGTGAGCACAAAGTCGAGAACGGCCGCCCTTCAGTGCAACCGATTTCGACCATACTTGCCTTAATCGACTTATGGTATTTCACCGATGACCAGCACCTTACTAGAATATTAGGCATACTTGCCATTGAGCCCATCTCATATGAATTGAATGGGTGAATGGGTAATAGGTGAACTTGTATACTATAATGGGTGGTGACTTGAGACACTTCCATGTATTGCTAACTTGATGGGAAGAACAAAATGAAGCAGCTACCGACGTTAGCCAAACTATAGCATAGAATGGAAAAATAGAGTTGATGTGATTTCACGCATACTACTACCTCAGTTCTAGCTCAATAACATATCCTGAATATAATTATTATTAGGATAGGGTTGGGTTTATTAAGTTTAGCATAGGTTTCTTTTTTTCTAATTGCGGCCCGGTCAGTTTTCCGGAAACAAGTTCAGCTGAGGGTCTAAAATGGCCGGGCAAGCTATCGCGACCTCATTGATCAAGGGGCACCGCTTGACAAATGAGCGTGGCTACCATCTTTTATGTTAGATGGATACAAATTAGCCAATTCAAATTTTGGCAAAAGCAATTTCCACCCGTTCCATGCATTTAGTTGTAATATAACAATATAAAAAGAACCCGAGACGTCGATGCTCAAGGTAAGTGGTAGCCATTTTGCCTTCACCCATCAAATATGTAGGGAGTTAAAAATACTAATTGAGCATTACTGGGATAAGCTTGTTGTTGCTACGAAGGCGCCAGATCTTTATATTGAGTAATATAATTAGCGGCCCTTCTCATCTCTCATTTATTTTTCTTGGCCAAGTCTCTACATTGGTTGGGATCGGTCAGTTATAGGGTATCTGGCAGGTTGCTTGAGAAACTCCATGGATTGTTGTCATCAATTCTTATGTTCTCTGTACGGCATAGATAGTTAGATGACTTTGTTGATGGGGATATTTTATAAGATCCTTTTACATTTCTTAACTTTGGCGGGTATAATCCATATATATAATATGTCCAAATCCATGGTTTGTTTCAAAAGTCGTCCGAGGAAAGCAGAGGCTGCTGTAAATTTCGATTGTGGTAATCACCACTGGCTTTCTTGAATTATAATCTAATTACAAAAACCCACTATTGGTGGAACCACAGGTCCTTCACACGCATTGGTGGGCCGGTAAATAGATCTAAACATACTATGATTCACGTTATGTCCTCTGTAAATGAGTACCCACAAAATATTTCACAACTCAATCTCTATCGTGACCTTCGGTACATGTGCCTCTCATTTCACATCTTTGTGATCTAGATTTACCATAAAAGCCGGCCAATTTTCGTTTATGTTTGCATTCTCTGTCGTGTTTGCCATCAATTTTAGAAGACACGGTGGTCGAACTTGTCTGATTCGACCAAGGGCAAATTCTTCTGAGAATCACATGTGGTGCGCCAATTCTTCTATAGGAATCACTCCTCTGAGTCATTGACTTTACAAGTTCAAGCGATTCCGCCTGGAGTCGTCTGGTTTGAAGCCGGCCCTTATAAATATCTCCGTGCTTGACTTGCCAAGGTTTCTCCAGGTGTAACATACTTAGTTGTTGCTTTAGTGATGACACATGGCTCACATGTGTTATGTGTTTTAATGTGCCACATGTGTTATGTTTTGTACATTTTATTAATAACTCAAGTAAGTTTACTGTTTGTTTTTGTATTGCGAAGGGGTATTCTTGCGATTAGTTGGGGCCCTTGATTTAATATTGTATTGTATTCAAAATAGTATTTTTATTATGTTTGAGTTGCTTGTTTTGGTTTCAAGGCATATTTAATTCTATGGTTTATTTGTGGTTTTTCCTCGATGGTACCAAAGAGGAAACAGATGAACCAATTTTTGAAAGTGTTTGGCCCGGGACCCTTGCGAAGCTACTAATTTTGCATGCTCTGCCCTTCAGGCTGACTCCTCGGGCAAATGCGGGTTGGCTCTGTCACTGAGCGATGACGGAGCTTCATGCCTGCTCACGCTCTACCATGCTCTCATTGCTCAGCTTTAGTTCAAACTTCCTAGAAGATCTGGCTTCAATAGTTCAGGAATAGAATATCGGATATGATATACAAAATAGTCAAATGGCTGACCCAAAATTTGGCGTGACGTTCTAGGGAATTTTGTTTTCCTAGATTCCTTGTGCTTTTCTTGCTTGTGATACGGTGCACAGAGGTTCAATTCCTTCCATGGGAAGTGGAATGAGAAAAATGGTCTTCTATGATTGTAGGTTGCCAAAGCAACATGCATGAGCTCATTGATTCATAGGGTTCTTGGATTCGGGGTGAAAGAAAGGGTTTGCAATTGGAAGGAATTTCTTTGTATGGCAGCTCGCTGGAGTAGAGGGCTCCTTCCTTCCGTTGGTTTTACAAGATGAAAGCTTTTTATATACTGAAAAGCAACATGCAAAGGAAGAGCTCTGTTTTTAATTGTATTGTTATGTTCGGCCGGTGAGCCGTTTATGCCTCGAAGATTCGATTCCTTGCCCGACTGCACGCCGAGGGAGAGCTTTTTCCCCTGTGGTTGCTTTATTACTTATGTTTCTAACCATTGTGATGTAAGCACTATGAGGGAATTATCTCTAAATGTGATAGACCATTGAGTCTCTTAATTTTTTCGTTTGTACTATTGGAACTTGCATTTTCGATTGCTTCAAAAAGATTATGGACGATCCGCACAATCCAAGGGAAAATTTTGCAAATCAATGGGCCCACAATAGAAACTGAAAACATCACATTAACATCCCATAGACAAAGAACGCCCCATCCCAAAATGCTCAACGTAGTCATCAAACTTCACTTTTCATGATGTAAATTATGGTATCAACACTTAAACAATAGAAAACTGATTTTGTTTAAAACAAATGCTCTATATAAAAAATAAGAATTTATTATCACTACCGCAAATATTGTAGCAAAAACACTTTAGACTTGATAATGGCCGAAGACTTGCACATTCATTGACCACCCTCAAATTCGGGCTCAAATGAGTTTCTTTTGACCCGTGAATGGACCTGCTATTGCTTGTATTTAACCCTAATGCTATACATTTTTTTTTCTTTACGAGGTCCAATGATCTTGCACCCTTGGCCATAGCAAACTTTGCCCAGTCTATTAGCCCGAAAGATTTGCCAGTAGGTCTGTGTACTTCCTACCCACACGTTTAGATTCAAGACATCGATTCCTCGGTCCTTGCTTCAAAGATGAGCTTGCCCAAACATCGCTTCATTGTTGTTGTTTGTTTAGCCCCAAGTCATCCGGCATCAAAGATCAGAGATTCTGTTTGGCCTGGATTTACCCGGCCCTTGCTTGACATGATTTTTTGCTCAACACCACAGTTTTTTGTTACTTGTAGCCCACCTAGATCAACCAACATCAAGGCATCTGATTCTCTAAGGGGACTTTCGTGGCAGGCCGGGCCCCGGCTTCAATTCTTCCCCCTTTGGCTTCTTGCATGCATTCTTTACGCCTCTCTTAGCCATGACCAGCGGCAAGCTAAAGATATAGGGAGGAGGCGAGGGAGGATTCCACCATGCCGCCCCTCCCTCGACTCCCGAGCACAGTCCCAAGGCCACACTATGTTTCGACCCCCTCCCTGCATCAGAGCCTGGTCCTCTTGGTGGCCTTGGCCTGTGGAACAGCAGTTCGACAAATACATCTCCGGTATCCTCAAACTTGGTATGCATGGTGCCACCTTGGTCCCCTTGTCCGTCATTCACTCCAGCGGATCAGGGCTGCGGTTTGGGAGGCGATTCTGATTTGTAGTTCGACCGTTGCTCCCTATGAGCGAATGACTGGGTACAGTTCTAGAAATATTGAATCTCTTGATGAAAGAATACATAAATCATACGGCCATGTGATTTGCGTGGGCTGGACGTTCAAATCATTTTGCGATCCAATCCCATGGTACGTAACTTCTTCATGCTTCCACTGATGGTGGTGGAAAGGCCCAAGCCTGCCTCCTGCCTCCATCAGGCAAGGTATACATATCGCGTCCATCTCTCTGCTGCCATGGAGCCCTTCTCTGGCTGAGGGACGATGGGCGGATGCCTAAGGTGCAGCGGCGTGTAGGCGCGCCTGCCACACCACCACATCATCATCATCATCATCATCATCCATCATCATCATCTCATCATCATCACATCATCATCATCATCACCCCCAACCATCACCTTGTCGAGGGTCGTCTGCTCGAACCCTCTACCCGTCTTCACCTCCATGGCGGCGGTCGCCAGGCCTGCCACCTTTTAGCACCGCCGACAGCACGTCTGCGTAGCATAAGTGGGTGGGTAGGCGGGGCGAGGCGAAGGGACAGGACAGCAGCCCCATCGATGGAGAGAAGCAGAGAGAAGTTCGTTGCAGCCAGGAGCGCATACGTAGGCATGGTGAGCATTGTCTGTCAGTTTGCATCCTTCACGGGCTGGCGTCACGAGCTCTGACCCCCAGCCGACCTCTCACCGTGTTCAATCGCTATGCCATCGGCCTGCCTGCCTACCTACCTGGGCCAGGAGGTGGCTGACACAGAGGCCCGTGGTGAGCGCGCGGGGCGGCGACAGAATGAGTGCCGGCCGTTGCCCCAGCGGACGGGGATCGTCGTGATGCCGCACGCCGGCCCCTAAAGCCAGCCAGTCATCATCATCATCATCATCATCATCATCATCATCATCATCATCATCACCACCACCACCACCACCACCACCACCACCACCACCACCATCACCTTGGGCGTCGGCGTGTCCATATTCGCGGTGATTTTTATTTTTGATGGGACTTTGTCCCCGGCAGCTTTGTCTGCAGGCTTATGCCCCTATTTTGTATTGGGTCCCTAATCCCGAGGCTGGGGTTTTGATGATGATGTTAAAATTTCTATCTATCTATCTATCTATCTATCTATCCCATCTATCTATCTACCTACCTCGTTGAGCACCTGCCTGCCTGCCTGCCTGCCTGCCTACCTACCTGCCTGCCTGCCTACCTACCTGCCTGCCTACCTGCCTACCTATCTATCTATCTATCTATCTATCTATCTCAAATAAAGATTTTTATTTACTATTACTCCCAAAATTTAGTTTGAAATAATTTGATTGAGACATCAAAAATGTTAGCACAGAGTGACAAAAAACAGACCACATACATCTCAAAAATGCCTGGGTGCACAAATAATCTTGGGTGCACCAATAATGGACCAATTAAGAATAGAATAGAAGGGTTTTTATCATCCACGAGACCTCCTATTTGCTAATCCAAAGGACTAAACACCAAACCACAGGGAGGGGAATGAAAGATTGAAAATAAAACTTATAGTCTCATTTCGTGTTTGATACCTTTTTTTAAGGTTTGTCCCGCCATATACTTATTTCTTGAAAGCATGCGGGGATGCTCCATAATTCTCCTCATATGGAGGTGAAATAAAGTGAAATGTAGTTTTTTTATATGACCCCAATAAATTATGCAGAAAGGAAGGACTTACAATCTTCTCTTAATATGTTTGAAATATGTCATGTGATTTGTCTAATGATTTTGTGCACACCCTATGCAAATCATGTTAAGAAATGCATTTTCCATTTCAAATGCATATTCTTCTCAAATAAAGATTTTTATTTACTATTACTTCCAAAATTTAGTTTGAAATAATTTGATTGACGCCCAAAACGCTAGCACCGAGTGACAAAGAACAGACCACATACCTCTCAAAGATGCTTTGCATAACATCTGAATTTCTAAAATGTGGAATATTGTTCCTACGATTACCTCAAAGAATGAAAAGCTACGAAAGCAAAATCCTCAACAAGGTCAAGCCATCCTACTCGCACAATAAGGTCAATCATCGAACTATAATGCTCCCCAGTTGGGGTCATGTGGTGGTGCTTATGGAAAGAAAAAAATGAGAAGCAATAATAATTGAGTCTGTGTGGCTACAAGATCAGATTATTGATATAGAAATGATGACAAATTGCCTAATCCCATCATCCTTCATTCTAAATAAAAAAGTTTCATGGATTTTTGTATAACAATATTCCATTGCTCCACTTCCGCATTCCATGAGTGATACAGATTTGTCTAATCTTTGAAACAACACACATGCAAGGCTTCCATATTTCCATATCTACCATACATATTGATGAGATAGTTTCCAATAATAACCCCTGAATCAACCCCATATTTTACAATAGAGCAAATGGCTAGCTTATCATTACAAGAACACCCCTAGATTAGTAGAAGCATCTAGAATGCCGATGAAGGCCACTACATCTATGGTAAAACCATCTATTTGCATATCATAAAACAATTGGAGAGCCCCTTTAGTATTCCCTCTTTCTAGCATGCAGAAACCATTGCAAAGATAAGAAGTGCCTATTGCATACATATCTTGCTTGATTCATAAGTCACCATGAGTCAGGTCTAAATCTAATAGGGATAAAGGATCTAGAGACAACCTAATCGAGACATTTTCACGAACCCGCTGTAGCCGATTGTCAAACCAACAACGCAAAGTCAACACAATAGAAAAATATGCACACAATCAAAGGTCAAGAGAAAAACAAGGTGATGCGACGACGGGTTGCCCTCTCCCAGAGAGTGTGTTTTCTTGTTTCTCATTTTGTGTGTCCAACCTTTTTTGGTCTGGGCAATTGTGTTTGTTTTTTTTGTTTTTTTTTTTTTTTGTTTGCAATGGGAGCTATTACTAATGGTCTTGCGCTTTAAAATGGTCTAATTCCATATATGGCAACATTCTTTATCTTTACAAATTATATGAGGGGTGCAAATGTAATATCTTGTAACAAGAATATGGAAATTTAGACAGAATGTCAACAATCTAAGATTCTTCACAAAATCCCATTGAAACAACATCAGGGAATGTTAGGTCACCTTTTGCAATGTTTACGCGTTATTTCACAAAACCTTAATAGACTATCTACATGCCTCAAAATAGTTACATTCAAGTTTGCGCAAGTCCCCGTGTTATCCACATACTACTAACACCATACTACAGTCAGTGAGGTTTGACTATGCATACCATTTAAGCGTACATGGAATTCAAATACATATAATGTGCTCAACCCTTCGCCTTTTGAATTTGAAGACCCCAATTTCTACAATGAAGACAACTACTAGACAAATGCAATCAACAAATGGTCTTGTATCTGACGTGAACATCGTCATGATCAAAGTAACATATATCTCTAATGATATCAATTCTATAAATGTAATACTACTTTTCCAACAATACTATTATTTGTATGTAACTTATCAAAAAGTTTCCTCATTATTAGATTTTTACTTTCTTATTTTCGTCAAATGAAGAGAAAAACTTTGCACAATTAAGAAACTCTAGCTCAGCCATTGGCCTTCGAAACTTTTTCAAACATCTATTAACCTTTAGCATACCTTTTTGCCATGCATTGACTACGCCTCTGTCATATACCAGTTTTCTTTTTATTTTGCAAGCAAACCCTAGTTTTTCAATGTAATAATGATCGGGAGCTTGACAACTAAATGCTTCTTGTACAGAAACATAGACCATTTTCAGAGAGAGGGAGCCAAATGCCAAATTCTCAATCTTAGATATGATCTTATTCACATGATGATGGCCATTGCATGCGGGGTTTGTCCCCGAGGCATGTGGGGGGCTCCCCTGCAGAAAATTTCCCCTCGCATGTATATATAAAGTTGCCTGCTTTATCTCATCAAGATGAGCGCAATTTCTCTCTTGAGCTCTCTTATATTTTTTCATTGCCCAACACGTGTTTTCCTAAGCTCCTCTATCTTGTGTGCAGCATCCCACTTGGTCGGACTTGCATAAATATTTGCCATAAGAGTGTAAGAAGAAGCATTATAAGGATTCATCCGGATCGTACGGAAGCATTTCAATCCCTAATTCTATTTTCCCATAAGACTTGCAAGCACAGAGCAATGCCCTCCATGGCTCTATAGAGAAATATTGCAAACTCTGAAGCACTATCTCAGCTTCGTACAAGTGTCTTGATCTTGCTAGGAGATCGGCCATGCAACTATAATGGTCTGCATTTTGCAACAATTCCATACTCCTCTCATTGCCTCAAAATGTCTACGCCCTTAATGACTAGGGTCGGAATGTCCACATGTCGTAAAACACACACATGAAAATAATAGCATTTGGTTCTATTCCCTTTCTATGCATGCTTTCAAAACATTTAAATGCCATGTCAAGATCATGGGTCACACATATCCTCTTATCATTGTATTCCATGATACAACATCTTGCACTCCCATATTGTCAAAGACATTGTGTGCCTCAAAAGTGAACCACATTTGGTAGGTACATGTCAATTAAAATATTCTTGATAAATTGGATAACTATCAAAGCGCCTTACGCGAAGCCTCCTTGTGTATTCGTTAGGCCCTTGTCTAATGCTCCTATGCTTCCCACAAGCTTTCAATAGAAACAAATGTCACCAAAATCGGGAGATATGCCTTCCAACTTCATCTGTTCTACACATCTCGATTACACCACGCGCCCTTGTGAACAGCCCACACTCTCGGTGCCAGCATCAATGCTTTGGGACAGCTAATGTTGCCCGCGACTCAGTTGCGGGGAACAGGGGCCGCCCGCGTCATAATGCGGTGGTACGTGGACTCGAGAGGCAGGGGGAGGATCTCACAAAGTGCATCGGGATCAGATCCTATCTCGCATGGCATTTCAACTACAGTCCACATTGTTCGAGCAAGCGCCTTGGGGCTCAAGCATACGATCGCCCGAGAGTTGTCATCTTCACGGTGGTCGACATGAGAGTGCGCGGGAGTACTGCGTGGTAGGCAATTGAAGGGGACTACCATGTATGCTCTATCGTGATCTTACTCCGATTTGCAGAGTCCCATTTCAAAGACGTGCGTGCGGCTCAAAGTCGCCCGGGCCGAGGGGCGCAAGCCCCCGTTTAGGCGGCGAAGTCCGTCACCGATGTCGGCCGCTGCTGCCACTCTCCATCGCCACCAAGATTGCTCCCGCGCTCCTGCAAGCTAGCGCCAGACACCGCCTCCCCGCGAACCGAGATCATCGAAGCTTCTACATCAAATGCCAACAAATAGGATGGATGGTATCTTGGAACCGCTGGGGTTTCCTTTAAGGGGGGAGAGCCTCAAATCTATAGCACCGTGATATGATCTCATTTTCCTCTCATGAAAACATGGGAACATGCCGGTACGTAGACCGGCCAAACCTTCCGTGCTATCCTTGATTTCTCGGTGGTTCAATGAGTGCACAAAAGCTTTAGGGCATGGCGGGGTTGCTACTATCGCGGTAACCTTGGGGCACTCCGGGCTCGCCGCACAAAAATAGACAGGTAATAAACGCTTACTTGGGTGCGCTGCGACGCCATGACAAGGGCAGCATTCTCTTCATAGCATCATGCTACTTTCCACATGTCGAGAGCAACTTTATAACACTCATTTGGGTGTGGATAGATTGGAGCCCTATGTCGATCTATATGGGCAAGGTTATGTTGCTTGGCAACTTTAATGCACGCACAGGAGCCGAAACGTCACAAAATTTTGAGCCCCCGACAGAGGACGCCTTGCGCTTGAATCCCACAGCAGGTGGCTTGGTCAAGGATATCGACGACAACCATATTTCGCGCTATATGTGCGCTATTGTTGCCGGGTAGTATCTTTGACCTCGTTATTTGTAATGGGTTGGCACAATGGCCATCTCTGCCATGCCATGGCAGCATGGAAGAACCAAGCACATCTTTACACTAATCCTCTCATCCCCTTCTCCATTTACTCCACCATCCTAAAATACCATTGAACTTGTACTCCTTGCTCATATGCCTCCCAAAGTCAAACTTGACCTTGAAAGTCCTTTCTAGTCAAGACACACCTTCATGAAACACCCACTTGCTCCATCATCTACTAGTTCAAAAGTGACTTGACTTGGTCAAAATTTCGCTCAGAAGTCAACATCCCATGCAACTTGACCAAAGTTAAAAGAAAGTTGCAAAAAATCCTAAGGGAAGTGTTCAAAATTCAAGTGTGCCCTAGGAGGTGCTAAAAATTGCTCCATAAAAAGAAATTGGCTCCTAAATGAGCACTTGATGGGCCAAGTCACTTTGCACCTCACCTCATGTGCCAAGTCACTTTATACCTCACCTCACCAAGTCAACATGCTCATCACCATTCTAGCCATCTCATGTCAAACTCCCATATGCAAATCAAAATCCACATCAAAGCATCATTGTTGCCACATCACCATTGACACCTCATCACTCCACACGTATCACACACATCATCTCCACATCATTCAAAATTTTTGACTAGAAAGAATTTTCAAATTCAAGTTGGCTAACACGTCATCATTCCCATTGGCCACATCATACCACATAGCCTTGTCATCATTTCCAAATGCCACATCATCCACTCCTTAGCTCCTTTTTTGCCAAATTCAAAAGAGCTCCATTGTGAGAAGAGATTCCAGAATCTTATAGGGTACAAAAAAAGATTCCCTTAGGAAAAAAGAATTTTGAAAAAAGGCTTTATTTTGGGCATTATAGATGCTTCCTAGGAATCGTGCCATAGGGCTTAGGGGTGCAAAAAATTTTCCTATCTACCCCCACCCCCTAATTTCTCTTTCCAAATAATCTCCCCATGCCGCGTGGAACATCCGGGCGTGTGGGGGGTGGAGGTACCGATCCCACGTGGATATTGCACGCAATAATCATAAATAATGGATTTTCTTCTCTTTATATACCTTGGTCGCCAAAGTCTGATCGAGCCTGTGGGATATTTCGCCTGAACCCATATGAACCCTAAAATCCGGAAACGCCAAGATCCAGTTAATTCAGCCTAACAAACTAGTAAATCATGACCTAAACCGGCCGAATCACCATGTTTAATGCCAAGAATGCTTATTGTGAGCTAAAAGACAGAAGATTGAAGGAAATGATCAAGATCTCAACTCCAACGAGCATTTACAAAAAGGGGCTTTTCTCGCACGTAAGAAATTCGAGGGCTTTGAGGCAAAAGAAGTGTTTTCTCGGCTTTGAAGAAGGACCGCTTGATGATCCCGAGCTTGATTCTCGACCTCCAATGTTTACCTATGATCCGCATTATTGACTCAATTCTGGATTGTCCGAATGTATACCTATTTGATCCTCGTGCCCAAGACCACGAGCTTGGGATATTACATTGTATCTCTTGAGTGTTTGATTTAATTGAAAATCCGACCTTTAGTAATGTCTTTTGTGTTGCATTGAAACTCATTCCCATAAGTAAACGACATCGGGTTGCGCCTTGTGTCATCCCAAATTGTCGATATGAGTGGTCTGCCTATGTAGCATGTCTTTGGAGAGGGCCAAAGCCAAATTCCTGTCAAGACAAAATTACAATACCATTTTGAGCCGACATCTTTAGATCCAATTGTATTGCACAACAGGCATTGAGCATAGAAGAGTAGTTGTATGAGCATCAATCTTGCCAAGCTAAATATGTTGAACAAGGCAATGCTAGACACGCGTGCAACCCTTCATTAGAAAGTATCTTCTTTCAATATTGTTCATTTCTTATAGTCCTAGGCAAGAAATCATCAAAAGAAAAAATTAGGTTCCCTTTTGGCAAAAGGAAGATTTGGCCCCTATTGTGCAGACAAATCTGAGCAGAATAGAGTTGGTAACTCCAGAAAATTCCTTGTCAACATCGAGTTTCAAATTTTAGCTCTCGGCCAGGGATATTGACCAAAAATTGACTGGGTCGGATCTAATTTTGGCCTATCTAATCTAGTCGACCTCACCGAAGTTTTTTGCATCTGTTAGTATCAAGTGTTGAGCATCTTGAGGAGAGACATCCATATCCATAGCTTTATAGATCATATTCTGCAAGTTATTTTGTGGAGCAGACTTTTTGGCCTTCAGGGAAACATACTCCCAGTGAACTTTTGTGCACTATTTCTGGAATCTTTGCACTCAGAGTGGTTGCCTCAAGCAACCTGGAGGTTCTAAACCACTGAGGTTGAAGGTTTTGCCAGGAACACCTTCAACAATTTGGAGGTTCTACCGAGATCATTTTCCGAATCAACTCATGGCACCCAAGAACTAATGAGGCATCCGAGCCCTCTCTTGAAGCAATGGGATAATCATGAAGCTACCGCAACACCTCATCCACTATATAAGCAAATGTAGGTATGCCTTATCAATACTTTGAGCTAAATGTGCCTATTCCAGTCCCTGTTTTTGATCCGAGCATGAATGCCAATAATTTCCTCAAGAATCAAGAATATGGTCACAAAAAGGGTCAGAAGTTCTCGAGTTTAAAAATGTTTCAAGAATGATGAAGTCGGGGGCTTGGTTAGAGTATGTTAGAAGTTTAGGCACCAATTCTTGGGAAGAACTGTTTAAAAGTTTTAGCACGGTTTGGAAGAGTCTTGGACCCCCAAGATTTAATTTTGAGTTGCAAACTTTTCGTGATCAAACATGGTGAGAGTGTGCACCAAAGATGTTGAAAGATCCAATCTCTATCTTGTCAAATGCCAAATCAATCATGTTCCTAACCATACCCCCGCATCTAGTGGCTTCTTTTCGGTGGATTAAGCAAAGAGACCGAGGATACACGAAAGCTTTTGAAGATCAAAAACAAGAGGGATTTGACACAATACACAAGGCTTTCACCAAGGCTACTGAAATTGCAGATATGATATCTTACTTACCAGATGATGTGCACTCACCAAGTGATCCTTTTTTTCCAGATTATGAGCAAGAGTATATGGGAGCAAAGACTGCACTGCTTTATGTTTGTCCAAAAAGAGAAGAAAAAGGTTAAGATGGAAGATGATGAGGCTCCCGCAGCCGGATGTAAGAGCGAGATTACCAAAGCGCCCGAGGCACCGGTTGAGGTAACCAAACAACTTCAAGAGCTGAAAAGCTCAAAATTTGAAAAGAAAACTTACCCTCCATGTGTGCATTGCTTTAGAGATACTCATTCTTCTGACTACTGCTATGGTATAGGCCATGCACTAAGTGTGGAAAGAGAGGACATTTTGGTAAGAATGCCCCGTGTGTGAATTTTGTAAGGTCAGAGGGCATTATGAGGATAGATGCAAAGTTAAAGAGTATTTTGCCGGACAAGAAAAGTCTAAAGTTAATGAGCCAAATGCATCTATAAGGTTTGTGCGTGAAATTGAGGAACAAGAGGAGATAATGGCTGTCCACACCAGAAGAATGAATAATGCCAAAGAAAGAGAATCAACACATGAGGAAGACATCTTGAAACATAAGGATGCCGAGCAAGCCAAAGGGTCATGCCTCCTCCTCCTCGCTTTCGAAATTTGTCAAGAAAGAAAAAGAGTGTGAGGACTTTGAATATCTGTTAAAGAATTCAAAAAATTTGTGTAGATTTGCCGACCTCTCAAGATAGCCCCTTCTTATAGAAAAAAAGGTTCTCAATCCGACTAAAGAAGATGAGTTTGCCCTAACAAACCACATTGAGGAGCACATGCTCACTCAGGATGATTATGATCCCGGAGCTTTCACTTGTGTTGCCAAAATGGGAAGAAAAATCTTAACCAAGGTTACGCTAGATGGAGGATCACCCCGAATGTAATGCCACACCATGTCATGAGGCTATGTGGTCCGAAATAGACAAGAAGGCTCCAATGATCTTAAAATCTTTCTCTAACACAAAAATCAATCCAGCTGAATAGTTAGCAACGTGCCTATTGATGTTGAAGGAATAATGGTTGCGGCTAACTTTGTTGTGGTTGCTTTTGAAGGAATAGAAGACAAATCGACATATATGACTTACTTTTTAGGCGTGAAATGGCTTTCTCTGATTGATGCTAGACCTGTATGGTCAAAAGGAGAGTGCACTATTTCAAATGGCAAAAAAAGGTAACATTGTACAATAAGTTAAGAGAATTTGAAAGCATGAATTTCATTGAAGAAGAAATGCCGCTATCAAATCCATGTGGAGAATTTGAGCTGAATGCGAGAGAGTTGGAGTCTAACATGAAAATTCCAAAAGAGTTGGCTTCACTAAAAACAGTAATTTTGCTTATTTATGGTTTGATGGTGGTGTCTCCAAAAGACTTAATGTGGCATCTTCTGCTGCTATATCTCAAGGATGCCTCCAATAGGTTGCTGGCTAAAGTAGGAAGAATTTATCCAAATGTCACTTCTAATATGGCAGAGTACAAGGCATTGATTGCAGGTCTTCAAGAAGCAAGAAATCTAAACATCGCTGATGTTATCATCTTTGGAGACTCTCGGCTTTGTCTGGGGGCAAATATCAGGAGAATATCAGGCCAAGAGTGAAGACATGATGCAGCAGGATCAAGATCAAGCTTTGGGCCGAACCGAGGAATTTTGAAACCAGGAACTTTGCCATGTGCCAAGAGAGCAAAATTGTGAAGCAGACTCGCTATCTGAGAAAGTGTCTTCTGGAACACTTAAATTGAGGGAGCAATTCAAGAAGATGAGCTTGAGAAGAAAGATCTGCAACAGCTATACCCCATCCTGGTAATCAATGCAAGTGAAGACAAACAGGTAAAGGAAATCAAGGTAAACAAGAAGGGTCTAGATAGGGTATTGTATGTTGGTGATTTGTTTAAAGAAGAAGACAATGCCTTTGTTACTAAATTCTTTGATGATTGGAAGGATATCTTTGCTTGGGATTATGATGAGTTGGTTGGTGTTGACAAAAGCATTTGTGAGTTTGAAATCAAGATCAAGAAAGGTATGAAACCTGTTATACAAAAGCTAAGAAGGATTAATGCTTCTCTGTTAGGGCTAATCAAGGAAGAGTTATACAAAATGAAAGATGCAGGAGTGATTGCAGAAATTGTGAATCCTGAGTGGTTATCCTGCATTGTTCCTGTTGAGAAGAAAAACAAGACCATTAGAATTTGCATAGATTATAGAGATCTAAACAAAGCCACCATCAAAGATTGCTATCCATTGCCATTTCGGAAGAAGTCTTTTGATCTTTATGTAGTGGAAGGAGATTTACTCATTCTTAGATGGCTTTTTCGTGTTTTAATCAAATAAGCATCAAGGAAAGTGATCAGCCAAAAACTTCATTTATCACACCTTGGGGAACATTTGCCATGAAAAGAATGCTATTTGGATTGATGAATGCATCTGCAACATTCCAAAGAGCCATGGATACAATTTTTAGAGAAATGCCTACCAATATTTTTCGTGTATTTTTGGATGACCTTTGTTTAGGAACCTCTTTGGAAAAACATTTTGATATGCTAACCATGCTGTTTGATTTGTGTAGAAAGGGAGGAGTGAGTTTGAACCCCAAAAAATGTGTGTTTCTGTCCTCAAAGGGAGAGTTGTTTGGGCATGTAGTGTCTACAGCAGGAATTCAAATATCTGAGAGTAAGGTGGAAGCTTTAAGGAAACTAGCACCTCCAAAAACCCTCAAGCAGGTTAAAAGCTTCATGGGGATGACCGGCTTTTTGAGAATGTATGTCCCTCATTTTTCCCACACTATGAGCCCAATTTCTAACCTCACAAAGGTTGGAAAGTTCTCCAAAAGTGAAAGTAAACATATCCTAGTAGATTGGGATGAGCAATGCCAAGATTCTTTTGACAAGATCATTGATGCCATTTGCAAATCTATCCTACTTAAACCTCCTGATCTAGAGAAACCCTTCAAAGCTTATATCATGTAACAAAAAGGCGATTGGTTTGGCAATTTTTAAGAGGACCATGTAATTGCTTTTGCAAGCAAGATGTGGTCCGACATTGAATTAAGATATCCTGGTTGGAGAAAAGTGCAAAATAGCTTTGATGTTCTTGATAGAGAGACAAGGACATCTTCTTCAAAACAATCAGTGCAAGTATTCATGAGACAAAATCCTTTCTCACTCCTTTTTGCAAAAAAAAGCAACCAAAGGCCAAATTATGCGGTGGGCTTGTAAGATCCAAGCTTATGATATTACTGTAAAAGTGGTAAAATTGATCGAGAATCCCAGCTCTTATCTTCCACATGTGTTGTTTGAGCATGAAGATCAAGATGGTTTATGTAGTGATGACAATCTAACAAACTTGATTTCTTTTGATGCGAGAAAATATTGACCGGCAATTTGACATCGAAACTATCACGAGAGCAATGAGTTACCCAAGAATTTGAGTGGCGAATCAAGAGAGAAGATTCAAGGACAAGTGCAAAAAGTTCAAAGCAATTGAAGGATCCTATGCAAAGTTGACAAGGAAGGAGTCTTGTTGAGATGTGTGGATGAAGAAGAGGCTAGAATGATAATTGAAGCATGTCATGAGGGAGTTTGTG
Organism: Isoetes taiwanensis; assembly: GCA_021234155.1. Classification (NCBI taxonomy): domain Eukaryota; kingdom Viridiplantae; phylum Streptophyta; class Lycopodiopsida; order Isoetales; family Isoetaceae; genus Isoetes; species Isoetes taiwanensis. Next base: position 436,981 of record JAJEKV010000271.1, on the reverse strand, counting down.
GAGGACACTTTGCAGCAGATACAACTGCAAAAAAGATTCTAAGGTCAGGATACTTTTGGCCCACTCTTTTTAAGGATTGTTATGAGACTATAAAATGCTGCCATAAATGTCGATCTTTGGTAAGAAAACTCGCAACCAAATTTTTTGATCGCCATAACTTCCCCGGACCTTTCCAAATGTGGGGGCTGGATTTTATAGACCCCATAGACCCACCTTCTTCTCAATACCGGCTTTATATTAGTTGCCACCGACACTTTACCAAATGGGCAAAGGCAATTCCTTTGAGAGAAGCCAATGCTCAAGCCAATCGCAAGATTTCTCGCATGAAAATATTTGTGCCAGTTGGCATTCCTTTTAAAATAGTTTCGATAGAGGCGGTTCATCAACCATACAATTGCATTACTTCTAGCCACCTTGAAAGTCAAGCACACCAAGAGTTCATCCTATTACCCTCGTGGAAATGGCGAGCGAAATCAACCAATAAGACTCTCAAATCCATCCTCAAAAAGACCATCGTTGTTTCAAAAAAGGATTGGCATTTAAAACTCCATGATGCACTTTGGGCATATAGAACTACCATCAAAGTGGCTACAAAACACACTCCTTTCAGCTTGGTATATGGGATAGAGTCAGTACTGCCTATAGAATAAGAGCTTCCATCACTCAGACTGGCTTATCAGATTAATTTGGAACTGGATGAGGCTCTAAAAGACAGATTTGTGAGATTGATGCAGCTTGAGGAGCATAGATATGAGGCTGAGAATGCAGTGATGAGGAAAAAGGCTAAAGATATTGCAGCTTTCAAAGCACCACACAAATTGCAGGGAGTCTTAAAAACAGGAGAGTTAGTGTTGAAGTGGAACAAAGCAAGGGAAGATATAGCATCCAAATTTGAGAATCTTTGGGAGGGACCATTTGAAGTGATAGGGACGATTCATATTGGCTGAAAGATATTGCTGATGGCAGAGAATTGATGAACCCTATCAACATTGTGCACCTAAAAAGGTATTGGCAACAACATGTTGCCCTTGCTTTGTTCAACTAAAATCTTTATGGTAAGATGTAGTTAGGATTAGTTAGTGCATTGCTTAAAAAATAAAAAAAAAAAGAAAAAAAGCAAAATATAAGAAAAAGGGCCTCAGTAGAATGAAAGCAAAAAAAATTAATTAAGCTTATCTTAGTAAGTCAAGTTCTGCTTTGAAGTTATTATTTGGGTACTAATGAGTCTCTGGTGTTGCAAGGACAAAAGGGCTATGCAGGTTGTAAACAACCGAGGGAGTGAATTAATACTGATCATAGTTCCATGCAGGTGCATCTGAACATGTCATTCACACATCTCTTTCACTACATTACATTATTCTTCATCATCTGGAGTTGCTGCCATCACCTCCATACCAGCAACTCGTTCAAACTAACAAGCTTTATCTTCACATGCAGGTGCATCCTTATATCTGCCTCCATCTGTCATCTGATCAAGAGTTGACCTTATTACATCTGAAAACCCCCTACATCTTCATAAATTTCCCAAGCTGCTGTCACACCACCATCCTGCAGCTTCTCATGACTAAAGAGATTTATTTTCCATGCAGGTTCATCTGAAAGGAACATCATTCACATATACATTCATATTGCCAAATCTGCCACTTTCAAATCCATATGTGTCATTGAGTTGCCAACCATGTTCTCACATTGGCAACCGGGCCGGAGCTATGTCAAGGAGTACAAACAAACTAGTCAAAGGGGTCGGTAGACCAGCCTTCTCTTTTAGTTTATATAATGCTGCCATGCCATGGCAAAGATGGAAGAACCAAGCACATCTTTACACTAATCCTCTCATCTTGATTTGGTTTGCAAGACAATAGGGAAATGCTTCACTAGCATACATCAAAATTTGAAGAGCAAAGGAAGGACAATTGACTCAAGTCACTCAAGAGATACAAAAGGTCAAACAAGCAAAGGAAATGAAGAGAAGAGGAGAAAGAAGACCCATTGAAGAATATTCCATGGTATGTAGCTATTTGTGATCTTGGCATCTTTGGCATTTTGATCCCCTTCCACCATCCTAAAATACCATTGAACTTGTACTCCTTGCTCATATGCCTCCCAAAGTCAAACTTGACCTTGAAAGTTCTTTCTAGTCAAGACACACCTTCATGAAACACCCACTTGCTCCATCATCTACTAGTTCAAAAGTGACTTGACTTGGTCAAAATTTCGCTCAGAAGTCAACATCCCATGCAACTTGACCAAAGTTAAAAGAAAGTTGCAAAAAATCCTAAGGGAAGTGTTCAAAATTCAAGTGTGCCCTAGGAGGTGCTAAAAATTGCTCCATAAAAAGAAATTGGCTCCTAAATGAGCACTTGATGGGCCAAGTCACTTTACACCTCACCTCATGTGCCAAGTCACTTTACACCTCACCTCATGTGCCAAGTCAACATGCTCATCACCATTCTAGCCATCTCATGTCAAACTCCCATATGCAAATCAAAATCCACATCAAAGCATCATTGTTGCCACATCACCATTGACACTTCATCACTCCACACGTATCACACACATCATCTCCACATCATTCAAAATTTTTGACTAGAAAGAATTTTCAAATTCAAGTTGGCTAACACGTCATCATTCCCATTGGCCACATCATACCACCTAGCCTTGTCATCATTTCCAAATGCCACATCATCCACTCCTTAGCTCCTTTTTTGCCAAATTCAAAAGAGCTCCATTGTGAGAAGAGATTCCAGAATCTTATAGGGTACAAAAAAAGATTCCCTTAGGAAAAAGAATTTTGAAAAAAGGCTTTATTTTGGCTTCCTAGGGAATCGTGCCATAGGGCTTAGGGTGCAAAAATTTTCCTATCTACCCCAAGCCTAATTTCTCTTTCCAAACAATCTCCCCATGCCGCGGGGAACATCCCAGGGCGTGGGGGCGGTGGAGGTACCGGATCCCACGGGATATTGCAAATAATAATCATAAATAATGGATTTTCTTCTCTTTATATACCTTGGTCGCCAAAGTCCGATCGAGCACATGGGATATTTCGCTGAACCCATATGAACCCTAAAATCCTAAACGCCAAGATCCAATTAATTCGGCCTAACAAACTAGTAAATCATGACCTAAACCGGCGAATCACCATGTTTAATGCCAAGAATGCTTATTAAGAGCTAAAAGATGTAAGATTGAAGGAAATGATCAAGATCTCAAAACGCGAGCATTTACAAAAGGGGCTTTTCGCACGTAAGAAATTCGAGGGCTTTGAGGCAAAGAAGTGTTTTTTGGCTTTGAAGAAGGACCGGCTTGATGATCCTGAGCTTGATTCTGACCTCCAATATTTACCTATGATCCAGATTATTGACTCAATTCTCTGGATTGTCTGAATGTATACCTATTTGATCCTGTGCCCAAGACCACGAGCTTGGGATATTACATTGTATCTCTTGAGTGTTTGATTTAATTGAAAATCCGACCTTTGTAGTAATCTGTTTGTGTTGCATTGAAACTCATTCCCATAAGTAAACGACATTATCGGCCAGCGTCCTTGTGTCCGGGTCAAATTGTCAGATATGAGTGGTCTGCCTATGTAGCATGTCTTTGGAGAGGGCCAAAGCCAAATTCCTGTCAAGACAAAATTACAATACCATTTTGAGCCGACATCTTTAGATCCAATTGTATTGCACAACAGGCATTGAGCATAGAAGAGTAGTTGTATGAGCATCAATCTTGCCAAGCTAAATATGTTGAACAAGGCAATGCTAGACACGCGTGCAACCCTTCATTAGAAAGTATCTTCTTTCAATATTGTTCATTTCTTATAGTCCTAGGCAAGAAATCATCAAAAGAAAAAATTAGGTTCCCTTTTGGCAAAAGGAAGATTTGGCCCCTATTGTGCAGACAAATCTGAGCAGAATAGAGTTGGTAACTCCAGAAAATTCCTTGTCAACATCGAGTTTCAAATTTTAGCTCTCGGCCAGGGATATTGACCAAAAATTGACTGGGTCAGTGATCTAATTTTGGCCTATCTAACCTAGTCAGATCTCACTGAGTTTTTGCAGTCTGTTAGTATCAAGTGTTGAGCATCTTGAGGAGAGACATCCATATCCATAGCTTTATAGATCATATTCTGCAAGTTATTTTGTGGAGCAGACTTTTTGGCCTTCAGTGGAAACATACTCCCAAAGAACTTTTGTGCACTATTTCGGAATCTTTGACTCTCGAGAGTGGTTGCCTCAAGCAACCGGAGGTTCTAAACCACCGAGGTTGAAGGTTTTGCCAGAACACCTTCAACACCATCTTCCAAACAGCCGACTTGTAGACAGGGAGAACCAAGGGGCGGCTCTAGTGTGGTGGATTATCTGCTGGTTGAAGAACAAGATCTCGCATCCAGGTTACCCATCTTTCCAATGGAAACGTATTACACTCTGGGACGAGGAAGTGGACTCGCAACCACCAGCCCCCGCTGCATCTCCATTGGCAAGCTCCCCTCGTGATATCTAATGCCTCAACACCCCTGTGTGCCCGGCTACCGGGACTACTTAATCTGTGGGACCTATGCCCAACTGCCGAGTAGGACTGGCCGGGGAGATCCGCCGCGACCCCCACACTTCAATAACGCCAATCCGCTCACTGACTCACCTTCTTCTTCGAGAAATGCTTTGGGAGAGGCCTCAACGGCCCGACCTCGGGCTGCCACCTTCCCCGCTAATAGATGGTTCGATGATGAGTGTCGAGCTCAAACACGAACCCGGCAAGTCAATCCATCCCACCTCCTCACCACATGTGCCATCCGGCCAATCGTTTTCTTCCTCAAGAACAAGAAAGCTAGATACCTCATGAGCATCGAATGTGATGTTTAGTCTCCGGATCTAAGACCCCAAGACATTCTCGAGAAGGGTAATCGGAAAAAGACCGGGCATGTTCTTATTGTGAACATTACCCTCGTGAGCAATGGTACAAGATTTGCCACAAAATTTTACAACCCACTCCACCTGACATTAGTCCCTCCACAGATAGGCATGGCTCTGGTCATCACAGAGGGGATGTCATCATGGGCCTACAACGCCTAGCTAATGGGAAGGCAGCAGATTTAGATGGCATGCATTCGAACTTCAAATGGGTCGGGCCTCCACGGTGCCTATCCTCGCATTATTCAATAAAGCATTGCAAGAAGGCTTCCTCCTCAAGCAGCGGGACCACTAAGTAGAGTTGTGCACATATACAAGGCAGGAGACCCTCAATGCCCTACCAACTATCGTATCTATTATGGTCAGCTCTCTCTTTTGCAAACCGCTGGTCGGGCATCCTTGAGCAAATATACAATATGGGTAGAGGAGGCATGTGCGAAGCTCTCACAAAAGTGTGCTTTTGGCCCGTGCATTCCACCATTGATCATATCTTCACTCTGCGCACATTGATTGAGGATAGCAGGAATCACCGACAAAACTTGTCTTGTTGCTTGGATTTAAAAAGCTTTTGACACGTGCCCCGGACGGGTTATGGGACGCATCAAGCGCAGGGCCGGGGACCTCCCTTGACTTGTAGAATGCAAGATATATAGGCTATAATGAGGCATGCTCGTGTCCTATCACATCGTCAAAACAGCTAGGTAATTAGTACTATTGGAGTGCGTCGGGGTTGCCCCTCTCCCCACACTCTTTGGCCTATACATTGACCACCGGAAGATTAGCTCTCCGAGCATGGAGGTGCGGCGCCATCTCATGCATCACACAATCCGTGAACTCATATATCTTGTGATGTCAACCTCACGCCTATACTCTGTGGGGCGTGCAACATCACCAGATGCTCTTTGACATTTTTTTGATTCAATCGCATGCGAGTTAACTTGGCCAAAACTAGGGTGCTCCTAGTTTCATTATCCCATCAGCCAAGGCTTCCCTCATTCATTTACCGGGGACAAGATGTAGAGGTGGCTCCGACCTACAAGTACTTGGGGATCGAAGCCGCTACCACCCATTGGGATGTCGCCATCGTGCTGCGGGTCACGGCGGGTTGGAAAGCACTATATGCCATGCAGAACAACAGCCACAAGGCAGAGTTGTATGCCTGGGGCCACTAGTCACACTTGTTTCGGGCCTTGGTCGAGCCGGTCCTCTTGTATGGGGCAGAAGTGTGGGGTCCGGTGATATCCCTCAACACCTGGAATGACCTCGAGCAAGTGCAGAAAGCCTTCTTGCACGAGCCCTTTGGGGTAAAGTCCACGCCCATACCGATCCTACTCCGTGAGACAGTTTCTATCCCTTCAACAAGCCGCATTGGAACGCCATATGATTTACTTCAAAAAGGTGGTCGCTATGGGTGATACACGCTTGCCTAACCTTGCTTTGGCCATGGCGATGGATCCCCAATGCCCGAAAACCTGTCAAGGAAGGACAAGCAAGCTCGCTGGTTCTCACGCTGGGGTGTGCAAAAGCAGATGCGTATGTAAAGACAAAGAAAGATCACAAGGCACTTAAGCTCGTACCTAGATGCTACTTTCCTTCGCGAAGCTCGATGCGTGATGCTCGACGCTTCGCTAAGCGGGCACACTATCGCTAAAGAAGTCAATCCTAGGCTCATGAGAGGCCCACACCAAGATTTGTATACCCAGCTTGCCCATGAAGAAGCGCAGGACTTATAGCTTCCATTCAAGCAGGGTGCACATCGCCTCCGATTGAGACAGACGCTTAGGCTCGGAAGCACGCGGGCGCAAAGGGCTTTGCCGTGTTGCCACCGGATGCCATTGAGGATGAATGTCATGCCCTCCGGATCTGCCCGGTTTGTCCATATCCGAGAGCGGTATGTTCGACATTACTAGTGCCCGCCAACCGCTGCATGAGTTATTGAATACGACATCGGGTTCGTTGGGGTCATACCTCCAGGAGGTTATTGATGCACGAACTCAGTTGTGTCCTCCGGGACGGTATTGAACTGTCCTATACAATTATACATCGTGCCAAAGATACTTATTATCGCTAAGGTTTTCCTTCAAAACCTTCTGGGGGGGGTTTTTAATCCTATCGAATACGCTTTTGCTTCTTTTGTTTGGGTCCCATAGGCCAATCGTTCTCTGTGGACGCTAAAAAATCTATTATATTCTATTATATTCTATTATATTCTATTCTATTCTATTACACGACCACTTTTAACTTCTAAATGCTATCCCATATCAAACGCATAGTTTAATGGCTTGGTCATGATAAATGAACACATGTAGGTTACTCTAAGTAGGCTTCTATGGTTAGTGACAATAGACCAAATGAAGACAAATAAAAGCTCGATACGGATGTTGCTTACTAAGCAACAGCTTTGCTTATTATATTTGCTTATTATCTGCCGTTATTTCCACCTATTACAATGACGCCATGGAAGGATGCCTTAAAGAGTTGCGCTTTTTGCTTCTCATAACATGCATCCTAATGGGAATACACAATACAACTTTGATTTGCACTTATTACAATGACACCATGGAGGATGCCTTAAAAGCTTCATTCTCCTTTTTCATCACATGGGAATGCACAATACAACCTTGAATTTGCGTAGATGTTGTAATTATAGTTTTTCTTTTTTTGATTTTAAGCACATGTTTCCTCCAACAAAACTTTGATTATCATGTGAGAAATACGTAAGATAACATGGCAAATAAACATTGTAGCATACAATGGCAAGTAATTTAAGTGATGCAAATAGGTATGGAGTCACCACCTCGGCTCCAAATATCTTTGAAAGCATAGTATTAAAAGCAAGATTGTGCCAAAAGAGTTTTTTTGTCTTGCTATGGGAGTCATCTTTGCTCTAAATATGAAGTACAAGGCTAAAAGCTATATTGTGGCATGTTCCTGTATCTATCAATGCATAACTCCAGTTCTGTTGTTACAACTTACCTTCTAATGAAAAAGTCGCTTAATAGTTTATTAACTCAAATAGAAAAGCCAAATTCCAATCTACATATTCAAACGAACACGATTTACACATGCAACCAATGCAAGATTAACAAGGTGTTGTGCACGAGGGGTCCGATGGCCCGAGAGTGTATTTTTATAGGTTCTGTTTTGTTCTTTTAAGTTGGGTCTTGTTTATTTTGTGTGGAGCCATATAAATGCTACGAATACAAGTTGTCATTTTCTTAGTCCAAAAAGGCGCTCATTGTCTATTTGGACTCGAACTTATGACATGACTGAGATAGTAAACGAACCCAAAAGCAATAGTGTTTGTATTTATTAGTAAAGTTGCTACTCTATCATGTAGTGATTTTTATGTAGGTTTTATTAACACAAACTGACTGAGTTCATGAGATTGTATTGGTCATCTAGAGTTGTAACCAATTAAGAAAGGTGTAGAATATGGGTGTTTACATGTTTGCGCCTACTTTAATGCGCCTACTTTAATGAACAGATTAAGGAAGTGCAATGTCTAAATGTATGCGACTATGGCGTCCTTAATGATGAAGAGGTGGGTTGCCTTAGGAGCCGGTTATGAAGGGCAAAGAAGACCTTAAACTAGTTTCTGTTAGCGAGGTCAATTTTCTAGGCCTTGCTTGCACACAAAAAGCTTAAGGAGCTTCCCTCTCTAGTCGCCCTTGCTGCCGGGCTTGGCAAAATATGTGAGAATGTCGCTTTGCAAGGATTTACGAAAGTGATATATTGAACCGTGATTGATGCGCATACTCCAACGGAAATGGAGGCCGAAATAAAAAGATGGGGACATATGTTGGCGCCATCGCAAATCAGATGTACTAGAACTTGAAAAATGCACGCGTGAAGAAATGTGAGGCATCGTGAACGGAAGATAGCAAGGCAAAGGCAAAGACTGAGACGATTTTCGCTATGGAATAGAAGCTATGACCAAGTGGTGGAACTCCTTGCGCGGACTGTATGCACCATTCATGGGTAGAATTGTGTGTGTGTTTGATCCCAAATGGTGCATTTTGATGGGTTATATGAATATCTAGTCTGCCTCAACTCTTGGCGAGCTGCTCTTGCACTACATTACTTGAACGCCATCGCCGCCATTGAAAACATGGTTAGGTTTCCATCCTTGCTAGCCTCAGATTCCCGCCATGACTTGTACAACATGTTGCCACACAATATAAGGTCAGTTTTGAGAGCGCGTTTTAAGGCTCTCCCCTTCGATAATTCTTCACTTGATCTAGCTCAATGCCGCTACCGCTCGATCGAATACTTGGGTGGCTCGCATGCCTTGCCCACAACACGATACAATGGCACTCAAAGCACGCCTTTGATCCGCAAGTCGCTTGTCACAAAGAACGCTGATCACTACATCGATTAGTAACACAATCAACAAAATAGAAGTTCCATATCTTTATTCCCTTGAGAGATCCAAAGGTAAGTTGTATAACGACCTTCGTGCTCAATTTTTATGCCAATTTCTTATTAGATAATTTTCCAAAGGCAATTGGATAACGACCTTCGTGCTCAATTTTCTATGCCAATTTCTTATTAGATAATTTTCCAACGTACCACCAGCAACAAGATACTCCACATCCACACAACAAACATTCACTTAATAACAAAATAAAGCCATCCCCGGCCGATGTTGATGATGAAATATGTATGTCAAGATTTCCCAATGAAGCTTCTATAAACCGCACCAAGGAAGAGAATGGCACGCTTTTAACACAAACAAATATTATCTTCCTGCTCATTCCCCTACTATTATATTGTTTAAAGGGGATTATTGCTTTTTGTTTTGGATCATATCATCACCGAAATTTCTCTATTTAGAACAAAAAATTAATTTCCACTATCTTGTTTCATCAAGTCCTTTATGTCACACAAAGCTAACCACTTTCGCTTTCCGTGAAAACAATCGATTGCAAGCCATAGTCAATCGGCCATATCAAGCCCTAACACGCCTGTAAAAAGGAGATGCTGACGATTTCAAATTGTACAAGGAATAAACACGGGAAATACAAATAAAGAATGGAAAGGGGACATACAGTGCTATGAATACTATCACGACCAATAATAGGTATGATAAGCAATAATGGTTTATGAACCACTTAAATAGGATACTCATCTACAATTCTTAGCATTAAGAAGACTAGAAGAAAGCTGCAAACAATTCCTTATTCAAGCATAAATAGCAAGGACATACTTCTCTTGCATGCTTTTCCCGCCAATAAAAAGTGCAAGCCGCCCCCCATTGGTCGACAACACCTTCCAACAATCTTATGATTGCTATTGATACCTCGTCAGTGTTATCATCTAGTTAACAAAAAGTAAATGATCAGAAAAATGACAATAAAAAAAATCATTTATGTCATTAGGTCCCCCAAAGTTATACATGAATCAAGAAATTCCATTGTCAAATAGGATGAAGCTGACTGAGTACTTTACAAAAACTCTAAGACTCCAACAAAGAAGAGAATCAACGCATGTGGATATGCTTCGCACCCGTAAGTCGCCATAACATATATGTCCTTAAAACCTCTATTTAGAATCACTAAATTTTACTATCAAGTAAGATCTATGCCCTAAACTAGAGCTGTGTACTCATTGGTTACTTGACCCATGCATAGAACGACCCTAGAATGCTCTTACATCAAGCAAGAAGCAAATTGGAAGATATGAGATACGAATTACTCGTGGATACACGCATACATGTTCCCCTCTTTGTTGGGATGTGAAGCATATATAGCCTCTATAATGAAGACAACATAGCTTAGATTGGTTAAAGTTAAAGGTAAGAATTAAACATAAGTTTTACAAGACGACCCAAATTAAGATAATATAGATGCCATTCCATTTTAAATAACATCCAGTGGCTCATTTCAGTGGGAAGAAAAGGAATCTGCACCATTATTAGTTATATGGAAATAGGAACTAGTGGTATCAAATATAGTATCCAAAGATATTATAAAATAGGAACATGGTCTTGACATTTTCAAATAACACTTTGTATTGAGCACATATCAAAGACGCCCGAAAGCACCGGCAAAGAAATCATGGTTAAGAATTTTAAAAACTACTCATAGTCTTCAAAAATGCGATAAAATCCAAAAAGCGCTTAGACAGATAATTGCCTTGTGTCAAATCCTTTATGCCTTACACCCTTTCATTATAATTATCTTTGAATAAAGAAACACACAACCACGATCAAACCCCTTGAAAAGGAACCTATCAATAATATTTATGAATCAGATGATATCCGCCCTTTGGGACCAAAAGTGCAATACACGTATTGATAGGTTGCATTCACTTTTATACTTGGTTAGATGTAGTCATTTCTATGGCAATTTCTATCAAATTCATATAAGAACAAGAAAGATAACTTACATCGTAAGTCCTAAGTCGCTAAATTTGAACGCATTTCATGATATTTCAAGTAATAAAAAATAGCATAAACTTGTGAATGAACGATAATAACAAATTGAAATGAAGTTATCACCGTCATGTATAGACATGCCAATAGCTATTGGCTGAGGATGCATCGTGGTTCTCCTCTATTTCTCAGCCAAGTTATGAATTGCTTTTGTTCATTATATAAACACCTATATCCCCTGATATAGTGACCGGAACAATTCTACTTTCAATTCTACCCTGATATAGTGACCAAAGCAATTGTAGTTTCAATTCTATTCAAACTCATAGACATAATAAAATCCCATCAGAGAGAAAAGCGAGGCCAAAATGCAAATCCTTTCTTGAAAGAACAAACTACTTGGCCAAAATATAAAGATAAGCATGCAAATGTAGACACTTTCTCGCATGAATTTAATATCTAAATTCAACTAGTTCCATGTGCAACCAATTCAGATCAATCGATGTCTACTTAACTTATGTCGGTTAGCTTAATAAGAAATAACTCTAAACTGGATAGAAGGACACCTAATTCTGGCATTAGAACCCCCATAAATTCTATTAGCCTGACCTAAATAGATAATGCTCTTTCCACTACAATGCACAACGTCAAGCTGAGCTACACAAACAATGGCCTAGCGAGCCTTTCTCCACATACTCTTCCTTCCTCAAGAACAAGAAAGCTAGATACCTCAGAGCAGCATCAGCAACAAATGTTTGGTCTCCCCGATCGGCACCCCAAGACATTCTCGAGAAGGGTATCGAGCAAGACCGCATGCGCCCTACGGGGAACATCACCCTCGAGCAATGGGTACAGTGCTTGTCACAGCCTTTAATTCACTCCCACGGGCCGGACACCAGATCCCTCCACAGATAGGCATGGCTCTCGCCATCACAGAGGGGATGTCATCATGGGCCTACAACGCCTAGCTAATGGGAAGGCGCCAGATTTAGACGGGCATGCATTCGAACTTCAAATGGGCTCTGGGCTCCACGGGTGCCTATCCTCGCGCATTATTCAATAAAGCATTGCAAGAAGGCTTCCCCGCCGCAGCGGGACCACTAAGTAGAGTTGTGCACATATACAAGGCAGGAGACCCTCAATGCCCGCCAACTATCGCACTATTATGGTCAGCTCTTTGCAAAACTATTGGCCGGCATCCTTGAGCAACGGCCGACAATATGGGTAGAGGAGGTCGATGTCACGAAGCTCTCACACAGTGTGCTTTCGCCCACGATTCCACCATTGATCATATCTTCACTCAAGCACATTGATTGAGGATAGCGGAAATCACCGACAAAACTTTGTAATCGCTGTTTCCCGGATTTCGCAAAAGCTTTTGAGACAAAGGCCCTCGACAAAAGTTATGGGATGATCAAGGCAAAATGGGACCCCTTGACTTGTAGAATGCAAGATATAGGCTATAATGGGCATGCTCAGTCAGTATCACATCGCAAAACAGCCGGTAATTAGTACTATTGAGTGCGCCGTGGTTGCCCCCTCTCCCCACACTTTTGGCCTATACATTGACCACCGAAGATTGGCTCTCGAGCATGGAGGTGCGGGCCATCTCATGCATCACACAATCCAAAACTCATATATGCCGATGATAACCTCTCGCCTATACCCGTGGGGACATGCAACATCACCGATGCTTTGACACTTTTTTTTGCCGATTCACCGGCATGCGAAGTTAACTTGGCTAAAACTAGGGTGCTGCTAGTTTCATTATCCCGTCACCCAAGGCTTCCTCATTCACTTACCAGGGACAAGATGTAGAGGTGGCTCCGACCTACAAGTACTTGGGGATCGAAGTTTCTGCTACCATCCATTGGTTTGTTGCCATCAGCCATGCTCACACTGGGTTGAAAGACTATATGCCATGCGTAACAAATGTACCACAAGGCGAGTTGTATGCATGGGGCCACTAGTCACACTTGTTTTGGGCCTTGGTCGAGCCGGTCCTCTTGTATGGGGCAGAAGTGTGGGGTCCACATATCCCTCAACACTGAATGACCTCGAAAGCAAGTGCGTAAAGCCTTCTTGGCACGAGCCCTTGGGGTAAAGTCCACGCCCCATACCAGATCCTACTCCAGAGACAGTTTTCTATCCCTTCAACAAGCCGCATTGGAACGCCATATCATTTACTTCCAAAAGGTGGTCGCTATGGGTGATACACGCTTGCCTAACCTTGCTTTGGCCATGGCGATGGATCCCCAATGCCCGAAAACCTGCTGGAAGGACAAGCAAGCTTCAAAGGTTCTCACGCTTGGGTGTATGTGCAAATAGATGCGTATATGTAAAGACAAAGAAAGATCACAAGGCACTTAAGCTCGTACCTAGATGCTACTTTCCTTCGCGCAAGCTCGGGATGCGATGCTCGACGCGACGTTAAGTCGGGCACACTATCGCCAGACAAAGTCAATCCCTAGGCTCATGAGAGGGCCCACACCAAGATTTGTATACCCGCTTGCCCATGAAGAAGCGCAGACTTATAGCTTCCATTCGCGACGGGTGCATATCGCCCCTCGATTGAGACGGGACGCTAGCCTTGAAGCACGGCTCAAAGGGCTTTGCCGTTGTTGCCACCTGGATGCCATTGAGGATGAATGTCATGCCCTCCAGATCTGCCCAGCGTTTGTCCATATCCGAGAGCGGTATGTTCGATTACTAGTGCCTGGCCAACCGTTGCATGAGTTATTGAATACGACGTCAGTGGGTTCGTTGGGGTCATACCTCCAGGAGGTTATTGATGCACGAACTCAGTTGTGTCCTCCGGGACGGTATTGAACTGTCCTATACAATTATACATCGTACCAACATACTTATTACTGCTAAGGTTTTTCCTTCGAAAACCCTTTCTTCGTGGGGTTTTTAATCCCGTCAAGAATACGCTTTGTCGCTCTCTTTTTTGTTTGGGTACCATAGGCCAATCGGTCTCCGTGGACGCTAAAAAATCTATTCTATTCTATTCTATTCTATTCTATTCTATTCTATTCTATTCTATTCTATTCTATTCTATTCTATTCTATTCTATTCTATTCTATTCTATTACACTTGACCACTTTTAACTTCTAAATGCTATCCCATATCAAACGCATAGTTTAATGGTTTGGTCATGATAAATGAACACATGTAGGTTACTCCAAGTAGGCTTCTATGGTTAGTGACAATAGACCAAATGAAGACAAATAAAAGCTTGATACTGTGATGTTGCTTACTAAGCAACAAATTGGCTATTATATTTGCTTATTATCGGGCCGTTATTTCCACCTATTACAATGACGCCATGGAAGGATGCCTTAAAGAGTTGCAGTTTGCTTTCTCATAACATGCATCCGAATGGGAATACACAATACAACTTTGGATTTGCACTTATTACAATGACACCATGGAGGATGCCTTAAAAGCTTCATTCTCGCTTTTTTCATCACATGGGAATGCACAATAAACCTTGAATTTGCGTAGATGTTGTAATTATAGTTTTTTTCTTTTGATTTTTAAGCACATGTTTCCTCCAACAAAACTTTGATTATCATGTGAGAAATACAGAAGATAACATGGCAAATAAACATTGTAGCATACAATGGCAAGTAATTTAGGTGATGCAAATAGGTATGGAGTCAGTCACATCGGCTCCAAATACTGAAGCATAGTATTAAAAGCAAGATTGTGCCAAAAGAGTTTTTTTTGTCTTGCTAGAGTTGTAACCAATTAAGAAAGGTGTAAAATATGGGTGTTTACATGTTTGCGCCTACTTTAATGAACAGATTAAGGAAGTGTAATGTCTAAATGTATGCAGCTATGGCAGTCCCTTAATGATGAAGAGGTGGGTTGCCTTAGGAGCTGGTTATGAAGGGCAAAGAAGACCTTAAACTAGTTTCTATAGCGGCCATGCTTTCTAGGCCTTGCTTGCACACAAAAGCTTAAAGAGCTTCCCTCTCTAGCTGCCCTTATTGCCAGGCTTCGCAAAAGATGTGAGAATGCTGCTTTGCAAGGATTTACGAGTGATATATTGAACCAGGTTGATGCGTATACTCCAACGGAAATGGAGGTCGAAATAAGAAAGATGGGGACATATGTTACGCCATCGCAAATCAGATGTACTAGAACTTGAAAATGCACGTGAAGAATGTGAGGCATCGAATCCAAGATAGCAAGGCAAAGGCAAAGACTGAGACGATTTCGCTATGGAATAGAAGCTATGACCAAGTGGTGGAACTCCTTGCGCGGACGGTATGCACCATTCATGGTAGAATTGTGTGTGTGTGTTTGGATCCCAAATGGTGCATTTTGATGGGTTATATGAATATCTAGCTGCCTCAACTCTGGCGGAGCCGCTCTTGCACTACATTACTTGAACGCCATCGCCGCTATTGAAAACATGGTTAGGTTTCCATCCTTGCTAGCCTCGTGATTCCCGCCATGACTTGTACAACATGTTGCCACACAATATAAGGTCGGGCTTTTGAGAGCTGCTTAAGGCACTCCCCTTCGATAATTCTTCACTTGATCTAGCTCAATGCCGCGCTGCTTCGGATCGAATACTTGGGTGGCTCGCACGCCTTGCCCACAACACGATACAATGGCACTCTGAGCATGTCTTTGATCTGCAAGTCGCTCGTCACAGCAACGTTGATCACTACATCGTATTAGTAACACAAGCAATAAAATAGAAGTTCCATATCTTTGTTCCCTTGAGAGATCCATAACGACCTTCAGGCTCAATTTTTTATGCCAATTTCTTATTAGATAATTTTCCAGTGCAATTGGATAACGACCTTCAGGCTCAATTTTCTATGCCAATTTCTTATTAGATAATTTTCCAACGTACCACCAGCAACAAGATACTCCACATCCACACAACAAACATTCGACTTAATAACAGTAACAAAGCCATCCCCATCAGATGTTGATGATGAAATATGTATGTCAGTATTTCCCAATGAAGCTTCTATAAACTGCACCAAGGAAGAGAATGGCACGCTTTTAACACAACAAATATTATCTTCCCCGCTCATTCCCTACTATTATATTGTTTTAAAGGGGATTATTGCTTTTGTTTTGGATCATATCATCACCGAAATTTCTATTTAGAACAAAAATTAATTTCCACTATCTTGTTTCATCAAGTCCTTTATGTCACACAAAGCTAACCACTTTCTTTTCGTGAAAACAATCAGGTTTGCAAGCCATAGTCACTGGCCATATCAAGCCTAACACGTCCTGTAAAAGGAGATGCTGACGATTTCAAATTGTACAAGCAATAAACACGAGAAATACAAATAAAGAATGGAAAGGGGACATACAAAGGCTATGAATACTATCACGCTCTGGGAGAGTGACAATATATGGAGCCCAAGCTGATGTCTGCAAAGATGATATGTTACCAATAATAGGTATGATAAGCAATAATGGTTTATGAACCACTTAAATAGGATACTCATCTACAATTCTTAGCATTAAGAAGACTAGAAGAAAGCTGCAAACAATTCCTTATTCAAGCATAAATAGCAAGGACATACTTCTCTTGCATGCTTTTCTGCCAATAAAAAAAGTGCAAGCCGTCCCCATTGGCTGACAACACCTTCCAACAATCTTATGATTGCTATTGACAGTCTCTGTCAGGTGTTATCATCTGGGTGATCAGTCTGTTTATGAAGCTGATATAGTAGGATACGATGAAGATAAAGATGTTGCTGTGCTACATATTGATGCACCAAAAGATAAGTTAAAGCCAATACCTGTTGGAAGCTCTGGAGATTTCTGGTTGGCCAAAAGGTTTATGCCATTGGAAACCCAGTGAGTAACATCCACAAGGGCATGGCATTTGTTTTGACTTACATATATTTATACTGAAATGCGGGTTTTCTACCAGTTTGGGCTTGACCACACTCTTACAACAGGGGTTATAAGTATGGGGAAAGAAGCTTCTGCTATAATAGAACTTGTGTTCAAGTTGCCAAAACAATGGATATGCTTGTTTACAGGAGTTTGTTTTAATGTTGCTAAGTTTAATCATTTTTGTTTTCATAAACAAATCTGGAATTCATGTTTAAACATATGTGATAGGACAAATCCTACTTTGATTGTTAACCATATTGTTTGGATGGAATAAAATCTCTTACTCTCCTTACCAGACAAAGACAAAATGTTTCGCCAAAGGAAGTCCACATTCTTAGCTATTGATTTTCCTCAATGATGTGACAATGTGCCTACTCTCTGAAGAAAAAGAACACGTGTTTTGTTGTGAATAACTTTTTAAATTAGGGCTTGGCATTTGAATGCATTGTACATCATAAGTCAATTGTAATGTAGGATAGTCGTTGAAGCTTTCAAATATTTGCCTCTACGACTAAGCATTTGCAAGCATTGCATTATAATTTGCTATAAATACAAGCCTTGATTAAGATTCGCCTCTTAAACTATAAAATCCTTCGAGATTTATTGCACTTTCGCCATAGTTGCTATTCTCATTTAATACATATTCGCCAAAAAATTTACATATTCTAAGAGTTAAAAAAAATTAGACACAACACTAGTACTGACCACCCGTTGGGTGATGCTTTTTTTCCACCCGATGCGTGATGCAAATTATTTTTCCACCCACTGGGTGATGCTCTATATATATTTTACCACCCGTTGGGTGATGCTAGATGATTTCCACCTGTGGGTGATGCTATTTTTTTCCACCTCTCGGTGATGCTTTCTGTTTCTCTATATGTTTGTTTACGATTTCTAATGTCTAATGAGTGTTTTTGCTTTCTGGGAACTATTTTTTAGGGGTGCTCGCCTGCCATGGTTGTACCTAATTTTCTTAACATTTAACGGGTACTTTCTAGGCATTTCTCCCTTTTTCCAGGTTTCACACATTCCATGGTGTTGATGCGCATTTGGGCTGGCTTTACCAAATTCCTACCTTGCTCTTCAAGGCATCCTCGAGGCCGTTGGCGACCATTTTTCATTAGGGTTTTCCTCAAAAACCCGAAAGGGCGGGGTTTTTTATCCCGATGAGAAGTTGTCGCAATTGTCCTCTCTCTTGCCTTTGCATATTTTCTTATTTCATTATGGGGTAGCCAGACATTGTTCCTATGGTCAGCTCCCCATTCAGATTCAGTTGAGTTTTATATTGGGGAATATTATGCACCAGCTGTAAATATGATGAGCAAACATGAGGGAGAGCATTGGAACACCAATAATAAGGATTGGCCACGTTACAATTGCGATCACAACCAGCATGCCAATAAGATCAAGTGCTCCAGCAACCACAAAAGCAATACATACTAGGATGTCAATATCCAATATGCTCATGTCCAGTCCAGTACACGATCCTTTACAGCATGAGCCACCTTCATTCATGAGAGTATATGCATGGATTATCTTAGCTCTGGATACAACTATCACTTGCATCAAATCTATAAAATGCACAGAAAGCTAACTCCATGCACCTTACTTTTTTCAGACAAACCTGTTGTTAAAAATGAAGAGCTAAAATTACCAAGCCATTTTAAGATATTTGCTTTTAATTTCTTCCACTTTGAACATGCATGCAGATAAAGAGAGCTCAGCATATATCAAACAGCATTTAGGTATGCTTGTATGGCCCCAAGAACACAGACCTAGTCGCTGATAGATACAACTATTTGCTTAAACATGAAATTCAGACAGAACCATAAGTGGATTCCATTTTTCTGTTAATTCAGAAGTAGAAGTTAAAAGCCTTTAAATTCATCTGTCATTTGTATCTTATATAGTCAAAATAAGCTTAAAAAAACACTCCTGATACAAGTCAGAGAGCATAAACTGAAAATCACAAGTGTTTTGCATATTACCTTGTTTTATGAATTAGTAGAAAGTCTTAAAAGACAAGAAATGCTTACCTCTGCATATTTGGCTCTGCTACAGAGAGCTTTGGAACTCAGAAGGGGATTCTGAGGCTCACATCGTTGGCATCTACACCCTGCGACAGATTTAAAGCAGGCAATTTTTTTTTTTTTTTATCTTTTTGATCCAAGCGACATTGGGTCAGATTTAATAACTTATTGGCACCAGCTTTGCTTCGACACATCTTCGACCTCCACAACCAGCTCGAGAACATGGACCCGTGCTAACCAACATTAAAGTGGCCTCCGGAGATCACTTTAACTTTCAGTTCATTTTTATTTTTGGGTTATGTTTGCGTTAAATTTGTTAACTTAACGTAAAGTGGATTGAAGATGGTTTGGGTTAGGGATTTTAGATTAAGAAATTTAACGAAATACTAAATATCTAACTTAATGGAATTCTAACCTAACCTTGTGGTCTGAAACTAAGAACTGTTAAAAGCTTAACCCAATCCTAACTTAACGGCTGGTGTGAAGGTACTCTTAGTCACTTTATCAACATATATTGTTGAGAATATGCTTATAATTATTGTTGCCACTATTTTTGGTCCACTTTGTTATATACATAGATTGCAAAATATGACATATCCGTTTCTGATTCCTTTTCTTAGAAGAACGATTAAAAATACATATAACAGACAAATATTCCACCTACACTATTCTGCAACAAAAGTAAACCTACTGCATAGATTCCATTAAACCAAGGGGAGTTGCTCAAATGTTAATATGGTCATTGACCTATATAAGATAGATAGTATTTTTTACGTCATGCCAAGGTCTTGGCAAATAGATACATGTGATGGACAAACTAAAAAGTCAAGCAATAGCCCCCGTCATGTATTCTAGTGATGTCAAGAGTTATGGTCCATGCATATATTAAACTAATCACAAAGATAGCAACACACAAAGACAAAAGGTAGGGTTTACCCCCCCTCCCGGCGGCGAAAAAAAAAAGAAAAGGGGCACCAAGAACAAAAAAAACCATTAAGCGAGCAACCTGAGATCAACGACAAATAGAATGATGCAAACTAGCTCTCCCCCACATAGTAATAGTAGAGGTAGTATAGAGTCCCTAAGCACCTTGTTTTTGTCAACGACAAATAGAATGATGCAAACTAGCTCTCCCCCACATAGTAATAGTAGAGGTAGTATAGAGTCCCTAAGCACCTTGTTTTTGTCACTTCTAGATATAAAGTGGCAAATCACCACACTTTAAAAAGCTCTCGAAGGGAGAAATCCAACGTGTGGGCCCCACCTTGATCCGACCACTCTACTATAAGTTATGGCAATTTAAAGGTGATTTAAAAGATTGAAGCTTCGTAGTCAATTAATCAATTGCTTCATTAATCTAAAAAATAGCATCTTCGTTGCACCTTCTTACAAAATTTCAAGGGCTAAGATTTCTCCTTCTGCTTTGATCCAACGGTCGAGGCATATGCTGCATGCCCCATGCATGCTCCCATCAATTTTGATGGCCATTTTGCGCCACCTCAAAATTTGAAGGGCTAAGATCAAGTATCTATATATTTTCCTTAAGTGTTCACGATGCCCTCCCATGCGATATACCTGTATAAATATTACTGATATATGCACTCTAAATGCGCTAGTACAATCCTAGAGGACGTCCTTTAGGAGTTGAAATGAAGTTGTTTGGATGCCCAAGAGGACATCCTTTTTGGCGTTTAAATGTTTAAGTTGCATACGCCGTTTGGAAGTGCCCAAAGTATGCACAATGAATAGTTGGAGGCGGTCTATTATTTTAAACATAACAACATGCCACCAGGAACATACGCAGGAAATTGGGAAATTGTTCTTGATTCCATCAAGGAAAGTGGATCAAAATTCTTGATTATCATGCAATCGTTGATTGCCATGTGGCAACCATTCTAATCAAGAATGGAAAAGGAATGGAAACAAGGTGTTCATTCTTGGAGTTACCTGCTGCATCGGGTGTCTTCTTTGTCGATTCTTTCCTTGACGTCGTAGAGCAGAAATAAGTCCAGCATTCTTGTCCTAGAATTGGAGCTGGCTACCTCCAGGAGCCCAAGGTAGCCAACTCCGGTTCTTCTTTCCATTCCACGTGTCCACGTGACGTCAGGCTGACATGGACATCCCAATCCAAAACCAAAAATACCAAAGAACAACCTGGACATGCATATGCAACGACCATTCCACCGTCTAAGAGTCACTTGAGACGTTAGAACACAATTTTCAACGGTCATAAATGACTTGAGCGGATCTTTCGACCAATCTCGGCCGTTTATTATATCCCGAGCAAAATGTGTCATGTCTTATACTTAAGGCGCTATTGGACCCATTGCCCAGGCAGTAGCTGTTGTCCCTCGCGCATTCCGACGGGTTAGTTTTAGCTCTTTAGTTTCCCGTGTCTGTTTTTGTGAGCTTTCTCTTGATCTCAGTGCAAAATTTTGATGGATTTTTTCTTGAACTTACAGCAAATTTTTGATGCATATTATTGAGCTCTGTTTTTAGTCCATTCTTGCTGTTTGATTCTAAGCATAAGGCGAAATTTTCCATTCCACAAGCTGCTTACTCAAATTACTTATAGTTATTTTAGATTTGCTAGTATTTTCTTCCGAACAACAGAGCAAGTCTCACCTGCCCTTATTGTTTGCGCATGCACATTTAGATCAATCAGCTCACTGACGGATCTGATCCTTCCGCTCTTCATGTTCATTGTGTAATCATTTTATTCTTTTGTTTTGTCCGAGTATTCATACAATGCTTTGCTTCTGTATCAGATAACATCGAAAATGGCACTTTTGAAAGCAAATGCATTATCGTGTTCAAAGACGAATCTCTCATCAACTGATGCATTCTCGAGATTAAATGGCAGCTTTTTGGGAGAACCTGTGGGGCTGAAAGTGTCAAGTCAATGGCGTCAGCAGGGCAAAATGGATATGAGGTATTCCGTTTTTTACACTTTCCCACTGCATTAATGCGATTAATGACACTGTTCTCCCATGGCATGCATGGCATGGATTAAAGCACCTGTTACTTTTTACGAATATAAACATGACACTTCTAGTATTGGCAGCTCTGCAAGTTTCTTAATCCTGGCTGCTGGTAAAATTGGAGTCATATATAAACTTCTGCGATCATCGCTTGGCCTATGACTTCGAATTTTATATATGATATGCTGCAATAAGTTCTGTCTCATTCAAAAGTTTGCTGTCAAATAATAGTGCTTGTAGTTCTGAAACCAGATAGTTTGATGCACTTTTCTGACTTCGATAGTTTCCAGTTTTCCTGTGCCCTTTTGTCAGAAACAGTAGGAATTCTAATTTGTTTAGGACAAATTGAAATGCTAGTCGAAAATCCTATTGAAGCCAGCACTTCTGTGTAGGTTAAGATGTATGGTTCTGGAAACAAAGCCAAAGGAAGAAAAGGGCACGAAACATCGGCTGCATGATCTTTATAAGGAGCAGGGTCAGAGTCCATGGTATGATAATCTCAGGCGGCCAGTCACTGATTTGATTCCTTTAATCGAAAGCGGTGTCCGTGGTGTTACAAGCAATCCAACGGTACAGAGCTTTTGCTATTCATATGTGTCTCGGTTTAAAAATGATTTCTTAACCTTTACACAGTAAACATATCTGAATTTTCTGTGATTTCATTACGCAATCTTCTGATAATTTTTGCTGAGTTCACATAGCTAAATTTTCTGTGATTCCTTTCCACAATAATCTGATATCTGTGTGATTTGGTAAATTCAGATTTTTCAGAAAGCAATATCGTCGTCAAATGCATATGACAATCAATTTAAGTAAGATTCCTACCTTTCGAGAAATCTAGTTTATCCACATTTAGCTAGTAATTGTTTGTCTCAATGGAAAGTTTATCCACATTTAGCTAGTAATTGTTTGTCTCAATGGAAATATTATTTGTAAGTATCTATCGAAACTAATATTACACTATTTCCTCTTGAACTATACTCTTGTTTATCTGATATGACAGAGTGAGGATGTTGTGCTGAAGGCTTGATCCTTGGGTGTTCCATCTATATATTTTTGCCTTTGAACCTCCTTCTGGCCATCTATAGAGCAGAATATAGAACATGAACCTCCTCTGCTTGATGAAAACAGTTCGTGTCTGAGCCTATACTACTAGTTCATTTGCAAATTAATTGTCTCCCATGCGAAGAGAATTATTTATAGATGCAAAAGTAGCACGGGTCGTCCAAAACCTGGGTTTTAATCTCTCTGTAACTCTTGGAATGTTTGTATTCATTGCAAGTTACTAGATTGAGAAAACTATTTAATGTAGGAAGGCGAACATGTCTTGAAGAATGTTGACTACATTCTATAGATCTCATTCTCTTGATGTCTTAAAACATAACATTGGTCTGTTTTTCCATCAACTTATGGTACTGGTGTTGATCAAGCATATTGCGTACTTGGCCATAAAGCATAAACCACTAGCTGTAAACTTTGGCTCTTGATGTGTTAACAATCTTGTTATATAGGGAGTTGATCCAAAGCGGGAAGAATGTCGAGGAGGCATACTGGGGCTTAGTAATAAAAGATATACAAGATGCCTGTGATCTTTTCCTACCAATTTTTCAAGAGAGCAAGGGTGAAGATGGGTACGTTTCTGTTGAGGTCTCTCCAACACTTGCCCATGAAACAGAATCAACTTTTGAAGCTGCAAAATGGTTGCGGAAAACAGTAAACAGACCAAATGTTCACATCAAGATTCCTGCAACTGCCGCATGTGTTCCAGCAATCAGGGATGTAATTGCACTTGGTATTAGTGTTAATGTTACTGTAAGTATTCTACAATTGTTTTTTCAATGACATTTGGTGAGATTTGTTAGTACTTATAGTTTCTCCAATGCAGCTTATATTTTCTCTGAAGAGATATGAAGCTGTAATTGATGCTTATTTGGATGGGTTGGAGGCAATGGGCCAACAGGATCTTTCAGGTGTTGCAAGTGTTGCCTCATTTTTTGTCAGCCGTGTGGATACTTTGATTGACAAAAAGCTAGAGCAAATTGGAACTGAAGAAGCTTTAGCTCTTCGTGGGAAGGTAATATTGTGCTCTCTAATTTTTGTGACATGGAAATGGCAAATTTAATAAGCTGAGGTCTTGTTTACCAGGCTGCTGTCGCTCAATCAGCACTTGCTTTCAAGCTTTACCAGGAGAAATTTTCAGGCCCTCGATGGGAAAAGCTTGCACGTCGGGGAGCACAGAAACAGAGGTTGTTATGGGCCTCAACTGGTGTGAAGAACCCAAATTATCCAGACACATTATATATATCTTCTCTTATTGGTCCAGATACGGTGAGTTAGGATGCTTTCAAGGTCTTTTGTTTGCGTCATGGATAAGACAAAATCTCTTTTGAAAATTTTTATGGCTATGTATCACTCTGTCAGTTTGAATCTTTCAGAAGTTGAATTGAAAATTAAGTGTTTCTGTGTTGCATGGCTGACTGTTTTATCCTTTTGTAATCAGGTGAACACCATGCCTGATAATGCCCTACAAGCCTTTCTAGATCATGGAACAGTAGCTAGAACAATAGATACAAGTATTGCAGAAGCTGAGCTGGTGTATAAGAAGATCGAAGCTTTGGGTATCCAGTGGGATGATGTCGGATCCCTTCTTGAGATGGAGGGCGTAGAGTCTTTTCAAAAGAGCTTCAATGATCTGCTCAGTAGCCTAAGTGAGAAGGCTAAGGTTATAAGCTAATTAAGCACGAGAGCACCAAGCTTTACGACTATCCAGAGCACGTCGCCGTCTCCCTTATCAGCATATGTTTGTATACCACAAGACAGACAAATGTCAAATATACCAGATTGTTGCTTATTCCAAACTATCCCTTTCAACGTACTTAGGCTTTCCAACTTAACTTTTTTGGCCAATTCGTTAGGGTGTGCTTTTGTCCACTATGTCTATATATCTAGAAACTGCGTGGGTTTGCATTTGTTTTGAGTAGGACATATATCTAGAAACTGCGTGGGTTTGCATTTGTTTTGAGTAGGAGCGGCATGAGGCATTCAATTGTAAAGACTGACTTTTTTATTGTTTCTGATATTGGTCTGTTGAGGCACTGGCATCGCTTAACCTAGGCCTAAGCACTTCCACATTATGCATAAGAGAACGGACTTTCAAAATTACCCTGTTCCCACATATGGCTAATTCTTAAATAATACAAGAAATTTATCGCGGCGGGCCGCGAACATTTCTTTGGTTCCATACTTGTGTGGTTGCACATACTTTTAATGTTCACGGTTTAGTGCAATGCTTGCTTAGTAATGAAACTATGCCAGCTCAAAACAATTTGCTTGCGTAACGTTTTTATTATTCCTTAGGCTTGTTAATGTTGCACAAAGTGGAGATGTCATTTAGGACACATAGATTAATTTAAATGCTTTCTAGCATTTTATCAATAAAATCATCCAATTTCTCAAGGGGACACATAGATTAATTTAAATGCTTTCTAGCATTTTATCAATAAAATCATCCAATTTCTCAAGGGGCTCAAAGACATTACATAACATTGAATTAAATGGGAGTTTGTTCCATTCTATCTTTGTTTATAGGGTTAAATGGAACTCTAAAAAAACCGAAATGGATATCTAAGACAAATTGCTATTTTGGACTTTAAAATCCTGAAGATAAAGAGCACCTTGAAATAGATCAATCTCAATTTGGTCGTAAAAAGACATACAAAAGTAAAAATAAATAAAAATGTCTAGAAATTTATTATTCTCAGTTGCATTAATCTCCACAGGAAAAGAAAAAAGAAAAGGAAAAAGAACGAGCAGGATTCAGAAAGCCCTAATTAGTTTTACGACTGCTGATGAGCTTGCCTTTGCCTCTGCATGCAGTTCAAGCAACCAAAACTTTCATCAAATTCAGTGTTTAATGCTCCAGAAATTACTAAGGTGTTGTTTATTGCGTCCTATTCTTGAACTCTAGCAACACAAAATAGATATCTGAGTGAATCAACCTATATACAGGCTTCTAGTACAACAAACATAACCATCATATTCAATACATCTATTGTTCATATCTTCATTGTGAAGGTAAAACATCAAAGAAAAGAAGAAAAAAACAGGAAGAACATCTATTTACCATGCTCAATGGTTAGCAATCCAACACCGCTCAAAATTCTTGCAGCTATAGAAGCATTCTTAAAGCAACTTTTTGCCCGATTCACAATTTGCAGCATTTTAGCTGGCCATGGTGGAATTGGGTGCACTATTTTAAGAAATTTCTTGTATTGTAATCGTTTCATTCGTTTGTAAATAGGCACGGAACTTGCATAGATCCTGAAATGAAGAAATTTCGAGACATATTCTATGCTTCTAATGGAATTATAGACATGTCATATTGATAATTGGACGATTGGTTGGACACTTAACTTATAAGGATAGATGTTGAATAAAAATGAGAATAAAAACAGGTTTAAAATAAAAGAGGAAGTGGGACGACAGGGCAGAACAGACAGCGGAGTTGTGCAGGCGGATTGAAACAGCGGAAGGTTGAAGGATCAGGATCTTGGCCAGAGGCATGAAAAAACTGTGTATTTGGAATCCAGCATGCTCAACTTCTTGAACCCTTAAAGAAGCATGTCTTCCAAATGCTTTCACCTAGTATGGTAAGACCCCAAGGCCAATTATTGAAAGCTGGTTAAAGTCAATTCAAGAATATAGCAATATGAGCATGGTATTTGAATTCCTAAAGATCGCCAAGGATGAACAAAGATATGCCACACATTGGGAAACATTTGTATATTTAACAACAGAAATAAAAATGAAACTAAGGGCAGACAAAACATCGAGCAATATAAGATATTGATGCATCTGCAATTATCAACAATTTACAATAAAGAGGGAATCACGCAAATTGTCTTATTATATTACATGGCCCATTGTAAGAAGTAACAGTGTTTACTACACCAGAAATGATCACTAGTAGTAGCCACATGAATAGGCCATTCTGGAAATGCCGAAAATGGAGATTGTCCTTTAACACTTTCTCTTCCAGCGATGTTACGAATAAATTTCGTTCAATTTCGTTGTTGTATGGCAATCAGGGCATAGTTTAATATTCTTTGCAACTCAAAGTGGTGTAATCTCAGAGATGCTCAGCTCATAAGTCCAAATGCAATGGCAAGTTTCACATTATGGTAAAGTAGCTCTTCCTCCACATTAATGTTCAATACATCCATAATGTTCTGTTGTAGGCTTAATACCATACTCATGACTTAGAGACACAAAATAAAGACCAGGCCTGAATGGCTACATGCACATCTGGTCTTACACCACATTTTTGCATTTTCTGGAAAAATTGAAGAGCCTCAGCACTACATCCACATTGTGCATGTGTGCCAAAAATCCATGTTCTTATGTCCACATTGTCCATTTTGTCAAATATCCTGAGTGCATCACTGAGTCTGCCACATTTTCTATACATTTTTAAAAGCAAAGACTTCAGAGCATTTGAAATCAAAGTCACTTTTTGTAACTGTATGAAGAAGTCTTTTGATAATAATGCATTGATCCTGATGTCTTGCAATCGAATCCGAAGCTTTGCAGCTGCATGTGGTGATCGAGGCCAAGCGGCCAAGCTATTTCCGTTTACGTTTCTTCCACAGCTCCTCATCAGACCACTTCAGCACAAAGAATAAAGGGTCCGGCTATGGCAAGCGGATTGCAAATGTTGCCAGGCCATGGAGTGAAATCTCAATGAATAATCAACAGGTTGATCAAACTGACCTGTAATACCGCAGGAGGGATTTAGAATGTATTCCAAATTAAGACGGAGGCTTCCACTTGTCTAGAGCAAGCTGAAACAGGAGACTGAGATTTGGTTTCATCTGGGTTCAAATCCCAATCTCTGATTATAACATCTTCATCTTTGCACCTGCAGCCATGTTGTGTTAGTCTCCAAGCAAACCTATTTGAGCTACCTCATTTTTTCCTTCTGCTTCACATCATTTTCCTTTTGATCTGTCCTAGTAAAATGCTCCAAATCTCCCAAACGAGGCCTTGATAGTGGATTTTCATGCAAACCCCTTAGATCGGCTTCTTGTTCTCGCGACTTGCAAAGGGACACATAAAATTAAAAGAAAAGGGATGAAGAAAGAACCACCTGCTTCAAGTCGGATTTGGGGCTGCCAGTTTTGGGGCTGCTCCAGGCCCAATGGCCCTTTCCAAATGCAGGGCTTCCACAAATCCGTCGAAAAACATTACCAGCGGTTGTACCCAGGAAAAAGATTGGGTACGTGTCACTAAAGTATCAAAGGCATAAAAGAATCGAATCTAAGGAAAATGAATTATATATGTGTAGATATCATAGCAACTGTTTCTTTTCGATAGCCATTTTCAAGTGGAGGACAAAATATGAGTGATTAGCATCAAATTTCCTATTTGTAGCTTGAGCCTTGCATGTTCACGTAAATGAAGTTTTGTAGCTTGAGCCTTGCATATTCACAAAATTGGAGCATTGATAGTTCTTGAGTATACTTAGGGGGACGTAATTCCCCTCGTAATGAATTATGAAGAACAACTTGATGTTGTTGCGTGAGCATTGGTTGCTTCAAAGTTACTTATCATCTTCCTCTTGCAAGCATAGTTTTGCTCTAATGTCTATGTAAGCTGGACATTTCAATAGGACGTGTTGCTCATCCTCAACCTCATGCCAGTCACATAAACTGCATATTCTTTCATCTCATGCAACAGAAGCCCATCTCCCTGTCTCGACATTTAAGTGATGTGAACATGTTCTATAGCATGCTATTATTTTCCTCAAGAACAAAGGGATGTGTGCTCTTAT
The DNA here is from genome assembly GCA_021234155.1 of Isoetes taiwanensis. NCBI lineage: Eukaryota > Viridiplantae > Streptophyta > Lycopodiopsida > Isoetales > Isoetaceae > Isoetes > Isoetes taiwanensis. The sequence goes on along the minus strand of JAJEKV010000271.1, from coordinate 407,975 downwards.
ATACTGCTGATCTATATAAGTGAGCAACGGATTTATTTGAGTAGAATAAAAGGTCATTCTGGTACCTTTTTTTCAGACATAATCGTTCCAATGCTTTTTGTTGTAGCAAATATCCAGCTTCCGTGTCAGGCCAACTCACTATGTCTATTCCCCAGCGTCCCGCCCAATTAAGTACATCCTTATACCATCCTGAATCAACAGAATGCAGCAATTCCTGTCTTGAAAGCCTCTCATCAGTCTGCTGCCACACCCAGTTACCAAATTTATAGTCTGGAAGAGAGCTTCCGCTTCTAGTGGAATTAAACCCGTTTCTGCCAATAGGATAGCATATGGGATTCAATTTTATCTTCCCTAGGGATGAACCTTTCGCTTTGCTACTTTTTGTTATCGTAGCCTCTTCCAGATTCCGAAGGCCCCTATGAAAGAGCCTACTTCCGCGACAGCTATAGAGCGCTCAAAACATCCGCTCAAATTGTCATTAATCTCTAATTGTTCTACCACATCATATCAGCAGACTTTGTTTTTTTATAGCAACCCATAAATAGTGATCCAACCCAACATAGATCTAATAAATTAGAGAGAAAAAGCTGAAAATTAAAGTAACTAGATTCATTCATCTTCCTCAGCAGAAAAAGCTTTCACCAAACTGATTATTTTCCACATCCTCTTCAATAATGTTTGCAACAGCCTATTCGTTATAGTCGTATCCCATAACTTACTTTTCTCTTTAGCCATAGTGATTAAAAGCTTGATTAATCTGACGTGCCAAAGCATCGAGAGTAAGACCTCTGCTCATCCGAAACTCGCGCTCAGTAGCCTCGCCTGCCTTCCCTAAGCAACATCTGATGGAGAACTTTGAAAAGGGTATTTAAATTATCTCGCCCATAGTGTGCGAGTACATTCAAATTAAAGTGGAGTAGTACCTTCAATGCCATTAAAAGGTAACTTTATAGCTTAGGTGAATTTGAGGTAAGTTTCTTAACATTCTCAAAAAATAATTGTTCTTTCTCAAATAATGAATTCGTGTTTTTTTAGGGTACACTTATGAAATTCCTGTCAGAATCCTTATATTATTTAACTTGCATAAAAATGTTGTTCAGAATTTTCTTGAGAGTTCATGTCAAAAACAGTTAAACTTTGAACTTATAATAAGCTAACCTTAAATAGAGTATGTTCAGCATTACTTGAACTCACTAATAATCTCTAATTGTTCTACAACACGACTTGATGTTTTTTTATAGCAGTGCATAAGTAGTGACCCAACCCAACTAGATTAAATAAATTAGATAGAAGAAGCTGAAATATTGAAGTAACTAGATTCATTCATCTTCCTCAGCAGAAGACTCTGTTGTACTAGCATCATGAGTATCCATTGCATCCGAGGATTCGCCATCAAGTAGCCTATAATCAAAATCTTCTTCTTCATAATTGCATTCACCAAATTGATTATTTTCTACAATCCCTTCAATAATGCCTGCAGCAGTAGACCTAGTCGTTATAATCGTATCTTACTTTTCTCTTTAGCCATAGTGTTGAAAAGTTTGATTAATCTGACATGCCAAAGCATCGAGAGTCAAGATATCTGCTCATCCGAGACTCCCCCTTGGCAGGCTTGCCTGCCTTCCCAAGCGACACCTGATGGAGAACCTTGAAAAGGGTTCAAATTAAAGTGGAGCAATACCTTCAATGCCATTAAAAGGTAACTTTATAGCTCAGGTGAATTTGAGGTAAGTTGTTGAACATTCTAAAAAAATAGTCGTTTTTTCTCAAACTAATAAATTCGTGCATTATTAGAGTACAATTCTATATCGTTCAAAAGGTACCACAGTCTCTAATCCAGCTAGATTATTCAACTTCTGCATGAGTTTTTGGCTCTATTTTTATTGCACTAAGTGAAATGTCGGCAAATGGATATTTTGTATACTTTTTAAATAGAATTCATTATGTTTAATGGTAGTGTAGGCCATATGGCCTTTCTGCTTCAAACACATTCCAACCTTCTTGATGCAAGGTTGATCAAAGAATGTGATGTCAAAAGGTAATTCTCTATGTTGTTCCACTTTGAAAGTCTGAAGTGATATGCATCGCGCACTTGGAAAATGACATAATCAACAATACTAGTACCACTTCCCTGTTTATCAATGCCTTAAGAGTGTGGCAATTGCTCTAATCCATTACAAAATGCCATCTTGAGAACATATAGTTGGATGAGTTCCCTTTCAAATGTCTAGATGTGTTTGTTAGCATTAAGAGATGTGACGTTCTCTTAAATATATGCTATGAATATGTATACCCTAGGGTCGCTAAGCATATGGCCTGTGACTCGAATCTAGCAAAGAAGCCACATGTACACACCCTATGAGATCTTTAAATAGAATAGAATAGAATAGTTTTTAACGCCCACTTTGAGACCAATAGGTCATGGGACCCATACAATGGGCTAGTACAATCATTACTACTAGGATTAAAAAACCCCTGCCTCGAAAGGTTTTCAAGGGAAAAACCTTTGCAGTAATGATGATACTAGACAAGCTTAGATAATGACTACCGAGGGCTCAAGAATTGCGCACGCTTATCTAGAACCCCTGCATGTATAATGCCAAGTCATGCATGATGGTGCGTACGAGAAGTTGTGGAAGCGTGGAATGGAATGCTAAGGTCGAAAAACGATTCCGGACTATCTCAAAAGGTGGCAACTCGAGGAAGAGTATGGCTTTCATCTTCAATAACCAGAATCGGGTAACAGTACATAGTCTCGCTTCGCGGCAATTGCGGCCGCCCCATCTACCAATTGCTCTCAATCCAGAAATGTGGGACCCCATGCGAATTGATGCAATAGCTACAAGCTTGTTCCCGACAATGAAGCAAGCAAATAAGCTTGGGGCCCTGGTGCCAAAGTGGGATCTAAAGAGCTGGAAGCAGATCCATGATTAAGAGCAATATTGGCCTGGCAGAAGAGATATAATCCTCGATGCCCAAGTTGCTCAACAAGCAACTGGCTACAGAGAAGCAACATCTTTCTGAGATCGAGACTCGCATGTAACAACTTGAGATAGCCTCTGCCAAGGTTGTCTCTATGTCAAAATCCGTACGGGTTTCGTACGTTTCTTAAGATTTTTTGAGGTTTTTTTTTTAAATTGAAAAGATCTGTGAGTACGTTTTTTATACGTTAAAAATCTTTAAAATCTTAAAAACTCTAAAGAGGAAAGTATTAGAGAAAAGGAAAGAGATATTACACCTATAATATAACCACAATCAAGGTCTCTAGTTAAACTAGAACTCTGAGTTAAGTAAAAAAAACTTTAAATCTTCTTTATGTCTAAACAAAACCTTAATCTTAAAATTCTAGGCCATGGAGATCGAATCAATTGGTCGTCTTAAGAGAACAACATGTATTCTTGTAAACCTAAGCCTTGATTTGGTCAATTTGTTTTCACATTTTTGTAACAAATATCAATCAATTGACTAAAAGACATACTTGTGCAAATTATATTTGCAAAATTGCAATACATTATATCAGTCATAAATTTGTACGGTAGCCATCAATTGTTGGGTAGAGATTATAAAATAAAATTGGAAAAAAATCAATTCATTAAGAATCACTATCCTTGTATCAATTGATTAGAAAAGTACCTTGCTGACTTAACTTAGTAGCAAGAAGGATCCAATTGTACCAGAGCAAAAGTCTTATAAATGCTTACATTTGTGTGTTGAATAATAACATATTTTGGTAGCATAGATGAATGTTGCATTATGAACCATTGACTTCAAACAAAGAGAAGTTTGGTTACCTGCATGCCAATCATTCAAATTAACTAAAAATGGTAATATTAAAAGGACACACAGGTAATTAATTTTAGAACCAAGTACATGCTTCCCTAGCCAGTTAGTGAGACCATTATTATCGGAATTAAAAATCCTCGCCCTTTCAAGTTTTCAATGAAAAACTCTAACACTAATAGCATCAATAACCTAGCTAGGGCCAAAATTCATAACAAAGTACACCCTCAAGCTGATCAGTCTTGTTGGGTTAACAACACATACATAATAAAACCAGAAATAAAAGAATGTCCATGCTTGCACAACCTTCTCCATATGATCTTCATCTTGTAATCATTAAAATATGAAAGCACATGCCAAGCAAAAATGTCAAGTCATCTCGTAATCATGTGTAATGTCACCTAGCTTACCACCATAATGACCAATGCATTGCCAAATCATACATCAAATCGTGAAGAATGGCCTCTTAGTTTTCTCCATATAAATGAGAATGAGAATGATTTTTATCGCCCACCGAGGCCAATCGCCTATGGGACCTATATGGAGCGCTAAAGAAACTTATTACCGCTCGCCGGTTAAAACCCCTCACCAAGGGTTTTCGAGGGAAAACCGCGGGCGCAATAAGAATGTCGGCAAACCGTATAAGTATACATCAATGTATATATACATGTCAAGTGTGTGTCCGAGGACATAGCTGATCTCGCATGTCCATAACCTCCTCGAAGGTATGATCCCAAAGACCGCATCCGATGTCGTGGCTCAATGTCACATGTAACGGTTGGCCGGCCCCCACCAACTCAAAGATAGCGTCCAATTTGATCATATGTCAAGGCAACTTTGAAGGGTATGAGATTCATCCTCAATGACTCCCATTTGGCGGCATTGATGTAGCCCAATCCCGGCGTGGCTCACCAATCCATCCGCCTGCCTCAATTCGAGACGATGTGCCTCTGCGGGCGAATGGAGGCAATGAGTCCGCGCTTTTCATGGGCAAGTGGGTTACGCAGTAGCATTTTCGGGCCTTCGCTCCAATGTGGGATTTATGTGGCGCCGGTAGTGTGTCGCCTTGACATGTTCAAGGGCATTGGCATCCCAAAGCTTGCCGAGGAAGCACGCCACCAAGATATTGCCTCAAGCTATGGCGATCCGGCCTCGCTTGCACATGTATGCACCTCGTGCTCTCGCACATTCCATCTAGCCAACCATTGAGCTCTCTTTTTCCTCCAAAAGAAGCCTTGAGGGCGCCAAGGCCCCATTGCCATGATATAAGCTAGTTTAGGGAGACGAGCATTGTCCATATTGACCACCTTCCGAAAATAGATAATGTGGCGATCAAGGGCTGCCCTCCTCAAGAGGCAAGAATCATGTCTCCCCGCAGAATTTGATATGGGACCGTGGACTTCACCCCTAGTGCTCGTATTTCTAAGAAGGCTTTCCTCGACCTCGCCCAAGTCATTCCAAGTAGCAAGTGATACTACCGGGCCCCATACTTCCACCCCCAGATAAAAGGACAGTTCCACTAAGACCTTGAACAGGTGTGTGACTGATGGGCCCAATCATATAACTCCGCCTATGACTATTGTTTTGCATTGCATATAGTGCCTTCCACTGCCGCCACTGTCGTAGCCATATGGATGTGTCCCAAAGGCATAGTAGAAGGAAACTCCACTCCCAAATATTTGTATGTGGATGCAACGCCCACATTCTCGCCTCGAATCAAGGAGGGGACCCTGATGACGCGAAGATGATATGAAAACCACCTTAGTCTTGGCCAAAGTTGACGCCAAGATATCGGTCCGCGCGTAATGTGTCCGGGCATCGAGATGTTGTTGCATGTCCGCTGGTGTGTAAGTTAGAGAGGTCCACATCATCATCATATATTAACCGTCTGATGATCCGATAGAGAAGGTGAGCTCCATCGCCCCATTATCGCCAAAGCCGCCTCCAATTGATCCATGTAAAGCCCAAACAATGTTGGGGAGAGGGCATCCCCCGACCGAACCCCGATACTACTATCAAATGGTTGGCTTGTCTGCAAACCCACCCAAGCATCTTTCATATAGCCTGCATTAATCGCATTCCGCAAATCTCTGAGAACCCCCGGCTGTTGCGATCTTGCCCATAGTTTTTCCCGAGGCACGATGTCAAATGCCTTCACAAAAATCCAAAGCAACAATATAGATCCCGACGGTTTCCTTGTCTTTCAATCGAGTTCGCGAACGTGAGGATGTGGTCAATGGTTGAGTGCGAGTCTCAATCTGCCTCGGTGAGGGCCCGCCTCTCTCCGCCTCCTCCCGGCCAGTCAATTGTCGCCGAGAATCCCGACAAGCGGTTTGCAAACGCCGAACCGACCATGATTGTTCTGGTAATTGGGCAAGCAAGGTCACCGCCTTATAGATGGGGAACAACTCATTATTGGTCCACCGCGGCTGAAGCCTTCCCGTAATGCCTTGTTGAACAAAGGCGGGTCAACAACACCGGGTATTATGGACGGCCCCGCGCCCGCTTAAGCAATTACGCGCATACCATCCGTGTCCGCTTTCCCATTGGCAAGGCTGTAAGCCTTGTTCCACATCCGAATCTGTGATTTCCAAAGATCGGGCCTTCTTTGCAAGGGTAATGCCGCATGTGCACCTCCGAGGATCATATAGCTGTTGCAAAATATTGCCTCCACCGCCGGGGTGATATTCCCTTGGCTGGGCTGACGCGGCTTTCTAAGAACCTTTCGCCCGCGTATTCCGGGGTGACGCCGCAATGTACCGGCTTTCTTAGCTTTAAGGAAGATGCTGTGACTGCCCCGACCGCATGTGGGCGTAAAGCGCCGTGCGACTTGGCGGAGCCCGCCGTTTGTGTTCCTTGCACTCTGCATCAAACCATTGATTACGTGGGAAGGTTGTGTTCCTAAAGGTCCGACGCGGGCGGCTTATCCCAAAGCACCTCTCTGCCGCAGTCCTAAGCACCTCAGTCAGTCGGCCTGTCTGTTGCTCTAGTGTAGGATATTGCAAAATTTCTGCCAGGTCATCTATAAGCATCTGGGCATAAGCCCCTGCATGTTCATAATCTAATCGCAGCTGAGGCATGTGAGGAGTTGTTGCACCGGGGGTTTGCACAACCTGCCAAGCCAACTTCAAGTAAAGTGGTAAGTGGTCTGAGTCGATCTCTTCATCCCTATTAGCTGTTCCCACCTGAAAGTGCTTGACGACATGCATATCATGCTCAGGCACCAGCACATAGTCCACCACACATAGTCCATATAAACACGATGCCAAATAACTGTAGGTCTTGCAAAACTTGCTTTCCCTATAAACAACAAGGAAAACACAAAAGCCGCTATAGGCTTATCTAGGCATGGGGGGCTCCATATAGGCACTAGGACCTAATCCAGGCAGGAGGGCCTCCAACCAGGCATTAGGGCCTCCATCTAGGCACAAGGACCTCAACTATGCACCAAAAACAATGTATAGAATGAAAAGTAAAGGGCTTTTGGGGAGAGGGATGTGGGGTCGTACACATGCAAGGGCAAGGAGGATGCACAATGAGGAGCTGATGAGAACGAACGGGGACGTGGAAGAAACTAAATAAGGAACTAAATAGTAGGACAAACTAGCTACCTAACTAACTCTATAGTTCTAAAACTTCATTTACCTTCTATTCTACGGAATGAAGGTAAATCTGATTTCTAGAATTATTATAAAATACATGGACAAGAAAGCTGGAAAAGAGGCAGAGACAATGAGCATTGTGATCCCGATAAGCAAGATTTGTGAATGAGGAGCTAAGAATTACCCACTATAGGACTGAGAAAGAAGAAAGGGAAAATTACCAAAATACCATTAAAGTTTGCCAAAATTACCAAAATGCCACTAAACCCAGTGGTATTTTGGGAAAATTGGCAATAACGTTTTCTTATTGATCTGTATGCAAATGTGCCCTTCAGATAAATTGTAGATTAAGCTGAGATCTTTCCAACAAGCATAAGATTGTCTTGATTGAAGATGCAAATTTCAAGTTATCAGCTCTTGAGTTCTTCAGAATTTGAGAAATGAAAAATCTCATAACTTGAGATTGTGGTCTTAGAATTGAATGATCTTATGCTTGTTGGAAAGATTTCACCTTACTACAATTTATCTGAAGGGCACATTTGAATTTAGATCATTGGAAAAACGTTATTGCCAATTTCCCAAACTACCACTGGGTTTAATGGTATTTTGGTGATTTTGGCAAACTTTAATGGTATTTTGGTAATTTTCCCAAGAAGAAATATAGCCTTTATATCATTTGGTTTGCACTTAAAGGTTATCGACTCAACAACAAAGGCTCTACACGGGAACCATGAAGGCTTTGGAATGGTGAATTGTCAATGAAACCCTAATATCATGGAACACAAAAAAAAAAAAACTAACAAAGGCCAAGATTGACTTACTAATGATTCAAAAATTTGACCGATGATTTCAGGTTGTGTTACCACTAAAATTATCACACATTTCATATGACATATTACGGATTAGGGTTTCAAGTATGTGGTACCAAGTAGCAAGTCCATTTGACCAATATCCGATATAGTCATTATCAAATCTTTAACAAAGATCAAGTATAGCAACATCATCCATCTAGCAATCCATCCCACATATATCAAATGTAAACGCATCATCAAAATAATAAGACCTTGAAAAATCATTAAAATGAAAATGCATGTTCTAGCAATAGCAGAAAATTGTACTTTCGGGTATGGTAACATGTAAGGCCTTGGACAATGCTTTTAACCTAATCTGTTCCCGGGTCTATAAGGCTTAAAACAAAAGTGCACAAATATCCATGTGAAAAACAGGTAAGTGGCTACAGATCTTGGTTGTTGTTTCTTGTAGTTGGTCATCGACTGGAAGCAAACCAGTCGTCTATAGCTAGCAAGCCTAGGTAATTAAATTCAAAAGCAAATAGAGAAAGCCATATAAAATTCAGTAACATGTTAGATCTCTAGAAGACATATGTGTTTGAGGTTCTGCAGCTGAGCAACAATAGCAAGATCCAACATAGGACAGATAGGGAAAATGAAAAAAAAAAAAAAACCCGGACTTAACTAGTCAGGACAACAATCCTTCTAGCCAATCAAACTACCGCAGTCAATCCTTAAGTAGTTTAATCATTCTATACGTTGTCTTGAGCTTAGGACAAAGATAGTGCATCATATCCAGGTCTATACAAGTTTTATAACTTCACATAGATAAAATATCTTTGCATTCTTATTCTACAACTCCTTTTTACCTTTATGGTCCATGTTAAGCATGTCCTCTCCTATGTTTGATCTTTTACTTTATGCATGTATAACTGCTATTAGGACCAGGCGTATGGCTGAAGTCCAATGTTTTTTAAAAAAAGTCTTAAAGAGTCGGTTTAAACTTGACCATGCAACCACATATTTTCTTTTAAAAGAAAGGAAACAAAGACGACAAGGGTCATCTTTAACTTTAACTTTAACTTTTTGCATGCTTTTCCACATGTCATATCCTTTTACAGGCCTTTTTTTTGGATTTACAACCTGCCATAATCATGCATGAGTTTCATATTCTTAACTCCCTTTTTATTTTCTTATTGTCATGCTTACCCTGTTTATGGTAGCGTATCCAGCTTTCTGGGATTTTAAGGCTTCAGATACACCCTCATTCAGTACATGCTATGCTTATTTTTTCATATATATCCAGTCTCTATTTTTCTGTTTTACCATATATGGCTAACTTTAAGCAGTCAATATTTACATTTAATTGAACAGGCCTACACTTCTGTTCTTTGCTTTTAACGATACCTAAGCTTAAATATTATATGTAATAGAGTTTTACCCCCTTGAACATAAGCATGCTCAGCATTATCTTTACTAAGAAGTCTAAACTTTTTTAATATCCAAATTCAGAAAACCAAAGATAGATGATTCTTGGTGCTTTTTTCATTTTCAGCCAACAAAGTCAAACTAGAGCAGAATACTAAAGCAAAATATGCTAGAACCATGAAGAACTGTATTTAAATGTTGGAAATCTGTCTTGAACTTAAAAAAACATATGTAGCAAATGACAGGTTAAAACATGTCTTTCCATGCCATGCTCTTTACCATCTGCTCATTTCTACTTCTGTTTGAGCTTGTGGGCTATCTGCAAGATCAAAATTTCGTTTTTGATATATAGTTATAAAGACTTTTAAATACCAGAGGTTTCGCTATTACTCCTCCTATCCTTCTTCTTATCCTGGCATATACAAATTTGCCTACTTATCATACTTGAGATTTTTGTAAAGTCCATATATTTGCTTCCATTCATCCTTTTGAGTCCGAACTCCTCATAACAGCACAAAAGAAAAGCACAATAGTAAAAGAAATTCCACGTACCTGCAGCCAATCATGTAAACGTTAGCAATAAAGGTACATTGGGAATTTCTTGGCTCTTCGCCCTTGATTCGTTCAAGCTCAGATAAAATGAAAACAAATAATGGACAATCATATACTAAAGATAAGAGAAACCGGTTCAAACAACCTGTTATTTATTTACCATATCTGTAGCAGTATGTCATCATACAAGGCAAATGCAGCACCTTTATACTAAGGCCTGCAATCTTTATGTTAACATTTGGATCTACTCCTTTCAATTAATGTTAAACATTCTACTTTCTTAAACCAGCTTTAATCAGCTATCTTATGCTGACTTGAAATCATAACAATATCAGGGATAAAACCAGGTCTACTTAGATATCCGTTATCTGGCCTAAAAGTAAATATTGAAAACCTGGAATAATAGAAGGCTTATTTAGACATTAGTTATTTGGCCTGGACTATTAATACATCCTACAAAGATGCCCGGGCAAAGAAATAGTACATATGATACTAAGGTCCATTGATTTATCCGACAAATAGATATTTGAAAACCCGCTGTGGTTTATTTTTGTTGAAGGACGCCGGTCTTTCATCATTACATCATGAGTACATTCTACATCACTTTATTCTACATATCACATGGAAGCCAATCCACTACCCGATACCTTATGCTAGGACCATTAATGTGATTATTCCGCCCACATATGGCGGGTTTAAGGTCTCTACCACAAGGTTTATTTTTTTTTAATGGATTTTTAAGGTCCCCATTACTAGACCGATATTGGCCGATTTTGAACCCGCGGACCTCGGGTGTGGCGGTTTAAGGTCTATAGACCATATTTTGATATTAGTTAACCATGGACTGCCACAATTATATCCTCATAGCAGGGCATGGTACCACAATTATAATAAGGTACGCAACCTATGTGCTTACCTCTGGATCCTTTTCTTTTAACTAGTGTTAACAAGTCCGTTTATTTAGACCAACCTTAAGCAGCTGTCATGTATCATTTGGAAACCATAGGCCTCAATGATCTTTATCTAATCTGGCCTCTTAATAAAAATGGGACTTATTTTTCGTTACCTGAACTTCATCTTCATCGGAAGATACATCCAAGTCTTGTTGTGTTTCTGGAACAAAGTGTTCAGTGCTGGGATTTGCTCTGCCATAACCACTTTGTGGTCTATTAAAACCGCTGCTTCTCTTGGCCAGTTGCCCTGTATTGCTATCACCATAGCCTCTCTTAGGTGCAAAGCCACGGCCCCTGCCTCTCCTTTCCATTTCTAATGCTTCAAATCTCACCTCCCTATCACACCAAGCAAGTTCTCTTCTCAAACTTTCACACAGCCGCTCTTCCTCGTCAGAGTAAAAACCTTCACCTCCGCTTTCAGAACTGCCTCCCATCTTTGCAGTTATGCCTAATAGCGGGGTTTTTTTTGGGTCATAAAGACCGGTTGGCTGTCAGCAAGCAATCCGACCCCTGCCATCTCTGAAATCCGATATCCTGCCTCGATTTTCAGAACCCTAGAAACCTTATTTTAATTTTGGCGACAAGTATTAAGCCCCTTAGGGGTCACTACTTTTGGTCATATACTAATGTCTCGGGTTAAATATTATGTCCCTTAGCTTAAACATTATTCTTATGAGGAACCCAAATTGCCTATTTGGTTTTAACATATAAATCTAGGTCTTAGGTTATCTATTTTGCCCATAGGTTTATTAAATGTTTAGGCCATATCTTTTTCTACTAATAAGTAAGCCTAACATTTATACTTGGTAGTTATTTTTACCAAGTAGCTGCTGGGTGCACAATCATTTAACCCATCTCTTTATATTTTTATAAAAAAAACCCTACCTCCATCCGTAGGATTGTATTAAAGACCCCTGTATCTTAATCAGCTTACTGTAACTATAGGGTGAGTAGACCCCTACTTGTTACAGTAGGGGTCTTTTACAACCCTATAATTACCCAACATTACTTATAGAACTGAATTATTGTACTATCTGACTATACTTGAACCAAATTAGTAAATCAGCAGGAATTCATACCTTTTAGTACTCCTTTAGCATTTGTAACATCGTGTTGACATTTTATTTTAAGCCAGGGAACATGTTGGCTCCAATGTATTTAAACACTCTTCTTTTTACTCCCTTTAAATCAAAACCATTGCTCACAAACTTGTTTATCAGCTCTTGAATGTCCCGTGCAGCATTCATAGGGTCGCTGTTTACATACATGCATGGCATTATCTGTGACAAAATCACATTCCGGGCTTGAAAATATGGTCTACAGCTTGCTGCATGCACAAATTTCATGGCCTCAAAGGGCAGAAATTCCCTTTTATCATATTTAGTGGTTTGGAAGATGCCAAGCACTTTGTCATACACCTGAATTGTTATATTCAAGAAGTTAGCTTTGCTGCCAGTCAAAACTCCTTGGGCATTTTCAAAGTACTTCGTCTCCTCTTTGATTCCCAGAACCTCCAAGTCATATATTTGAAGTTCTTGCTTCTCATTGTCCAGTTCCTTACCCAGATACTGTTTTATATTAGGGCAGTTAAGGGCTAGTAAATCATCCATATACCTAAACACATATTGAAACAATTTTATTTCCTCAAATCTGCTCTGCTTTGCTAGATTTATAATGAAGTTTAGCTCAAACCACGCCAGATATAAATTACACCAACTCGGTGAACAGGAAAAACCCATCGGGATTCCACAAACTTGCTGCCATATCCCTTGTCCTAGACCTACAAAACAATTATTAAGCAGTCAGTTGTTGGTTTTAATGAACCTTTTCTGGCTCATCATTGTCCAACATTTTCCTTTTGGTGCTGATTTAAACCATTTAGCTGTTAGGGTATCAGCATTTACTCTTTTCAGCCACAACTCATATCTTTTGTTCTTTTTCTTCATGTGCCTCCAGGCTTCAACTACTATTTTTTCACTGATTCTGCAGATGCCGTTTTCTCCTTGTAAAGGAATGCTTTCATAGCATTTAGTTATATCAGCTACGAAAACTTCTTTTACCTTTGCTGGTATGTTTAGTGCAACATCATATGCTGAATTTACCATCCAGTTAGCATTTACTTTTCCTGGCAGAAAGGTGCTGATCATAGCACAATGGTCCTTTGAAATTTCGGGCCACAATTCTAGAATGGAATTCAGAACTATTGTAATAGTTTGAGCTATTTCTGTATACACGGTTCCATGCGCGTTGGTGATCCATCTATACTCATTTTTATGTGCTTTAAATAGTCCCAGCAGATATGGCAATTTATCCTCTTCATAGTTACAACTTCCAATGCAATCAAATATTCCATTTTGGATGTCTGTTACTAAATTTTCCTTTTCCGACCCTAGTGGTATAAAATCTGGGCTGCCCAGTCTTATCAGGGCCATGTCTCTTATATGTCTTGGACAGATAAAGGCTGGGTTGTTTGATGCCTTATCTACCCCTGAGATGTACAAGTTTTTGGTTAACCATTCAAAGTTATTAATGACATCTGCATCATTGAATGGGAATTTTTTTTTTTTTTCTTTTCTGCAGACCTCCTTTACTGCTGTACCAGCTTCCTCCAGTACATCCATTATGACTTCTTCTATGTGATCTTCACATATGTCTGGAAACTGGAATCTGTGTAGCTCAAAAATAAGGTTACATGTTTTTCTTAGCTCATATTTCATTTCCCTCCAGATTAGAACTCTATCCGGGATATGACTAAGGCCCTTAGCAAAAAGATTTCGAAGTGTTCTGTTTCGAATAATTTTTAGGCTGGTAGTCCTAATATGCCCTATCTCCGGGTCAATAAAATTCTTGAGATTCGGGTTATTGCATGGACAGCAGACTTCAACATCCTGTGCAAAGACGTAATAAGGCTTATAGGCAAGTTCCTTAAGGCTTTCAATATATTTCCATGAAAACATGGTATCCTCCATAATTTTCTCCCCAATATCTCCAAGGACTTTTTTCATGCTTTTATGCACAATCTTTGGGATGCAGATCTTATCCAGCACTTTGGATGAAAAAAAACAGTGCACTATCTTTTTCTTGTTTTTATCCCTGTTTTCACTCATTCTTAGTCTCCCTTGGCAATCCTTACGAATTATCCTAGATACCTGTATATAATAAACATAGAGGGATTAGGGTTAAGCCTTACATCACTCTATCCACTCGTTCGGCTCAAAGGTGATACCCATTTGAATACTTTATCATTCTTATTGGAGTAGCATGGTATACTAGCATGCTATCACTTTATTCCAGGTACTTTCATTTATTAGGAAAGTCCAGCATTTGAGTGATGACTAGCACTCTGATATATTTAATATCATAAAGCATCCTGTACTAGTTACAACCAAAAGCATGTACTATACAAGATGTAAACATAATTTAATTGGAATCAAGTTTGCCATACCTATTTATCATATGTGAGCTTGTGTGCCACTTCGTCATCAGCGATGTTGTTTGCTCCCTGCTCCTTTTTAGTGACTGATTTTTCCAAAGTACTAGGTGTGCCAAGCTGCTCCACCACGGAATTATCAGCAATGCTTGATCTGCTACCTCCTGGAGGTGCTGTGATACGTGGAGGAGTATAACCTTCCACTGTTCTCAATGATAGTGCCCTAGATCTTCCTAATTTTGTTCTTTTTCCATAGCTGCTACTAGATCCAGCTTCAATATCCTGCATGAAAGTCACAGGTTTGATACTCTTTTCACAAATGACTGCCATTTTGCAACTTGGATAGTTAATCTTTAAATCAGACCATGGGTCAGCAGCCTGCAAAAATGTCATGTTAATAAGTGCCATCCTGACTTCCAAATATGACAGATATGCAATTATGCTATCCCTGAGTGTGGTTTTCAGTAATTTTCTCATAGAGACCATTTGGGCTACCACGGATATGTCAGGGAAGATGCTGTCCAAATTATTGAACATAAACCAAACGGCATGGTCCAGCCATGTCATGCTGTCTTTACATGCATTTCCTTTTGCCCTGGGTTCACAAACGCACTTGAAGTAGGGACAAAAGGTCCTCCAGACTCGTTTCAAGTAAAATGCATCCCTGGGAATTGTAGAATAAGCCATGTGGCCCTTTTGTCTTACATAAATACAGTCATCAATGTTGCAGGTTTTATCAAAGAACCTGTGGTCAATCTTCAATTTGAACTTTTCTTTATGTATTATCTTTTCCATTTTCATTGCAGCAGTCTTGGCCATCCTTTCCTGTTCAGGGGTAATATTTCCTAGCATGACCCAGGCCCCCCTACTAATAGGTGCAAGTGCTCCAAAATTTTTTGTGCGCCATATGCCTTGATTACAAAACATTGCGTGTCCTTCCACCAGCCTCTCTGGTATTATAGGAAAAATATGGCAGTTGTGCAATGTGAAGTTAAATTCCTTGTCATCTTCTTCTTTTGTCTTGGCAGCTTTGTTGCCCATAGCAATTTTGTCCTGTTCTGACAGCAGGGATTCGCCAAATGGATCATCATCCACATCATCTTCATCTTTTGTCACCACGTTTTCGCATACGACATTACTCAGGCAAGATTTTTTAATTTTGTTTGCCTTTTCCAAGGCTGGTACTCCTGTAAAAAACTGTGTTTTAGCAGCATCTTCTTCTATAGTCCACCTATAGACCTTATTTGGTAATTCTTCATATACTTCCTCCAGTATTTTATTGGTAGCATCCCAATCATCACATACTTTGTTCAGCTTTGGTACAAGCTCCAGCCAGTCGCTAAAGCCCAGATGTGAGATGGCTGATAGCTGTTCAGGGGTCCTCATTGCTTCTTTTTCCAGCAGCAACATATGTACTTTGGGGCCTTTAAGACATGTTAATAGTGTCTGCACCGCATTGCTGGGACATATAATCTTGCTCAAACCATATCCCATTGGTCCGAGGTCTCTATTCCATGTTGGAGGCACGAACTCAATCGTTTGTGTCTCATCATCATCCTGCAATTATACATTCAGCTCTTTAAACATATATCTATAATCTCCAACTTGCTCAAATCTTTACCAATAGATATGATGCCTCACTGGTAAGACCAATGAAATGAATTATTTAAAAAAAACCCGGACTTAACTAGTCGGAAACAACAATCCTTCTAGCCAATCAAACTACCGCAAATCAATCCCTTAAGTAGTTTAATCATTCTATACATTGTCTTGAGCTTAGGACAAAGATAGTGCATCATATCCAGTGTCTATACAAGTTTTATAACTTCACATAGATAAAATATCTTTTTGCATTCTTATTCTACAACTTCTTTTTACCTTTATGGTCCATGTTAAGCATGTCCTCTCCTATGTTTGATCTTTTACTTTATGCATGTATAAATCTATTAGGACCAGTATGATGGTGGTCAAGTCCAATGTTTTTTAAAAAAAGTCTTAAAGAGTCTCAAGTTAAACTTGACCATGCAACCACATATTTTCTTTTAAAAGAAAGGAAACAAAGACGACAAGGGTCATCTTTAACTTTAACTTTTAACTTTTGCATGCTTTTCCACATGTCATATCCTTTTACGTGCCTTTTTTTTTTGATTTACAACCTGCCATAATCATGCATGAGTTTCATATCCTTAACTCCCTTTTTATTTTCTTATTGTCATGCTTACCCTGTTTATGGTAGCGTATCCAGCTTTCCTGGATTTTAAGGCTTCAGATACACCCTCATTCAAGACATGCTATGCTTATTTTTTTCATATATATCCGCCTCTATTTTTCTCGTTTTTACCATATATGGCTAACTTTAAGCAAATAATATTTACATTTAATTGAACAGTGCCTACACTTCGTTTTTTGCTTTTAACGATACCTAAGCTTAAATATTATATGTAATAGAGTTTTACCCCCTTGAACATAAGCATGCTCAGCATTATCTTTACTAGGAAGTCTGAGTTACTTTTTTTTAATATCCAGTTCAGAAACCAGCATAGATACAGATGCAGGCTTTTCATTTTCAGCCAACAAAGTCAAACTAGAGCGTAATACTAAAGCAAAATATGCTAGAACCATGAAGAACCAGATTTAAATGTTGGAAATTGCCTTAAACTTAAAACATATGTAGCAAATGACAAGTTAAAACATGTCTTTCCATGCCATGCTCTTTACCATCCGCCATTCATTTCTACTGCTTGAGCTTGTGGGCTATCCGCAAGATCAAAATTTCTGTTTTTGATATATAGTTATAAAGACTTTCAAAGGTCCGGACAAGGCTTATCCCAAAGCACCTCTCGCCAAGCAGCCCTAAGCACCTCCACCCACCGTCTGGCCCATGTTCTAGTGTAGGATATTGCAAAATTTCTCACCGTCATCTATAAGCATCCGGCATAAGCCCCCCGCATGTTCATAATCTAATCGCAATGAGGCATGTGAGGAGTTGTTGCAACCGGGTTTGCACAACCCGCCAAGCCAACTTCAAGTAAAGTGGTAAGTGGTCCGAGTCGATCTCTTCATCCCTATTAGTCGTTCCCACCGAAAGTGCTTGACGACATGCATATCATGCTCAGGCACCAGCACATAGTCCACCACACATAGTCCATATAAACACGATGCCAAATAACTGTAGGTCTTGCAAAACTTGCTTTCCCTATAAACAACAAGGAAAACACAAAAGCCGCTATAGGCTTATCTAGGCATGGGGGGCTCCATATAGGCACTAGGACCTAATCCAGCAGAGGGCCTCCAACCAGGCATTAGGGCCTCCATCTAGGCACAAGGACCTCAACTATGCACCAAAACAATGTATAGAATGAAAAGTAAAGGGCTTTTGGGAGAGGGATGTGGGTCGCATTACATGCAAGGGCAAGGAGGATGCACAATGAGGAGCTGATGAGAACGAACGGGGACGTGGAAGAAACTAAATAAGGAACTAAATAGTAGGACAAACTAGCTACCTAACTAACTCTATAGTTCTAAAACTTCATTTACCTTCTATTCTACTAATGAAGGTAACTGATTTCTAGAATTATTATAAAATACATGGACAAGAAAGCTGGAAAAGAGGCAGAGACAATGAGCATTGTGATCCCGATAAGCAAGATTTGTGAATGAGGAGCTAAGAATTACCCACTATAGGACTGAGAAAGAAGAAAGGGAAAATTACCAAAATACCATTATTAAAGTTTGTTAAAATTACAAAATGCCACTAAACCCAGCAGGTATTTTGGGAAAATTGGCAATAACGCTTTCTTATTGATCCAGATGCAAATGTGCCCTTCAGATAAATTGTAGATTAAGCTGAGATCTTTCCAACAAGCATAAGATTGTCTTGATTGAAGATGCAAATTTCAAGTTATCAGCTCTTGAGTTCTTCAGAATTTGAGAAATGAAAAATCTCATAACTTGAGATTGTGGTCTTAGAATTGAATGATCTTATGCTTGTTGGAAAGATTTCACCTTACTACAATTTATCCTCAAGGGCACATTTGAATTTAGATCATTGGAAAACGTTATTACCAATTTCCCAAACTACCAATCGGGTTTAATGGTATTTTGGTGATTTTGGCAAACTTTAATGGTATTTTGGTAATTTTCCCAAGAAGAAATATAGCCTTTATATCATTTGGTTTGCACTTAAAGGTTATCGACTCAACAACAAAGGCTCTACACGGGAACCATGAAGGCTTTGAATGGTGAATTGTCAATGAAACCCTAATATCATGGAACACAAAAAAAAAAAATCTAACAAAGGCCAAGATTGACTTACTAATGATTCAAAAATTTGACCGATGATTTCAGGTTGTGTTACCACTAAAATTATCACACATTTCATATGACATATTACGGATTAGGGTTTCAAGTATGTGGTACCAAGTAGCAAGTCCATTTGACCAATATCCGATATAGTCATTATCAAATCTTTAACAAAGATCAAGTATAGCAACATCATCCATCTAGCAATCCATCCCACATATATCAAATGTAAACGCATCATCAAAATAATAAGACCTTGAAAAATCATTAAAATGAAAATGCATGTTCTAGCAATAGCAGAAAATTGTACTTTCTGGGTATGGTAACATGTAAGGCCTTGGACAATGCTTTTAACCTAACGGGTTCTGGGTCTATAAGGCGAAAACAGGCAGACAAATATCCATGTGAAAAACAGGTAAGTGGCTACAGATCTTGGTTGTTGTTTCTTGTAGTTGGTCATCGACTGGAAGCAAACCAGTCGTCTATAGCTAGCAAGCCTAGGTAATTAAATTCAAAAGCAAATAGAGAAAGCCATATAAAATTCAGTAACATGTTAGATCTCTAGAAGACATATGTGTTTGAGGTTCCGCAAAATGAGCAACAATAGCAAGATCCAACATAGGACAGATAGGGAAAATTAAAAAAAAAAAAAAACCCGGACTTAACTAGTCAGGACAACAATCCTTCTAGCCAATCAAACTACCGCAGTCAATCCTTAAGTAGTTTAATCATTCTATACGCTTGTCTTGAGCTTAGGACAAAGATAGTGCATCATATCCGTGTCTATACAAGTTTTATAACTTCACATAGATAAAATATCTTTGCATTCTTATTCTACAACTCCTTTTTACCTTTATGGTCCATGTTAATGTCCTCTCCTATGTTTGATCTTTTACTTTATGCATGTATAACTGCTATTAGGACCCAGGCGTATGGTCAAGTCCAATGTTTTTTAAAAAAAAGTCTTAAAGAGTCTCGGTTTAAACTTGACCATGCAACCACATATTTTCTTTTAAAAGAAAGGAAACAAAGACGACAAGGGTCATCTTTAACTTTAACTTTAACTTTTGCATGCTTTTCCACATGTCATATCCTTTTACAGCCTTTTTTGGATTTACAACCTGCCATAATCATGCATGAGTTTCATATTCTTAACTCCCTTTTTATTTTCTTATTGTCATGCTTACCCCGCTTTATGGTAGCGATCCAAATTTTCGGGATTTTAAGGCTTCAGATACACCCTCATTCAAGACATGCTATGCTTATTTTTTCATATATATCCAAATTTCTATTTTTCCTGCTTTTACCATATATGGCTAACTTTAAGCAGTCAATATTTACATTTAATTGAACAGGCCTACACTTCTGTTCTTTGCTTTTAACGATACCTAAGCTTAAATATTATATGTAATAGAGTTTTACCCCCTTGAACATAAGCATGCTCAGCATTATCTTTACTAGGAAGTCTGAGTTACTTTTTTTTAATATCCAGTTCAGAAACCAGCATAGATACAGTTGCAGGCTTTTCATTTTCAGCCAACAAAGTCAAACTAGAGCAGAATACTAAAGCAAAATATGCTAGAACCATGAAGAACTGTATTTAAATGTTGGAAATCTGTCTTGAACTTAAAAAAACATATGTAGCAAATGACAGGTTAAAACATGTCTTTCCATGCCATGCTCTTTACCATCTGCTCATTTCTACTTCTGTTTGAGCTTGTGGGCTATCTGCAAGATCAAAATTTCGTTTTTGATATATAGTTATAAAGACTTTCAAATACCAGAAGTTTCGCTATTACTCCTCCTATCCGTCTTCTTATCCTGGCATATACAAAATTGCCTACTTATCATACTTGAGATTCTTGTGAAGTCCATATATTTGATTCCATTCATCCTTTTGAGTCCGAACTCCTCATAACAGCAAAAAGGAAAGCACAACGTACCTGCAGCCAATCATGTAAACGTTAGCAATAGGCTTGGTAACGATACAAGGGCCAAAAGGTACATTGGGAATTTCTTGGCTCTTCGCCCTTCACCCATTGTACCTCTTTTTTGCTCTTGATTCGTTCAAGCTCAGATAAAATGAAAACAAATATTGGACAAACATATAATAAAGCTAAGAGTAACTGGTTCTAAAACTCATTATTTATTTACAAATATTCGCAAGAGACATCATCATACAAGGCCAGTGCAACACATTTATACTAAGGCCTACAATCTTTATGTTAACATTTGGATCTTCTCCTTTCAGTTAATGTTAAACATTCTACTTTCTTAAACCAGCTTTAATCAGCTATCTTATACTGACTTGAAATCGTAACAATATCAGGGATAAAACCAGGTCTACTTAGATATCCGTTATCTGGCCAAATAGTAAATATTGAAAACATGGAACAATACAAGGCCTGTTTATACATTAGTTATTTGGCCTGGACTATTAGCTGTTATACATCCTACAGCATGCCTGGGCAGTGTATTAATAGTACATATGATACTAAGGTCCATTGAGAAGTTATCTGGCCTGCAAATAGATGTTTGAAAACCTGGGATAATACAGGGTTTATTTTGATATTAGTTAACTGGTCTGGACTGCCAGCCGATAAATATCCTCATAGCAGGACATTGTAGCATAATTATAATAATGCATGCAATCTATGTGCTTATCTCTGGATCCTTTTCCTTTAACTAGTGTTAATTAGTCTGTTTATTTAGACCAACCTTAGGCAGCTGCCATGTATCACTTGGAAACCATAAGCCTCAATGATCTTTTATCTAATCTGACCTCTTAATAAAAATGGGACTTATTTTTCGTTACCTGAAGTTCATCTTCATCGGAAGATACATCCATGTCTTGTTGTGCTTCTGGAACAAAATATTCAGTGTTGGGATTTGCTCTAGTATAGCCACCTTGTGGTCTATTGAAACCGCTGCTTCTTTTAGCCAGCTGCCCTGTATTGCTATCACCATAGCCTCTCTTAGGTGCAAAGCCATGGCCTCTGCCTCTCCTTTCCATTTCTAATGCTTTGAATCTCACTTCCCTATCACACCAAGCAAGTTCCCTTCTCAAACTTTCACAAAGTCGCTCCTCTTCGTCAGAGTAAAAACCTTCACCTCCACTTTCAGAACTACCTCCCATATTTGCAGTTATGCCTAGTAGCGGGGGATTTTTGAGGTCATAAAGACTGGTCGGCTGCCATTTAACAATTTGATCCCTGCCATCTCTGGTATCGGATATCCTGCCTCGATTTTCAGAACCCTAGAAACCTTATTTTAATTTTGGCGACAAGTATTAAGCCCCTTAGGGGTCACTACTTTTGGTCATATACTAATGTCTCGGGTTAAACATTATGTCCCTTAGCTTAAACATTATTCTTATGAGGAACCCAGCTGTCTATTTGGTTTTAGCTTATATATTTAGGTCCCAGGTTATCTATCTTGCCCAAAGGTTTATAACATTCCATGACCTATTGGTCTCCGTGGACGTTAAAAAAACTATTCTATTCTATTCTATTCATTCCTAGGCCATATCTTTTTACAATAATATGTATGCCTAACATTTATACTTAATAACTTTTCTTATCAGGCAGATGATGAGTGCACAATCATTTAAGCATCTCTTTATATATTCATAAAAAAAAAATCATTTCAAGCACGATATTTGAAACGCAGAGCTTTTCGTAGCCTTTCTTGTACAAGGTTGCAAATTAAACAGGAGTGTTGCAGCACTCCCATTTCAAAGGTTCCCATTAAAAAAATATCGTGCTCTCAAAAGTGACCCTTTTAGAAAAAGTTGAGAATGTCAAGAGGTTCAAATTGTTTTTCCCTGCATTTTGGGCCCTTATTAAGTTATAACTTTGTTTTTGTAAAGAAAAGTGCTTGAAAATGGCAAAATTTAGACATGAATATATAATCTCTAAAAGTAATTTATCGAAAACATCAAAATAAAATAAAGATAAAAATAAAAATAATTATTTATTTAAATTTTTTCAGTACATCAATTTTGGCAATAATTAAATGTTAACAATAAATATTTTAGCATAAGACAAGTCAAAGGTCTAAATCATAGTCTTCCTCATTTTTTTTTGCTTGTTTCAACTTGGTCCTTCTCTGTCGTCTGCTCCTTTTGTGGTGAATTACCCTTGTCTATTTCTACAATGTCTTCAGGAATAGTAGCTAGAGCTACTTCTTTCAACTCTCCAAATAAACGAAGATTGTATCTCTGAAAATGTCATCTTGGCATAATCAGATGAAGATTTGGCGCCTAACTCTTGGTTCTCGTCTGGTAGGGTTGGTAAGGCAGCCAATCTCATCTTGTCCACTGCTACACAATTGCGGCCCTTCTTAAGTGCACGCCGATTGTTATACCAGAGCCAGAAAAAGCACCAAGCACTCAATCTCCTGGACGTGAGAACATGTCTAGTAGATAGTTGATCAGCTTTTGTGGCTTCTGGTAGTGATTAACTATCCTGCCTTGTGCACTAGGGTCTTGCAAGAAGAAGAATTCATCACATGGACAAAACAAGACTAGCTTCTCAACAGAACTTACCGAGGCCTCAAAATTTGGAGCGTACTGAATAATTCGCTCGTCAGAAGTCGCAACAGGATAAAGTTCCTTACACATTTCCCATGTTTGCACGTTGAGTTGCTCCATCAAATATGTTTGACATGTTATGACGTTCTTTTCGTTGAGACAAAGACCAGAAAGATGTAAATAATTAATAATCCTTTTCCAAAAAAGAAACCAAGCATCTCACGGATACACTTTTGCTAACCTTGAACAGCAAGTGTATTCCAGAATACAACTTTGCTTTTAAAAAAATGCGAATCTCGTTGTAAAATATAAATTGAGCATTCAAGGGGAAACAAAGGCAGAAGTTGAAAAGAAAAGGTATTCTAGAATACACTTTTGAGCACAAGTGTATTCCGGAATATACTTTTGCTTAACTCTCAAGCACACACGAGAGTGGTTGAAAGTAAGCTTACTTGTGCAACTCCTTTGACATTTCTTCCCGGGTAAACTCCTTGTCTACCACTTTTTGCGAGAGCCTTTCTAGCAAATCCATACCTGTGAAGCCCTGCATTTCCCTCCGGACGGTAATAGTCATTTCCTTTTTGGGGACGTCGGAGCCCTTCTTCTTTTCAGAGACTTTGCCTTTGCTTTTTAGTTCACCCCACTCAAACATATTGAAAATCTCATTTTGCAGGTCCCATATTTGCACTATTTTTTTATCAAAACTTTTTTTCCAACAAAAAAGTTTGAAAAATGCATTTCCAAATGTTATAATGAGTTTTGCAAATGTAGTTTATACAAGTATATCTTTTAGTCAATTGATTGATATTTGTTACAAAGTTGTTAAAATATGACCAAAAGGCTCATGAATAGGAACACATGTTGTTCTCTCGACATGGTGTTTTTGGCATTTTATATGTTATGACAGTTTGTCAGCAGGCTGATTGCTGCCACGGTTTTTCCCTCGAAAACCCTTCGGGGCGGGGGTTTTTTAATCCGGCAAGAATCCGCTTGTCGTTTTTAGATATTGGGTCCCATAGACCGATTGGTCTCCGTGGACGATAAAAATACCTTCCTTCCTTCCTTCCTTAAGACTGCCAATTGATTCTTGATCTCTCTCTGACCATGGATTTTAAGGCTAATATTTTGTATACACAGAGACAATGTTTAAGTTTAAGGTTTCCTTTTCCTTTTCCTTTTTTTTCTTTTTCTTTTTTTAACTAAGATGTTTCTCGGACGGACGGACGGATGGACAGACAGATAAATATTTTAATGTTTAGTGAGGAACATTCATTATGTTCAAAAAGCACTACTAGGTTCACAACCCATTTTACGTAATTCTACTAGCAAATCGTTGTACCTAATACCACGATTATCTACGAATAACATCAGATATATGGACCAATTTATGAGTTCAATGTTAATGTTCAGCTTCAGTTTTAGATAGATAAATAGTACTTTCTACGTCTTATAGTAGCATTCCTGAATGTCCCAAGAGAGACTCAAACATAAGATCTCCTAATTGTCAACACAAAAGACTACCTACCAAATAGGGAGGGTACAAATGTTATGAATGGTATGAGTGGAACAAAGTGCAGGCGTGGAATGAGGAAGGAAAAGTGAAATGTGGAATGAGGAAAAGTGGAATGTGGAATGAGATATTCGAACAAATGAATTCTCTTCATTAATCAAGTGGAAATTGACAAATAACATGGGTGAGAATCCTTAGGCATATGAGGCATATGACGTGATGTTTTGAAACATCATCCTTAAATCCCATGACTTTCAATCACTTGAATCCCAAGAAGTTCCAATCATGTCAATCATGCATTTTCGATTCTTTCCTGGTCGAAATCTTGGTGTTGAAATTGAGAATCATGTTCACGCTCATGGCTGCTATGCCTTTCAAGAGTAGAAACTTGAGGTTGGTTGGGAAACTCAGGGCCAACATGTTGTTCAATAGGAGGGCTTGGTCTAGATCTCAAATCATGAGATTGAAGTTGATGGTGGTGTTGATGTTGATGGTGTTCATGTTGGCCGGATCTATGAGGAGATTGAGAATTCCGGTGATGTTCAGTGGTATGGTGGTGGGTCTCAGTATGGGTTGAAACATTATCCCCATGTTCTTGCGGCGGGTGATGTTGATGCTACAAACAACAAGGCAAAGGGTGAGAAGGATGGGATGAAGAAGTTTACTGTGTTTTTCATAGATGTTAAAAAAAAAAAATTCTATCTATTCTATGAGTATGAAAATTTGGCAAAAAAAGGGGAGGAAAAAAAAAAAGCAAGGTGGCCATGAAGAAAATCGAAAGGAGAATTGTCTATATGGAAACCTCAACAGGATGGGTGGAGGTATGATCAGCGGGAGGCGATGGAGGACGACGATGTCTGGATCTGCGGGTTCGGCTTCTGCTTCTGATTTTATTTTTGTTTTTGGGTTTCCGGCTATGGCTCCTGCTGCGTCGCCTGCGCTTGCTCCTGCTTCGGCTATGGCTACGCTTCCGGCAGTTCTGAGGGGATTCTTTATTCCGGCCTTTGGATCTGCTCCTTTTCCTCCTCCTCCCAATTTGTTTGCTGCTGCCCTGCCCGCCCATAACCTCGTCAATTTTCCGACTCCTCTGCCCTATGCTTCATTACACAGTGGTCGCGTCGATTGGACGTCTTTTTGTATCCAGTCACTTGCCACGTCATTTTGCATCCAGCGTGTCCATGTTGGCAGACTTTCAGTACACTGTGAGTTAATCAACTCTTATCTCTCTCAGGTTATGATCCTCTATTTAATTTGCAAAGAATATTAATTTGAAGTGTTCATGCCTTGCAGAACATTGAAGATGGTTTGGTCCGTCCCATTGAAACCACTTTTTAGTAGAGCTAGATATGCCCCCTTCCGTTGTAAGGTCATGACTTTTTCTATCAGTTTGCACCCTATCGGGTAGGCCAATATTGCCATATCTAATCAACTTTTGCAAACTGTTCTAGGTTGGTGCTGCCTTTCTCTATTGGAGGTAATAACTTTATGGAAGCATTGAAGCCAACCCACCTCTTCTAGTACAATTGACTTTTCATTTTCCACACATTTATGGTGGAGATCGTTGATTTGTTTTGAAATAGATCCTTTTTGTCCTCGCAGTAAAAACAATATTGGCTACTATTCCAACCAAGCATATGACAGACAGATATAACAATGCAAACCCAAAGCATCTGACCCCATAACACTCTGCTGGTGCTGTGGTTGCAGTCAATTGTTTCTCGTACAAACGGGCTTCTTCATCATACAGGAGACCAACAACCTTCGCCGATAATATATAAGATCCAATGTTTGGAGCAAGACTGCATATTAACCAAGTACAAGCAACTTTAACTTAACATGTCTTTGACCAGACGCCAACGTAATTTCATTTTTTGTTCAAAGGTCCCCTTAACTAGTTAGAAGGATCTTATGTATGCCAATTTGAAGGCTTTCATTTGCTGCTGTTAATCTATAACCTAAGTCATTCAAGCTGCAAAATGTACATGGTTTCTTTTATTGTCCTACATTCAAGTGACCATGTTGTAAAGTGCAAATGACTCGTTTAGTATCAACGTGCTCTAACCTAGAAGTGAGGTAGAAAATGAAGTGGTACATAAGAGTATGCTCAGCTCAAGAAAATGCACGTAAAAGATTTCAACTGGGTATCAATGTGACGTCAATTCTTGTCAAATTTTTATGGTGTGCACATTTTGGTGTAGATTGCTATCTCTGAGACTAGGAAGAAATACTTTGCATTCAGGTAGGTATAGATGAAGTTATGGAACTTACGAGATCAGCTTGTAGAGAACAGGAAATTGTTTAGGGCCAAAGACTTCCAAAATAATCGCGGGAATAAGTGTCCAATAAGCACCGTACGAAAGGCCTGTGAGAGCAGATCCTAGATAGAGGAAAGAAACAGCTATTTCCAAAGCAATTGTGAACAAAGTTTAGATATAACTGGAGAATACATAAGTAATTTTTATGAAGTTGAAGTAGCTTACAGCCAGTAGCAAGGAGCAGACAACAAGTAATTGTAAGAATTTGTGCGATGGAGAGACATATAGTCCTTGGATACCCATGTCTTAACAAGGTGTCTGATCCAAAACTGCAAACAATAGAAGGCCAATATGAAACTTCATAATCTGCAGAAGATGCTCATAAGCAGGTAGCATTAAGTTTTCACATGTTTTTCATAACATAAAAGACCCGCTTATTGTTCTATAATGTTTACTATCCGATACAGTTAGCCATAGCACATGGGATAATGGTTAGTGCTTAAAAGATATGGAAGCTGGATCTCCTTGAGATGGTAGAAATGGAGGAAGCTCTGGCTTCTATTATTTGATATTAAGACTCCGTTCTGGCTAGCATACCACTAAGCTGGTGGTGTAGCCAATGAGGTTAATTTCCTGCTGGTCCCATCTTTGATAGGCAGCTAATTTTTGCTGATTTGGGAGAAAAAGAACCATTGATTTGGTATTAGCCAATATACTGTTGGATTCAACATGATAATACCAATCTAGAGTACGATGCATTGTCCATCCTTAAATGGATTGTCCGCAGCCTCCTGATAACATATACCAGATGAAGATAAACAAACTACCACCTCTTGGAGGGGGTAATAGTGTGTATAAGCATCGGTTAACATTAGAGGATTGAACGAGATTAATCTGCACAGCGTAGAACCTATCTGGAGAAGCGTTTCTTCATCACAAGCTTCCGATGGCTCCTCAATTGGGAAAGGTAATAAGCTGTAGAGATTTTGCTTTCATCAGCACGTTGTCAACCTTTGTTGGTTTTAGGAATTCAACATCCAAATTTTGACCAGTTGTGTACGGCTAGGTATATCTATCGGGATATGTCTAAGCTCCTAACAAATGAAGCTTTGTAACAAACCCTGCAAGTAGACGTCCAAAGCAATTCCAAACACTGATCAACCCCACATATGTATCCGTACCATCACTCCGTAATGCCTTCCCAATCTGCATAAAGAATAGAATGCATTGTGATTAACATATTCAATCAAGTTTTAGCACCATTCAATATGAGAGACGAATTAGCAAACCTAGAATATTGATATTTTGAAGAAAAAGAGAGTGATAATCAATGTCAGTGGGTTTTAGAACCCATCACCGGAGATATTGGGTACATCCCAATAGACTTCATAGTTCTAAATGTCGACTACCATTGGCATTTTAAGTGACTAGCAATGATAGTTAAAGGTGGCATGGAAGCCTTTACTTGTCATTTGACGCTCCATTTCAAAAGAAAAACTTGCAGAAAAATGGCTTTTGACATGTGTAGTTTCTGAAGGCATCCAACTATTCAGGCAGTTCTTATACAGTATCGTCAACATTATGTTATGACACCATTTTTTTATTTTTTTTGAATGATTGTCTCTGAATCTGCCTTGAAGCCCTTTTTGGTCTTTTAGAAAGACTGCCACTCGAGACAAAAGGATGTTGAGCATTTTAGTACTGTACCAATAGACTTTTTTCCTTACTTCCTCGTTCAAAGGATGCATGCAAACACCATATCACTTTTAGTGGGACACACAGAACCAGTTAGAATACAGTCCTAAGCTTTACTAATATGTATTTTGTTTTGTTAGTTACTTGCTAGATTTACCTGGCACTTTCTCCCTGAAAGGATGCTTCCAGATGATAAAGAATTGATGCATCTATTTGGTCACAAGACCTTGAGGTGTGTCTGTAGGCATTATAAATTCTCTATGTCATAATTATCTGTGACTCTGTCTTGAGGCCAGTGTAGAAATAATTCTTAAAGATGTTTTCTAAGAGTATAAAATGGTGCATTGTAGAAGTAATTCTTAAAGACGTTATGAAAGGGTGCATTGTCTTGTTCCCTATTGTTCTGCTTCCATGGTAAAGGAACAATGCTGTTCCAACATCCCACCACCAAGCAAATGGACATAAAACCCAAAAAGGAAGAATGCAACAAAAGTAAAAGTGAGAGGACTGCAGAAGCAGGATGGCAGCAGTTAAAAAAAAATGGTGATATCTGAGAACTTGAAAACAAGGATTAAGAAATGGTCGCCTTGTTCTTTCCTTTAATCAGAATTCTTGAAAATCTTGGAACACCTGATGGCTCAAAAGTAAATGTGGGTCCTTTTTCGAACTTCCCACAGAATTTACAACTGGTCATCAGCTGCCAAGCATACCAACATGACAAGCAAAGAGCTAACTTAAAAGTAACATAACAAATTGCACTCTCATAAAGGGTTACCTGTGCAATGTTGTTTATGATGGCTAACCCTGTGCCAGCACCGGTTGCTACCACAAGTGCAACTAGCCTGAGAAAGTTAACAGAAAAATCAAATTAAACCTTAGCTTGATGTGGTAATGAACATATTGTACAACTAATCTCTGTTCCAAATGGTCACAACCACCTAGAAGGGACTTCATGCATGTGTTACCAGAAGTCAATTCCCCGAATGCTTTGGCAGATGGTAAAGTCACGGGTGCTTCTTTCCAATTTTAGATCAAGTGTCTTTGACACATCATAACCTGTGTCTGCTATTAGCAATTTATTCTCTTCCTCTCCTATTTTGGTAGAAATTTCTGTCTTCTGCACTTTATCAAAACCAATTAATTCGACCTCAGACCAAAATGGTAAGTTAGAGTTCCCACGGAGAACCTGCAGGAGCAATTGATTTAGTAATGACTGCCACATAGTAAGGCTAGGTAAAATTAAGATGCTTAGCAACTAATGGCACACACCGGAAGTATAAACATTGTCAATAATATGGATATCATCCCATAAGTCATCAAAATCTGAGTTAGCCTTCCAATTGAAAAGTATTCCTGTGTCAAAATCAGTCATAATCGGTCATTAGATGATTGTGTGATGTTTGGAGGAACGTAGATCACGATATGAAGAGGCATTATCTACCTTGCTTATTATTGATACCATAAAATAGCTTCCAAGCAGTAGAATGATACCCTGAAAGAAAAGTTAAGACACTTGATCAACCTTATAGTTAATTAAGTTAAATCATGTGCTTCACGATGTTCTCACATAGATCTTTGTAAATCGCGTATCTGTGTCACCTCCTTCAATCTGATGCTCAAATGGTCTGACAAAGTATGCAAGGGAAAGGTATGCAAAAGTAGGTACAAGCAACAGCAATAGAATGAAGTAGTCTACATTTGGTGCCAGGAATGCATCGTACACCTGAAAATCCATAGAGTTTGATTACTAGCAAAATGAACTGAAAGTAAATTAGAAAAACTAAAATATTATAAAATTACATACAACTAAAATGTACATTATTATCTTTTTGTTCTGCATAAACTTTTGAACAAATTTATCGATGATTCTGCCTTCTATGTAATTTGCAAAATAAATCTGTGACAGCTCATTTCATGCTGTTATGATGCGCACATGCGCAATGCAGCTGAAGCATGGACCAAACGAATATCCAAGTGTTTGGATTATAATCTCATATTCTAAATAAATATATACGATATAAGATGCAGAGCTCTGAAAATGAGCACTTGGTCTAGTATCATTCTTAACTACCTAAAGGTGCAAACTATTGCAACACAAAATACCACTATGCCTATTGGAGAGCAGTTCAAAGCCTAAATTGATGGTCTTCTGCACTCACAGTATTGATAATGTACGGTAAAGCAAAACAGCTGATAGTAAAAGAACATCTCGCATCAAAAATTAAGTGGTCAAGAAAGGTTGAAGATAGCAATAACGAGAAAGCTTTGTTCCTTTGTAGCATACCAAGGTTGGGTATGTCATCTGGGATCCACTAAGAAAGACATTCTATACTAATCGAACATAAGCTAAAGAAATCAGACAACGTGGCATTCTAAAAAATCAAGGAATTACCATGATGAATATAGCAGCACTAAGTCCAAACTGTGCCTTTAAAATACCCATAGCAGTTCCTCGATGGTGTTCAAAGTTATACAAACTGCAAAACCAGAATTTACACCCCTGTTACTGATGATAGGAATGGAGCAAGGGACCATGAGAAGTTTTGTTAAAAGACCTTGTTATGACCGCAGCTGTGTCGACCCACCCATCTCCACCATTACCCGTGGCAAAATACAAGCACAACTACCTTTCCAAAGCAAAGGACGTCATAAGTCCGTTGCAATTAAGACATTTTTTCTTGCATTTAGGCAAACTCATTGCTAGATCTAGTCATTAACAATGTGTAATTCAGAAAAGGATGGCAATACGTACCAACCAAAATGGTGGAGACGTGCTACCCACCAGTGTCAGCCAGATCTATGTTGGTTGCAATGAAAGTTCAGTGTAGCACTTCAACCAGAAAAACATCTGAATAAGCTAACGCACCATTGTATAACCAAAGGTGTGCAAGAAAGCTCCAATGAGTATTGTAACCCAAGGCGGATACCAATTGTAAAAAATCCCTGATACCAGACCCAAAATGGCCCCGAAGTCTTTTGCAGCTCCGACCTCATCTATCTGCTCTTGTGTGAAATGTAAACGTTCCTTTAAATGTTCACTATAAACTGCATATGTATAAGCCAGACCTGCACAAGCCTGAAAAAGAAGCTGATTATAAATTTTATTGTTGGCAGCTTACCAAAATCAGCTAACTGCTTACCAACTGAATCATTGCTGCAGAAAGTGCCAGCCATCGATCAAACTTAATCATGCATCTGCGGATCATTTTGAAAGAACCTACAAAAAGGGTCAACAGTTCTTAATCAGGTTGAATCATGAAGTGATCAGGGCGCGGGGCAATACCTATCTCAATGCTAACTTAAGGCATTTCTTTTACTGAGCTGGTTCATTTCGTGCTCGTCTTGGACATCAAAAACGCATTATTCTTATGTAGTTTATACAGTGGCACAAATCTTCAAATCTGCTGGGCCTGGCTTTCAGCTCCGTCACGAAGTTCCAAAGGGGTCTGGTTAAGAGTTGTTTCAGCATATCTCCACGAAAAATAAGGCAAACTAATTGACTTTTATCTTTCCAGATATGGTGTATTACATTGTATAAAGTCATGAAATTCAACCTTTCCCTTCGTTTAGATAATTGTAAAAAGCATATTACTATTACAATGTCCAAGCGGGGTGCACATACCAAAAAAAAAAAAAAAAACAAACACCTAGCGGTAATGCAGCCTTGGGGAATGGGGTGGGTTTGAAGTTGAATCATGAGGAATAGGATGACATGTTGTAATCAATAGGGTTTGTTTACATGCTAGAAGGAGTTAGATACAGAAAATTAGAATGATGATTTCATATCATTTGAAATGGTGTTAATGGTAATCAAGAGCTTTGTACTATAAGATCATATGTGAGTGTAGTGAATGCGTGTTTTGTATCTCATATTCGACTATGTAATGTCAGCAATAAAATTGTGCTCTCTTACATCATACTAATAGAATGTACAAAAATCTTGAGTTTAAATGACACTCTAATAGTAGTATGTTAAAACACATGCTAGGTATAATATGGTTCTACAACAAATACCAAACATTGTGGTATTGTAGGTTGTGTGATTTCAATTAATGAAGGAATTATCACGCTCCAAAATCTCCTGTCATATTTATGTCCAAGAAATTAAGTGATGTTGGATATATGCAGCCTATACTGCTTTTGATTTTGTCTGCAATACTTAAAATAAGTATAGTAATTGAAATACCATGCATTTGCCAGACTTAACACACGCATTGAGTAGTACAAAAACTTGTATATAGTACAAATCAATGTGGCATTTGTTGTGGAGTAGATTTATGATGGATTCAAGCGTCTTATTGCTATTTTGATGCTAACATACAGACATCAACCACGTAACAATTCAAATAGTTCTTGTACTACATCCACTACAAGAGAATGCATGTTCTGCATCAGAAAAATCGTCAGATAGTTCCTGTACTACATATCTCCACCTACGGCAGGAGATATAAGCAAAAATGTTCCAAATGGTAACAAACAATCAGACTATATCAAAATGAAGGGATGAAAATCCAGTTGATTTCCCGTTGGGCATCATCTCAAGATGAACCAAATGGAATGCCCAATGAGAGTTGACTGATGTACACAAACCTGCCAATTCACCTTCTTCCCACCAGTTTCTTGCGTAAAGCAAATCTGTAGAATGCTGAGAGCTAACTTACGTCAAGGGTGTAAATTACCATAAACCGATGATATGCCAGCAATATGAAACTGCATTTACCAATCGAGAATAGTTGTACTCGACAAGATTGTGGCACTGTCAAAATAACTTCAAATGTCCCCTCTCCAGACATTCAGAAAAGATTGTTTCTTAAAAAACTTTATCCTAAGTTGATGTTCTCACAGATGTTATTGTTTATCTTGCCATCATATATTGAACCACCAACTAGGACCCTCCTACAAGTTGCATATTTTCCAGTAACTTATGAAAGACATGGACAAGCAGGATGAAAAATCACATGGTTTAACATAACAAGCATATTCAAATATGGTCTTCAGAGAAACAAAAGCATATATTAAACTGTGCATGTAAGTTTAAGGAACTCTTGAATACTTTCTGAGGATGGTTGTTCTCCAACAGACTTAGACTTTTCAGGCAAATACATTAACATTTTGAACTCTGCACCAGTTACGCCTTGCAAACCATTTAAAGAAAGTATCATTCATACTAGCAGGCTAGAATCCCAGGATTCGAGTGCAGGAAAGAGTGACAGATGCAGTTCAAGATAGCTACTGGTGCATCATTAGATCTCTAAGAGCCCAATGCCACCTTCTTAGGTGGGCAACCTTGCCTCTAGCTATTGGGTTGGGTTTGTCTCTTGCAAAAAGCATTGAAACATAATAATCATTATTTTTTCTATAGATCTCTTATGAATTCTCAGACTAAACCACCCATTCCCACCATGCCCATTATCAGCTAATATTGTTTTGACACAATAAATGTTGATCTATGATAATGCAATAGATCATATCAAAGATAAACTCCAGCTTTATTATCCTTCTAGAATCATGAAGACCCTTGATGTTCAAACAGTGAGCCAACATTTTAAGCATTTGGAAAGGCTTTTTCTCCATGTACTTATGTCATAAATGAACCCAGTCACATTATCTCCAAATTTTGTCCAGGAAAAGCCAGCTTTAAGATTTGCTACATGATGAGCAATCCATTTTCGGCCATTCAGGAGCCTTTTGTGCAATTGTCTTTGCTACACATATTACATTGCGGACAAAAGACTTTATATTAGTAATAAATATATCATGCTATAATATACACATATTCAAGTAAAACCCATAAATTGTGGAGGACCATTCTCTTCTATAGTCCTTGAGAAAATAAATTTCCTTTTCAAAAAAATTGCATTGTTTTACAAGGTTCAAACGTGAGTATCCTATCTTGTTCTGCTACAAGGCCAAAAACACCTTCAGCTGCATCATTTTTTGATCTGACAATATACTTGGAAGTTCTAACAGCTGGGACATGGGAGCTTCCAATCGCTTGGGGATCGAATATCTAGCATTATAACAGGGGGTTTTTTTGTGATTTTATACGCTTTTTGATATGGTTTTCATATGATTTCATGGGCGTATTGCATGAGGCATGCTAATCAGTATATCTAGAGTGCACTCCGCATTTTATTGTCTAAATTCCATATCACCAATGGTTTACCCCCATACCCTCCACAAATAAATAAAGAAATAAAAAAAAAAAAACCCAATGGCACGCAGGGCTCGAGAACATGTACTTTAGGGTTGTGTTGGTTAGGGTCTGTCCTTTGATTTCGAAGCAACTGAGGCAAATCCTACTTCTTTTACTTCTCTGAATCTTCAAAGAGAAGGAACAAGTCTGTCCTTTGATTTCGAAGCAGCAGAAGCTCCGAAAAAAAGGTTAGAAAGGTTAGCTTTAAGGGTTTTTTTTTTTCCACAGTAGGCTATGGCTAAATCCGTCGTTTGTTTGAGCAGATGCCCTCTTTCCTTTCCGATGGTGCCGGAGACGCGCGCGTCCCCTCATCCCGCTTTTAACAGACCCAGCCGACGGAGTGGAGCATTCTTCCATGGATATTCCCGACTATCTTCCTTTGACATGGTAACACGCATTTCTCTAAAGATTCTAGCTTGCTAATCTGCACTTCATAGTTTAGAATAAGCAATTTGTTCTTCAAATCAATCTGCGTCAAAGCTTGTATGTTGCCGACATCATTATTCATAAGATATGAAAAGATTTCTTCATTGAGCTTATCAGTTTCCTTATGGCAGGGCTAAAAACCGAGGGAACAAGCCCGTTGGACCTTTCTTGGCTGTATGTTTGAAACTTACATGTTGATGTCCAGATCCTTTAAAGCTTGAAAATAAGTTTGACGGCCCTTGATGAACTTAGATAGGTAGTTGACGGCACATGGTGCGGTGGAGGTAACTATTAAACCCAAATCCTTTTCTTTAATCTATGGCATTAAGAATTTGCTACAGGCCTATCCCAGCCAGCATCCTCTCAGAGTTCCAGGAAAGAAACCAAGAAATGACTGCTGCCTATTCGAATCATATTGCAAGTTTTACTCCAAAAAGGCTTCCACAAAAATAAGATGTGTATTTCTTACTTTTGCTCGCAGCAGAATATAACACATTAGATAGTTTATGCCACAAAGTGCAATGAAAGATTTCTGTTGGGATTGTTTTAGGGGCTTGTGATGTCTATATATTACATTGACCAGCAACATCAGCAATAATGAAGTTGTCGTCAATTTAGTGGCTTCTGATTTGATTATAAAAAAGATAAGATAAGATGAATTTTTACGTCCACGGGAACCCAAAAAATTGAGCATTGCGATGTGTGTGAAATTCAGAACATATCTATGGCCTGCTAGGAGACTTTGATTCTGCAATGTCATATTCTGGACGTTTCATCATTAGACCCTTACATCAAAAGGATAGGATTCAAGCATCTGTACCTTGAATGCAGCATATGTGACCTTGGTGTTATTGAGGACTCTCGGCATACTAGGACCTAAATTGGCTGCTGGCAATGCACGAAGCCTTGAACATTCAGAGGGTCAAAATGTGTCTCCGCGGAAGGTTGCCTGAAGCAATGTAGGAGATCTTAAGCATGTTACACTCCTATCGCTCTCAAAACCCGTATTGAAAAACTTTCTCATTGCACATTTTAAAATTTGGCTTGCTGATTACTTTAATACTTTGGTTTTGTTGGCATGTTACAGTCGATTCAATAAGATCAGCAAATGGTTTGGAAGGGGATGTCATAGTTGTTGAAGAGAAGCTTAACATTCCCATGTAAAGTGAATGTACCGGTTTTGTGGATTTGTAGACACTGCAGATTACTTTTGTGTTATTTGTTGTCTTCAGCATTCCTTGAGTTTGGCCACCCCTTATTATATACTCTGCGTCTGGGATGTGGGAATGCTATATTTGAAGTAAATAAGCAATTTCGCAATCTCAGTTTTAGGTATAAGCCAGTATTGGCAAACCTCTTGCAAAGGAATTTGCCGCAGGCTATTTACATATAATTTTTGTGCGCAATTATATGAAGCTACTAATTTTGTTGTGTTTAATGTGAGTTTGCAAGGTAATGCTAGATATTGTACTTGTAGCTTTGTGGGCCAAAATTTAGATCTAGAAGCAACATGCATCATTAGTTAGATTTATTTTTGTAATGGCCCTTTGGAGTACCCAGGTTCGATTCTCAGAAGATCTTTACTTTTGTATGATATTATAAATGTGTATAAGAGGTGCTTGTATCATATTGTAAATGTGTTAGACGTCCTAGCATATAAACCATGTTGTGTTGCATATTCGAAAAGATATGCCAACGACTTGGTTTATAATAAGCAACCAAGACTCAATTTTTTTAAAAATAAATACAATTTATTACATTCGAGCTCTTTGGTTTGTTAAAGGCCCCGAAGGGGCCAAAATTTTTTTTTAGGTATAAAACAAACCATTACATTCCACACTTAAAAATAAAATTCCCCGTTAAACCCCCTTTGGTTTGGGTGCATATTCACAGGGGGGGTGACTCCGGGCATCGAGAGCTGTTGGATAAGCATATATGCCCTTTATTCCTCGATCTCGATCGTACATAGAAATCCTCGTTTGTGGGGTATGCATGTACTAGT
The DNA here is from genome assembly GCA_021234155.1 of Isoetes taiwanensis. NCBI lineage: Eukaryota > Viridiplantae > Streptophyta > Lycopodiopsida > Isoetales > Isoetaceae > Isoetes > Isoetes taiwanensis. The sequence continues at coordinate 370,522 of JAJEKV010000271.1, read as the reverse complement.
TTCGGTATACTGTATAACACAGTTTGCAAAATACTATAAGATTTGAGGCCAAAAGTATCTGCTCCTATTTCATATCTTTGGATAAGTTAGGAAAAAATGGAAACCAAGTCCAATGTTTATTATCGCAATGGATAAACTCCATATCAGGATCCTTCAAAAGTGTAAAATGAAGTGCATTTCCAATATTGTCAGAATGATGAAAGTCATCATGGAAGATTCGGTACAAACAATCGCTGCTATTGCATCCATGTGTATAACATGTTTTCTGTACATTAATCTTGCATGAGTTGTCAAGTATCATGACACAAAAGAGTTTCCAAATAGAGACTCCCTACCCCAAGCAGCACATGAATTGTTAGAGGATGCAAATAGATTATGTAAGACATACAAAAGTATAAGCTGCAATTGCTAAGATACACAGATGGACAAACCAGCATTATCCACAGAAGGTTTATGCTACCTTATGATAATCTTTTTGGCATCATTTGTTAGTATGAGTTGTATTTCCTGCTTGACAAAACTGAAAAACACATTAACACATTATAATTTACGAGTAAATAAAATTATTTTTGATGGATTTTAAGCTTGGATACAGATTGTGCTTAGTAAACCTTGAATACTTCCTGAGCATGGCAAGCGTTCAGAATCCAGTGAGACTGCTGATACAATTAATAAGCTCAAAAAGGGCGTCGATGAACTAGAAGAGAAAATTGAGGAATTACAAGATAACCAAGGGACTAAAACAGGCTTTGGCATTCCTCCTACGACATATTAGTTGGTAACACAAATCATGTCTTCAATTGGAACCCAATTATCAAAACATGGGGATAAAGCACTAAGATCCAAAAATATACTAGTAGTGGGTCTTAAAGAGGAAGAAGACAAAAATCGTAGATGATCTTTTCCAGAACATTATGCATTTGCCAACCCTGGACACACTCATTGTAGAAGAATTGGTAAGAGAATAGATGGTAGATCAAGACCAGTCTTGCTGAAATTTGGGAATGTGCAAACAAGAACACGTGTTATGCAACGCAGAAGTCATCTCAAAGGCCATAAAATATGGCTGAATGATGATCTTACTCTGCAGCAACAGAAAGAATGCAAAATGCTGTTATTGAAAGACGGAGGTAAAAATGCCTATATTGTGAATAATAAATTGGTGATTAGACACCGGGATACATAGAGATGCGAGACCCACCGCTTTCTAGTTTGGAATGTACATGGCTTAAGTGAGAATACAGTAATCAGCAACTTGCAGATGTTTTTTGAACATGATGTGCTTGCTTTCATAGAAACTTGGGAACATGAAACCAATAGAGTCTTGGATATACCGGGATTTGTTTTGCTAGATTCAGTGTGGAACGTCCAAGGTAGCAGTAGACGAGGCTGGGGCGGTATTGCATGCTATATTCGAACAGATATCAGTAATTCAGTCACACTAGTAAGCAATAAATTCTCTCGGTTCTCTCTCCAGATCATGCTACTAAATTATTGGGTATGCCCCTTTCTATGAAACAGAACATTGAAGGCCTCTGGGATCCCATTCTTTTGAGAATTAAGAAAAAACTGAATAATTATAGGAACTATCTCATTCTTGCTAGTAGAACCATTATTGCAAATTCTGTTCTTGCTAGCTCTCATGTCTATTTCTCTACAGCCTTAGTTTCTCCTAAAAGTGTATATTTGGAGTTGGAGAAAATCATTAGAAACTTCATTTGGAAAGGAAGTCATCTAGTCAATTGGAATTCTTCTTCTTCTTTTTTTTTGATTGAAGTCGATATATATATTTAAGTGAGTATAAAGAGTACAAAAAACTTTTTACAGGGAAGTTTAACCCGGGAATAGAAAGAAGGGCGGGGACCCCTCCTAACTATTATAAGTCAAATTTTTTTATCAAAATTAGATAGAGGTATGCCTTTAAATAGTACTGAGATAAAATATCTTTGATCCAACAGATAAGAATTCCCCACTTAGTAACAGGATCTGAGGTTGAGATTAGTAATTTTCCTTCCTCTTCCTTTGACTGTTGTGCTCAGGGTACAAAACATGCACATACAGGACCCTGCTTTCGCCATATTGTATCTCCTCTTAGCATCCTTAGCTTTGCAGATCAAAGCTCTTCTGATATCTGTGTTTTGGTCGCAGCAGCAATTGCACATATAGGGTTCTTCGTGCCCGAGTGTGTTGGGTGAGCCGAATAACCTGGTCCACTCCTTATTTGCTTCCAGATTGATTTTCTTCCATTTGATCCTTCTCATCAGCATAAACATTATTCCTGCAAATAAAAGACCCATTAGTTTGATAATCCTTCAATAATCCAGTCTACATCATATTTGATCTGTCTAATTACTCCCTCGGGGTTGATGATATCAAAATTAAAGACAAATTCATTTCTCCCTTTCCAGATCCTCCATAGGAGGATGTAGATCCTCCAATCAGTTGGGTTAACCGGGAGAAAGAAGTCCAGAGAGTTGAGAGAGAGAAGATCATATTCCAAGTATGCTGAGGCTAACTCCAGAACCCACTCAGCCCAGATACATGTTCTAAATAAATGGTCCTCGTCTTCCCTGTTAGCCATGCAAATGATGCAAATGTCCGAGTCAGCCATGTGGAGTTTGTGCCTCTTCTTGTTTGTAGCCAGGGACCACATGCGGAGTTGCCACATAAACGACTTGATTTTAGGATAAATAGGGCTGGACCACATGAAAGTGAGATTCACGATGCATCCGCACCGGTGGGTTTGCCACTTTCTATGAATGGTAATTTTCTGATTTCTCATCAGATGCCTGTAAGCTTTCCTAACTGTAAAAGTCAACAACCCGTTATGATTCCAATTTATACCATCAGTGGACCAAATACCATAAGTCAAAGTGATGCAAATGTTGTTATACAAGAGCTTGCAGTTCTCTCCTTCATCAGCTAAAAGAGAATTTTCGAAAGGAATCAGCCCCTGATCATTAAACATATTGTGCACCAATGCCTTTAGAGCTCCATTTTTTGACATGATCTGGAAAGTGACAGGCTAAGCACAGATTATCATTGTTAGCAATCAGAGCCGGATTCCAAAAAATGGTCTGGTCCATTGACAGGCCTTCCCTCCATGTATATATATCTCTAACTTGATTCCAGGCCTTGATCCATTTCTTCAGAATACCAGGAGTAGAATTAGGTACAGTAAAAGGAAAATAAATGGAATGGGGGAGATGCATTTTAATTTGCCTCCATCCAAATGGGTGGCATTTATTTATATAGTGCTGAATGATAATAGAGATAGGATGCTTGATAAGTCCATAGGCAGCTTTATAGAAATACTTGGCTGTGAGTGCAACCCCCTGCTTCTCAATATTGATGACACCTAATCCACCATCCTTCTTTTTTTTGCAACACTCTTCCATGGACACAGGTGTCCAGCATCTTTTGTTCTGACCAGCAGAAATAAACCTCCCAATTATACCCTGAAGCTTAGAAGAAACTTTCTTAGGAGCAAGGATAACAGAAGATTGATAAACATGAGAAGAAGTGATGACAAAATTAGCTATGATGGCCCTACCATTTTTAGACAAGTACTTAGAATTAAGACTATCAACTTTTCTCTGAAACTTCTCAATTATTCCATCCCAGATGTCAGAGGGGCTGCTCTTAATAGCAAAGGGAATTCCAAGGATCTTAGATCTAAAAGTGGGGGGGTCACACTTACAGTCAAGGAGGGCAGCTGTTTGCACTCCCTTTACCTGATTTCTTGCCATTACCCTTGATTTAGTCTGATTTATCTTACATCCAGAGGCTACTCCAAACTGGTCCAGAATTGTTTGAGTATTGATAATCGAATTTGCATCCATAGAGACCATGAGAAAAGTATCATCTGCAAAATGCCCGTTCAGAATTTGATCCATTATGTTGTTGTCAGGGAGAGAAAGCCCTTGGATCATATTAGTATTCTTGGCCTCTTCAAGTCTGCTATGCAGAGCCTCCATAACAATTAGGAACAAAAAAGGGGCTAAGGGGCAGCCCTGTTTCACACCCCTTTTCAGGGGGAAAAAGGGGCTATACTCCCCATTAATTAGAACTGAGGAGCGAGAGTTATTCAAGATTGCATAAAAGATATTAATTACCTCCTCAGAAAATCCAAGGGCGCTGCAACATTGGAGCAGAAAATTCCAACTTACCATATCAAAAGCCTTTGTAATGTCTAGCTTGATTAGGGCAATGTCTTGTCCAGAATCTTTGGCCCAATTCAGACCTAAAATGGCTGTAACCACATTATCTAAAATATACCTATCTCTCAGATAGGCTTTTTGAGATGAACTGGTGATTTTCTCAAGGACAGGCTTGAGTCTTGCAGCAATGGTGCCCGAAATAATTTTATAGACCACATTGGATAAAGAAATCGGTCTGTAATCAGAAAACTACTTGGCATGTCATTCTTGGGAATTAGAGCAATGAGGCTCGTGTTAATTCTAGCATCAAGACATTTCTGCTGTCTGAACTCATTTGCTAAGCTTGTGATGCTATCTCCTAGGATAGGCCAGGCTTTCTTGAAGAATTCGACTGGCAGACCATCAGGCCCAGGTGTTTTACCATTCTCCATATCCTTAACTGTATGGTAAAGCTCGATATTACTAAAACTTTTCTCCAGATCTCTGTTGTGCTCATTACTAACCTTTGCTTGAAGATTAATAAAGTTATACATGATACCAAGCTGACAGTCTTGATTGGTACCCATAACATTAGTAAAATGCATGGCTGCAGCCCTCTTAATTTCTTCTTCCTTGGTGATATAGTCATTTCCCACCATGATCTCATAGATGTGATTTTTCTTAGCTCTACCCTTTGCTTTGATGAAGAAGAATTTGGAACTACACCTTTCTTCTTTGATTTCCCTAATTTTGGATTTAAGCTTCCAGCCTCTGGCAATTCTGATTTCCTCTTTCTCAATTTCCTTTCTGATGTGCTCCTCTTGATCCCCAGAGGCATGAGGGAGGAGGTCCCTAAGATTTCTAAGGTAAGCCATCTTCTGATAGTGAATCTCCTTTCCCCATTCGTTTAGCCAATTGTTAATAGCCTTAGAAGCCCTAACCCACCAATCCATCCAACCAGATCTGCCAAGAGGTTTGGGGTATCTCTCTAACACCTCTTGAAGCTTAATCATGAAGTCAGTGTGGTCAAGAAGAGTTGTGTTCAACTTAAAATAAGTTTTTCTTTTCCTGCTCTGATCTTGGGTCGAGATAATGATCTTCTGAGGGAAGTGATCAGATAGGGTATAACCTTTCATATTCTCCACTCTGTTGCTGTTATTCCATAGATTCTCTGAAAGATAGAATCTATCATGTAAGCACCAAATAGGGTCCACCCTCTTATCTGTCCAGCTGAAATCATTAGGCTTAGTTCTAGCTAACACAAGGTGATGGGACTGAATAAGGTTATTCCAGATATTTCTTTCTTGAGGCAACAGAGGCTTGAAATTCTTATTTCTCATATAATCATTGGTGACCATGTTCATATCACCTTCCATAATACATTCATCATAATCAATGTTATCTAAGCTATTCTTGACTTTTGTCCAAACCTTAATTCTGTCCCCAGGATTGTTATAAGCATAGATATTGATAAGGGCTAATCTCACTTTTTTCATGCTACAACTCAGAATCTGCCACCTGCCCTCTCTATCACTGACCATGTAGGGATCTGTCAGGTTAAGATTATCTCTCCAAATAATGGCAATTCCTGCACCATAAACTGTAACCAAGAGGAAGATTCTTTTTAATAATAGTTTCATGATGAATGTCATGAATCTTATGTTCCTGTAGAAATAGAATATCGGGGTTAAGAGAAAGAATACATACCTTCAACCGCTCCCTCTTGATGATGCTATTGATCCCCTGGAGATTCCAGGTAATGCAACTCAAGGATCTATCCATTAATATTTATACTTACCTGCTACCATTCCAGCCTGAATGGTATTTTTTCTTGGACTGATTCTACTAGGTCTCGGATAGATTTTCTTCTTACCCCTTCCCTTTTTCCTGGTAACCATTTGCCAATCCTGTTCTTTGTCATTTAAGACCTCTTCAGTTATATGATTCGTTTCCCAAATCCTGCTCTTCATAAAATTTTCAGATATATTCTCAGGGAACACCAAGGTAAACTTCCCTGTGTCAATTTTAACAGAGAAATTCGCATTATTCAAAGTTAAAACAAGGTTCTGATCCATATTCATGCTGGTGTAATCTCTGTTTAAGTCTGTCTGGTCTGCTCCTTTTGAGGAATGTCCTTACCTTTCCCAGAGGCCTCCCCCGGAGATAACACTGGCATCTTAGAGTAGTTGATCTTGAGACTCAAGAAGTCATCAGGGCCAGTCTTCACCATAATCTCCCTTCTCCAGTTAGACTTAACAGCTTTAGAAATACATATAGAAGGATAGTTCGTTTGATGTCAATGGTATCCCCTAATTCCTCTGATATGGCTTTGAGGTGAGAGTTTGTCCAGAAAACAGGGGGGAGATTAGGGAAGGAGACCCAAGTGGTAATGGAAATGTGATCAGGCTTATTAGGAACATAATTGGGCTCCACTTCATAATATAGGTAATTAATTTGATCCACCTTCCTTTTAAGAATTTGATCCACATAGATCTCGTCCCTGCAGACTATTTGGAAGGTTCTATTATCCATCTTGAGAATAGACATGATAGGGATGTTTTGAGCTTTAGTAACCCACATCTTGACTTCACTGATAGACAGACACTTCCTGGGAAAATGGATAAGAAAGGCTTTCTTGGAGAAATTGTCATAGGCAGAGGGATCAGAGATGGAGTAAAGGTCTATAAAATCTTTTTTCGATCCCTTTTCCTGACATATGTTCCTGTGCTTGTCCTTAGAAAATTCCAAAGAATCATTTTTTAATAAAGCATTTTTATAAGAGACAGGGGAGATCAAACCTTTTGCCGAGTCACTTTTGCCTATAACCGAAATTCTGTTGCGGATTTTGAGATCCCCCACCTTGGTGTTCATGCTATGAAGCATGTTTTCTTTGATTATCTTGCAATTCTGGCACCCACACGTCTCAACTTCTACAGGATTAAAGAACCCATTGCTGTCTCTGATACTACATTCCTTGAGCCCTCCTTTTTTCAATTTGAGTTGATAGGTTTCGAAAGAAGTGGAGATTTGTTCCAAGAAAGTAGTATTATTTGGGAGAGAGGCTTTGAACTGACGCTTATGCCTTTCTATAACATGATCTTCAGCCTCCTCCCATCGTTTTATGAGTTTAACACTTGCCTTGGAGGTCCATTTCAGGCTGTCAAGTTTAACCGCTATCATCTTCGCCTTACTAAGCATCTCGTCCATTGATCTTCTGAAAATGTTGTTTTTTAAACTGCAACACCTTCCTCTGTATGCCCTTGTTTAACTGTAATCAACTTGTATAGAGAGTGATCCATAGCCTGTGCTATTTCCAGCATGTTCCACACCCAATCTCTGTCACTCGCCATTCCCTCGGAGTAATCCTTTTCGATATCCTCATATTTTTTCATTCCCGCCACAACTCGGCCCTCTTCTTGCACTCCCATGCAGACAGCAGCAGCCTTCTGTTGATCTTTGATAATGTTAAAAGGCTATGTAAATTTCCTTAAGATTTTTCCAAGCTTCATCCCTTCTGTCCTCCATCCAAAAGATTTGCGTCCATTCCTCATCCTCCACTCTTGCCACCTGAGTTCCTTGTTTTGGTCTTACGTAACTGCTCTTTCCGACCCTGCCTTCCATTTTTCCTGCTAGTTGGCGACTTCAAACCTCCACACCAAGATGTCTAGGTCCTCGAATCTCTCTGCTGGCTGCAAATCGAAGAATAGAGCCCACCGTACTAGAGGTTCACCCAAATCTATGGGGACACTAAGATGAAAGAAATTTCTGGGGAAACGATTCCCCAGAGCCAAATATCCGGTATTATGAGCAGAGATTCTGAGGGATCCTAATCTGTCGAAGCACAAGATACTAAGAAAAAGACTGCCTACTGACGTCCTACTGAATCCTATCCTAGATTAATTGTTGTACGCTAAGCTAAGAAGATTCCTAATGGCAGTGACTGTCACATCATGGTCCAATGGGATCTGGGGAAGCCCAAGACTCTGGAGAACATCCTCTAGCAGGGACTCATCCATCGAGTTTCAGGCAATCAAGCATCCTAGAATTTATAAGAAATGGCATGAGGCCGGTCTAGATTATATCAGTGACCTTTTTTCGTGTGGGAGAATCATTTCTTGGACTAGATTGAAAGAAATCATAAAGGGAACTTCCTCAGATAAGAAGATCTACACTCATATCAAACCTTATCTTTCAAATCTGTCTCCCAACTCTGGGAAGGGTGACTGGACAATAAATGGCAAAGGGATATACAAAGTTAAATATGTGTACAATGCTATGTCCTCCAATATTGATGACAGCAAAGCTATGTTGAAATGATCCATTAGTCATGCTCAGCTTAAGGATCTATTTCATAATGTATGGAACTCTTATTGTCCTCCTAAAATTTCTTATTTCATTTGGCTTCTTGCTAATGGCAGCTTGAACAATCTGTACTCTTTGTCTAAAAGAAATCCTAGCATCACAGCAAAATGTCACATGTCATGTGATAGAGTGGAGGATATGTGTCATATTTTTCTTTGTAACAAATTGAATGATTTTTGGACTTGGATTGCTGATAAATTTGGTATTGTGAATAATGGGAATTTTCTATCCCTTCTCCAGTATGATGATAAATTTGTCAATTCAATTATTTACATTGCTCTTTGGAATATTTGGAAAGCTAGAAATCGTGTCTTGTATGGAAAGAAAAGGCCATCTATCTTTTGGATAAAGATGCATTTTCAATTTGACTTTGAGACTATTGCTACTGCTCACAAAAAGAAAAATGGATCTAACTATGACAGGAATTGGGAGGCACATGGACAGTATAAGGGACACTATGATTTATTTGCTTCAAATTTGAATGTTGTAGATTCTAACTTTTTCCTCTCTGATATCCTAGAATATCTTGAATTCCTGCGTGGTGATGGAAGAAGCAAACTTGATAACTTCTCGCCCTTCAGTCAACAAGCTAAAGATCAGGTTTTGCAAAAGAGTATTGCTACATCCATGGAATCATTTCTTATGAGAACTGGTCACAGAAGATATCAAAAGAAAAGTGAAGATCTGTGGGCTGCCATTTTCTGCATGGAGGTTGTGCAGGTTCATTGTCTATGGACCTTTCTGTCAAACCACAACTTCATTCTTACTAAAATACAGATGTCAAGATACAGATCTATGTATTACAATCACAAGCTTCTTGTTGATCATCATCATCAACGGCCAGGAGTACCTGCTCCTGAGTGACATCCAGAACCACCCCGAATGCAGAGCCAGGGAGTACAGGCGCGATGAGTTGCTGCATCTTCTGTGGCAACAACCAGATCTGGATGAATTTATCGATCGGGAGGCTTCCGACTTCCCAATCAACGTAAGAGAAGCCGACACCTACACCGGGGAGTCGACTTCAGATATTCAGACATATAGCAGCATCCGGCAATTGATGACAGTTCGGGATCTGCCTTCAGAAGAAGAATTCTATGCCATCCAAGAACGGATGGGGATCCGCGGCAAGACCACAAGTATTTTGATGCCGAGTTCTTCGACACCAGCTTCCACCGATGTCCAGAGAAGAGGCGAGATCAACCTGACAGGCCTCGCATCAACAATAAGGGACCACAGAGACCTGACGGAGGTGCACGTGGATGATTGTTGATGTATTTTGCTTCCACAACTATATCAGCAAACACATATAATGCAATAAAACAAACAAAGCTAACCGTAAGGCTATGACCTATTTGTGTATGCAGCTAGACGTCCAAGAACAGCTGAGCAAGACTGGCGAGTCCATAGAGATGGAAGATACTCCGGCCAGACAGCACCTAGCAAGGAACCTGTACAAAGAATTCGGTCCCATGACTCCCGAAGAGGAGATGTCGCAGATGAGATTGGACCTTCAAGAAATAAAGGCCTTATTGGCAGCACAAGCAGCAGTTGGCCCAGATCACAACGTCTAGTTGCCGCAAGCACCACCTCGAAAGACGGGAAAGGATAAGAAGAAGAGCAAGAGAAGGAGGTCCCCTAGCACGGACTTCTCCGACACAAGCTTAGATTCGGACTCCGACTCCGAGGAAGAGGTGGAAGAGGTGCAAGACCGTAGAGACGGCAGACTCAGGGACACAAGGACCTCAGACTACCAGAAGAAAGTAGATTTCGCACTGAGTAATGTGTGGAAGGCAAGGAAGCTCAAATAATTCTCAGGTGATAGTCGATCAGGCATGGAGGCAGAGGCCTGGCTGGACGAGATGAACGAATATGAGAATGCATACGAAATGAAGGACAAAGACAAAGGCAGAGTGGCAACAACCAATCTCAAGGGGCAGCTCGTATATGGTGGAAAGGGTATGCAAAATCACATAAGCTAAGCCGAGACAAATTGAAGGTTTGAAGAATTCTCAAAGGCATCAAAAGCCCACTATGTGCCAAGGGAGCACAAATGCCACATGATGCAAAGAATTTATCTACTAAAGCAAGGCAACAAGTCAGTACAGAAATACACGGAAGAGTCCATGAAACTGAGGCTTTATGTGCCGAAGCTGAGTGAACGCCATGCGGTGGAAGGATACATCGGGGGATTAAACGACAAGATAAGGAAGCTGGTAAGAGCAATTAATCCTCGAACAAAGATCGGCGGAATCAAAAGCGTGCGGCCAAGCAAGGATCCCGCATCGAACAACGGCACAAAACAACAAGACTACCGTGATAAGGGCAAAGCAACGGAAGTTATAGCCCTAGAGCAGCTAGTCCAGGACCAAAGAAAGGCTCCATACAAAGGGTAATTATGGGAAGCAGCAGGAAAGGAAACAGGTATCCTTCAAGAATAAGCCGCAGCAAGAGGGGTCAAATTATTCGAAAGCGGTGCGATCCTTTTTGCAATCAATACCTAAGGAGAAGAGGCAGGAGTGCTTTGAGAAACAAATTCTTCCCGAGTGCTTCCCCAGCCAAAGCACGTAACAGCAAACCGCCCTTTGTCATGAATGCGCATTAGCAGAGATGGGTGGATGGGAGACTCCTCCGACGGCGGCACGGGAAGCATAGGGTGAGTGTCACATCTTTGCAGCCATAGATTCGCACTCAAGCGTAAAATCGCATCGTAATCTCCACAAAAGGGAAGGCCAAGGCCAAGTCTTTTATAGTCCCGATAGACACGGGAGCACCCACAATTTTATGCCTCCAAGAATGGTCGAGATGTTGAAGCTCAAACCGCTGAAGTCAAAGCCGAGACCCGGTGTTAGCAAGTAGGGCGTTGAGACATACCGTAGGCAAGAGGATAAATTTCGACATCGATTTGCTAGGATCAACATCCAAATGGGAGCGTATGATGAACATCGGAAGTATGATTTGATCATCTAAGATGAAGTACCTCGCCCAAAGAAAGGCCATCATCGACCGTGAAAACCGTGAGAGTGACCTTGATGGCCCCAACAACAAAATCATAGAAATTGCAGGTAAGGAAGTTGTTCCTATCATGCAATGTATGTCTAGTAAGCGGCTGCTCAAGTGTATAAAGAGCGAGCAGGTAGCCTATGTCTTCAAGCTTCAGATCGAAGAGCCCGAATCAGAAGAAAGTAAGGAAGATAAGGTGCTCAGCAAATTACCAAAGCAGATAGTTAAGTTGGTAAAGGAGTTCCATGATCTCTTCCCCGGACGAGATCAAGCAGCCCTCCCTCCTACGGGAGTCGAAAAGTAGATAGCACTCTCGACCCCGTGTGACGGCCGAATGAAAGCAAAGCGGCCAGACAAGATCATGATGCTAGAGCTGACCGAGTTGAAGAAGCAATTGCAGGAGTTGCTTGACCTAGCGTTTCACCATTTGGGGCACCCATCCTTTTTGTGAAGAAGAAGGATGGCAGCTTGAGGATATGCATAGATTACAAAAGTGCAAAAACACGACACCATCAAGAATAAGTACGCACTCCCGAGGTCGGACGACCTGATGGATCAGCTCCAAGGCGCGAAGGTTTTCTCCAAGATAGACCTGAGGTCAGGGTACCATCAGATTAGGATTAAGGAAGAAGACATCCACAAAACAGCATTCAGGACCAGGTATGGGCATTACGAGTTCACCGTAATGCCGTTCGGTTTGTCAAACGCCCCAGCAACGTTCATGAGGCTTATGAACAACATCTTCAGGAAGTTCTTGGATACTTTTGTCATAGTATTCTTTGATGATATTCTAGTGTACAAAGAAAATCCTAGAAGAACACGCATAACACCTCGTGAAAGTGCTCGAGAAGCTAAGAAGGCACCGGTTATGCACGCTAAGTTGTCAAAGTGCCACTTCGTAAGAATCGGAGAGGGTAGAGTATCTGGGGCACATGATCTCAGCAGAGGGGATTTCGACGGATCCTGCCAAGATCGAAGCAGTCATACATTGGCCGGCGCCGAAGAACATCCACGAGGTCAGAAGCTTCCTCGGCCTAGCAGGGTATTATAGGAAGTTCGTGAAGAACTTTGCAAAAATAGCGGCCCCGCTAACGGATTTGACTAGGACGGAAAAAGTAAAGGATTGGGCAGATCACTGGTAGAAGAAAGCCCAAGCAGGATTCGAGATGTTGAAGGAAGCTTTGACAACTCCCCTGACCCGACTCGCCGGACCGAGAAGGACAAACTTGTGGCGACGGATGCAAGTAAAATTGCCACAAAGCAAGATCGATGCGTGAAGAGCGAGTAGTGGCTTATGACTCTCTAAGATGAACGACGCCCGGCACGCTACAATCCGACTCATAACCAAGAGTTGCTTGCGCTTGTCGAGCACTAAGAATTTGGAGGCACTACCTGTTGGGAAGGAAGTTTCAGCTGGACACGGATCATCAGAGCCTCCAATACGTGTTCACGCAACCACATCTCAACCTGACGCAGCGAAGGTGGATGGAGTTCCTCGAAAAATACGATTTTGTTATAGTTTATAAGTTTCGGAGAAGCTCAATGTGGTAGCAGATGCTTTCAAGGCATCCTCGACAACAAGAGTCCACCACAACGCAATTTCGACGCCACCAAATGAGTTCAAAAGAAGATCAAGAAACCTTGCCGACAGATGCAAACTTCAAGGAAGTGTGGGCGAGCTTGTGCAAAGAGGCAAGAACAGATAAGGAGAGGGAGACCTTCAAGAATTTTAGGAAGGAAGGTAACCTTTTGTACCATAAGAATAAGTTGTGTGTGCCTGAGTCATCAGGAGTGAGGAAGTTGATTCTCCATGACACCCACAACAGTCCAATAGCTGGCCACGCAGAATTTATGAAGACATATTTCAAAGTGCGCAGCAGTTATTATTGGCCAGGATGAAGAAGCAGATAGCTCGCTACATCAAAGAGTGTCAACTGTGTCAGCAGATGAAAGCAGAGCAGCTTCAATTTCCAGGAGCATTGGAACCATTAGCGGTGCTGAATGCTAAGTGGGAAGTCATCAGTATGGACTTCATAACAGGGCTCCCGAGGACAGCAAGAGGAAAAGATGCCCTGATGGTTGTGGTCGACAAGCTGTCGAAGATGACACATTTTGTGCCTTGCAGGACCACCGACCGCGACCTTGGATCTGGCCCGCTCTCTTCACCAAGGAAATCTTCGAGGCTCCATGGTATGCCGAGATCATCTCCGACAGAGATTCGAAGTTCCTAAGTGCCTTTTGGCAGGATCTTTTTGCGACGATCCAGACGAAGCTGTCCATGAGCACGGCCTATCATCCTCAAACGGATGGGCAAACAGAACGGACCAACAGAATCTTGGAAGATATATTAAGAAACTATGTGCCGAACAAAGCGGACTAAGTGGGAAGATTACATTCACTTGGTTGAGTTAAACATAATAGCACCAAGCGGAATCATCCCGGATGTCGCCGTTCATGATCAACTCACGCTACCAATGTCCGACTCGGACGCTGGCACAATCTCGTGTCAAAGGTAGAGCTTTAGCGAAAATGTTGGCCGACATGCAACAACTGGTAGAAGAGGTCCAAGGATATCTTCTTGCAGCAAGGAGTCGACAAAAGAGCATCGCCGACAAACACCGGACGGTCGGAGAGTTCGAGGTTGGCGACAACGTCTGGCTCAAGATCAAAGTGAAGCAGGCAAAGCTCCGCATCGGAAATTGTAAGAAGCTTGCTCCAAGGTGGGCTGGCCCCTTCAGAATAGCCAGAGAGTAGGTAACCAGTCCTACAAGTTAGAGCAACCAGCACACCTGAAAATTCATAAAGTCTTCCACGTGAGTTTGCTGAAGAAGCATACTCCAAACCCAGAAGAAGTTTTGGACATGCCAACGTTGTTGGAAATGACAGAAGAGCAGCTCGAGATAGTCCCAGACTTGATCCTTGATAAGGCGATCAAGAAGACAAGGAGAACAGAATTTCTCCAATATCTGGTCAAGTGGAAACACTTGCCGGTGGAAGACGCGCGATGGGTACTTAAAGCGGGACTGATAAAGCAAGCACTGCAGTTCATGGAGCAATGGGACAGCAAGGTCATCTCCAAAGTAATCGGCTCAGGCATGTCGATTACGTTTAGAGTAATTTCATGTGTAGTTAAGATTAATCTACGCATGCAGCCTATGCTAAGTATGGGTTATGCGTAATTACCGATGATGGGACCACTACCGTGATCTCTAGGACGTGATGTAATGGACATGACCGCGGTTTTGCTGAATTAGTTAGCCAAATGGTGAACATGAGCAATGTTGCACCGTAATGTAAGCATGTCCATAGGGGAAGGACATGCGATTAAAGGTATAAGTGAACATGGGCGAGGATGAGATCATCAGGGATGTTCTCTAGCTTAAACCCTTTGGGCCATGTCAAGATCAAAAGTATGCATGATCGGGAGGTCATGCATAAGGTAGCACCCAATCATGGGCTATGATAGGATTGCCTTAAACACCCCTTACGCTTAAACCCTCATGGGCCATGATCGAGTGCGGGGTATAGGCATTATAGGACGCTATATCCACGGCCATGATGGAAGAAGCATCCTCTTCCTACGCGGGAGATTAGTCATGTATTCATTTAGTTAATTAGATGGGTGGTTCCCTTATAACCATAATTTTATTAATAATTAAAATGGTACTAACGTAGTATCGACTGGCAGCCAATAGAGCCCCCGAGGGCAAAGAGGTCGAGCTACGAAGACTTGCAACACAAGTTTTATTGGAATGTGTTGCAAGGAATGAAGGGTACCTGGAAGGATAATTTTATATGAAATTGCTAAATCTTGATTGTGACGTCCCCTCCTCGTGATACGGTGCACTCACCGTGATACAAACAGGAGTTCATCCCCATACCACCTGTGCGTCGACTGGGGCCCTCCACATGGCACCGCAAACCGTGATGGGTTCCAAAGGGAAGAGTGAAGGGGTCATTTTACCCCGCCTCCCTCGTGGCCTACCTAGTTGCTGGGCGTAAACATACATGTCAGTATATAGCATAAGCACATATCCACCTCGAAGGGTGGTCCATCACATCTGCATAGACAAAGGTGAGCACAATACATATGGGAAGTCCTACCCAAGGCTCAGACTCAAGGGGGTAAATGACGGCTTGGGTCTCCAGAGTTCATTGCAGACAGAATTCATGGCAATGGATTTGGCTGGCATATGAACATGGCATAGGGTTGTCCACTCCATCCGCCCCTCCCCGCACACTTTGCAGAGTAGGCTGAAAAGTGTTGGGACCTGACTGTAGCCCGATCAGAGTTCACGGATGCATAGCCAAAGGGGCTATTCCTGGGTCTCATCCTCCCAGTTCCGATGGGGCAAGAGGGAATCACTCCCTCCAGAGATCTGCATGCTGACTCAAGGTGACTAGAGGGCCACTGCCCGTATTCGACTGAACCCACTGGAAAGTGTACACCACTTCACGGGTGTCGAGTCCATGCCCTACCCACACTCAGTGGTAAGCCATTAGACCTAGTCACAATGATCCCTGGTAGGCCTTACACACCAGAGGGATCGTTCAAGAGTCGTAACATGAACCTCCTTCTTAGCCGGTCCCTCCCCCCTTCACCCACAAACTGTGTGTGGTTCTTGTGCACAGCCGAATCTATAGTGTGCTTAGAGAGGCTAATCTAGGAGCATCTACTACCAAGCTTTAGGTCTCTACCCCCCCTTCCCAATACAAGGAGTTCATAGAGATACATCATCCACATACATCATGAGAGAACTAAAGAACAAGATCTAATCTATATCATAGAGTTAGGTTCTTTAGTTAGAGTCTGGTATCTAGAGATCTAGAGGGCTGCTATGGGCAATTTAGTAGGCTAAACCTACTGATTCAATGACTAAAAGATGGTTTAAGCTATTAAATTGCCTAAATACCTGATCCTTGAGTGGCTCCTCCTGACCTGAGCTCGACCATCCTGCTGAAACGTTCGAATCAAGGGAAACTAATGGTGCAATTCTCCCAGGCAGAGTCTGGGAGGCGGTTTTGGCTCTTGAGGCAGCCAAAACAGAGCCCTAAAACCCTAGAAACGAAAAATGGGTAGGTTAGGGTTTCCCTCCTTAAATAGACATGGGGGTGGCTAGGGTTTCCAATTATCCCCTTTAGGCATGTGGGATAATTGGGAATGGGCCCACTTGCCTTTAATGGCTAGGTGGCCAAATGTGCCCATTATGGAAATGTGCCCACATTAATGTGTACATTGGTAAATGTGCACATTAATTGCACACTTGGGTATGGCCCACTTGGCATCAAGTGGCCACATTGGAATGTGTGCCCACATTAATGTGTACATTGGAAAATGTGCACATTAATACTAATGCACATTCTTAGCAAGTTGCCCCCTAGGGCTACCTACTTGGCTACACGCGGCAGACATCGTCGGTGGAGTGCGTGTACGCAGCGATGGCAAGATGCAGATATGTCCCGGGACCGTATAATCGTGGCCGAACGTCACATTCTCCCCACCTTGGAATGATGCTGTCCGCAGCATCGTGGGTCTCCCCACCTTGGGATCTTCCTAACCTGCAATCACCTTGATACATACAATATGTCCTATAATACTTACACATTTACTAAGATTACCTTAAGGTAATATTTTTTTTTTTTAAAGCATTATTACGCCCTTAACTTATGAGACAAACTTATCAATCCATTACATCATCAACAAGTTACTCACAATTCTATTGTTCTAGGTACTCTTCATTCCTTGCAACACATTCCAACAAAATTTGTGTTGCAAGTCTTCGTAGCTCGACCTCCTTGCCCTCCGGAGCGCTCTATTGGCTGCTTGGTCGACACTACGTTAGTATCATTTAATTATTAATAAAATTTTGGTTATATGGTGACCACCCCACCTATCTACATGGATGCATGGTTAATCTCCCGGCATAGGAAGAGGATGAATCTTCCATAATGGCCGCGGAGACAGCGCCTATATGCCTATATGCCGCTCATGCCTACACCCTAGTTGCCCAGCGTGGAGGATAGGTCCTTCCCGTATATGGGGTGTGAAGGCCTGATTCCTCCTATCAAAGCATATATGGGGCTAGAGGTGCTTTTCCTATCGATTGCATTCCTTAATGACCTCCTTTCTCTCGAGGTCGTCTACTTCCCAAATGGAAACAGTAGACTTTCTAATCTACCTTCCACTTTCGCCCAAAAAACGCGGTCATGCCTACATTGACATTACACCACGCCCTAGAGATCACCGTAGTGGTCCCATCATCGGTAACAACGCATGCGACCCATAGCTAGCATAGGTTGCATGCGTAGATTAATCTTAACTATACAAGGATTAATCTACACAAATCGACATGCCTGAGCCGATTTCTTCGGAGATGACTTTGCCGTCCCATTGCTCCATAAACTGTGGGTACTGCTTTACTAGATCTTTCTTAAGTACCCATGTCGCGTCTTCCACTGGCAAGTGTTTCCACTTGACCAAGTATTGGAGGAACTCCGACCTCCTTGTTTTCTTGAAAGCTTTATCAAGAATCAATTCTGGAACTATTTCCAGCTGTTCCTCCGTCATTTCCAACAACGTTGGAGTGTCTAAGACTTCGTCTGGATTTGGAGTGTGCTTCTTCAACAAACTCACATGGAAGACCTTATGAATCTTTAGGTGTGCTGGCAAGTCTAGCTTGTAGGATTGATTGCCTACTCTCTTGACTATTCTGAAAGGTCCAGCCCACCTTGGAGCAAGCTTCTTGCAATTCCCGATTCTGAGCTTCGCCTGCTTCACCTTGAAATTGAGCCAAACATCATCTCCCACTTTGAACTCTCTGACTGTTCGATGCTTGTCGGCGATGCTCTTCTGTCGACTTCTTGCTGCTAGCAGATATCCTCGAACCTCTTCCACGAGCTGCTGCATATCGGCCAACATCTGCTGCGAAACCTCTACTTTTGACACGGGATTGTGCCAAGTGTCTGGAGTTAGGCACTGATAGCCGTAATTAATCATAAACGGCGACATTTGGGATGATTCTTGCTTGGTGCTGTTGTAGGCAAATTCCACCAAGTGAATAAATTCTTCCCACATACCTTGCTTATTCCAGACATAGTTTCGTAGCATGTCTTCCAAAATCCTGTTGGTCCGCTCCGTTTGGCCATCCGTCTGAGGATGATATGCCGTGCTCATGGATAGTTTCGTCTGAATTGTCGCGAAGAGGTCTTGCCAAAAGGCACTCATAAACTTCGGATCCCTTTTCGAGATAATCTCCCTTGGCATGCCATGAAGCCTGAAGATCTCTTTGGTGAAGAGCTTCATTGTATCCATAGCGGTGTCGTGGTCCCGCAAGGCACAAAATGTGCCATCTTCGACAACTTGTCGACCACTACCATCAAGGCATCCTTCCCTCTTACTGTTCTTGGAAGCCCTGTTATAAAATCCATGCTGATCACTTCCCACTTGGCGTTTGGCACCGCCAATGGCTCCAATGCCCACAGGAATTCAAGTTGCCTTCGTCACGACATAGCTGACATTCCTTGATGTAGCGAGCTACTTGCTTTTTCATTCCTGGCCAATAATAGCCGCTGGCAAGACTTTGAAATATGTTTTCATGAATCCGCATGGCCAGCTATCTGCTGTTGTGCGTGTCATGGAGGATCAATTTCCTTACACCGATGATTCGGCACGCACAACTTGTTCTTATGGTATAACAGGTTGCCTTCCTTCTTATAATGTTTAAAGGCTTCCGCTCCTTATCCGTTCTCTAGCCTCCCTAGAGAGGCTTGCCCATGCTTCCTTGAAATCCACATCCGTTGGCAAGGACTCTTCAATCTTCTTACCAAAATCGCCGGAGAGCGTCGAGATTGCATTGCAATGCACTCTAGTTGTCGGGGATGCCTTGAAAGCGCATCCGCTACCACATTGAGCTTCCCCGGCTTGTAGACTATATCAAAGTCATATTCTTCAAGGAACTCCATCCACCTTCTCTCGCCTCGGGTTGAGGTGTGGTTAGCGTGAATACATCTTGAGGCTCATCGATGGTCAGCATCCAACGGAACTTCCTTCCCAAAAGATAGTGCCTCCAAATTCTTAATGCCCGACAACCGCAAGTAATTCCTGGTCATGGGTGGGTAGCCAGCGTTTGGCGCTGTTCATCTTCCTGGAATCGTGCGCTACCACACGCTCTTCTTGCATGAGCACTTGACACAGTAGCTATCTTACTCGTGATCCGCTACAAGCTTATCTTTCTCGGGTCCGGCAGGGTTAAGACTGGGGCGGTTGTTAAAGCTTCTTTCAACAATTCAAATCCTGCTTGGGCTTTCTTGTGCCAATGCTCTGCCCAATCTTTCACCTTCTCCGCCCTCGTCAGGTCTGTTAGCGGGGCCGCTATCTTCGCAAAGTTCTTCACGAACTTCCTATAGTACCCTGCTAGGCCGAGAAAACTTCTGACTTCATGCACATTCTTTGGCGCCGGCCACTGAATTACGGCTTCAATCTTGGCAGGATCCGTCGAGATTCCTTCTGCTGAGATCACATGACCTAGGTATTCCACCTTCTCCGCTTCGCGGTGGCACCGACAACTTGGCGCATTAACCGGTGCCTCTTCAACTTCTCTAGCACTCTCCTAAAGTGTTGTACGTGCTCTTCAAGGGATCTGCTATACACCAAAATGTCATCAAAGAATACAATCACAAAGGTGTCTAAAAACTCCCTGAAGATGTCGTTCATGATCCTCATGAACGTCGCAGGGGCATTCGATAAGCCGAAAAGGCATTACCGTGAACTCATAGTGCCCATACCGCTCGTTACGAAGGCGGTCTTATGGATATCTTCCTCCTTTATCCTGATCCGATGATAACCCCGACCTTAAGTCGATTTTGGAGAAGACCTTTGCACCTTGGAGTTGATCCATCAAGTCGTCCGATCTGGGAGCGCGTGATTTGTTCTTAATGGTGTGCTTGTTCAACTGCCTATAGTCTATGCACATCCTTAAACCGCCATCCTTCTTCTTTACAAAGAGAATGGGCGCCCCAAATGGCGAGACACTAGGTCTAATGAAGCCTAGATCGAGCAACTCCCCGTAATTGCTTCTTTAGCTCTGGCCAACTCTTGCGTCGTCATTACGTATGGGGCCTTACTTGTCGGCTTTGTTCCCGTTCGAGTGCTATCTCACACTCGACTCCCAGAAGGAGGAAGTCGCTTGATCTCATCCGAAAGAGATCATGGAACTCCGTGATCAGCTTAGCTATTTGCTTCGGCTTTCTTGAGCACCTTGTCTTCTTTGCTTTCTTCGACTGGGGTCATCAATTTCAAGCTTGAAGATGTATGCCACTTGCTTGCTCTTGAAGCACTTGAACGGCCGTTTAGAAGACATACCTTTGCATGATGGGGACAACTTCTTTACCGCGGATCTCAATGATCTTGCCGTCGGGTGTTGGGAAGGTCACCTTAGCTTTCCACAATCAATAATGGCTCCCTTTGCCCAAGATACTCCATTCCTATGATCAGGTCATACTTGCCAATGCCCATTACTTCTGCCCCCATCTGGATATTAATCCCTGGCAAGTCGATGTTGAAGTTAATTCTCTTGCCCGGCCACGCGCCTTTTATGCTCCACTTGCTAAGACAACGGGCCTCGGCTTTGACTTCAGGTTTCAACTTCAACATTTGAACCATTCTCCGGGGATGCAAAGTTATGGCTACTTCCCGAGTCTATCGGGGACTATGAAAGACTTGGCCTTGGCCTTCCCTCTTGTGGAAATTACTTTATCGGGCTCTCTGCGCTTGCTCAGATCTATTGCGGCAAAGATATGACACTCACCCCGAATGTAGTCGCGGGCTTCCCTCGCCCGTCGTCGTCCAGACGGTGTCCCAATCTCCCAACTCCGCTAGTGCCGCACTCATGACGTAGGGGCGGGTTCGGCATCCTATGGCCTGGCCGGAAGCACCGGGCAAAGCCGCTTTCTATGCACTCCTGTCTCTTTTCCTTGGGCATAGCCCGCAAAAAGGATCGCCTTTGCTTTGGAGTAGTTTGACCCTTCCCCTTGTCCTTGAAGGACACCCGCTTTTCTCCCTTTGCTTCCCACGATTACCACCATATGGGGCTCTAGCCGGACTGGGATCGCTGCCCTAGGGCTATAACTCCCTCGCTGCCTTGCCTTTATCCCGTAATCTGCCGCCTCGCCCGCTATTCGAGGTCCTCGTTCCTTGCAAGCTTATTGCTTTGGACTCTGCTTAACGATCTTGTCTTAGGGATTTATTGCCCTTACAAGCTTGGGGATCTCCTCATTCGGGCCCTCAATGTAGCTTTCTCTTGCATGCTTCTCACCCAACTTTGGCACGTCTGACCTCGACCTCATGAATTCCTCTCAGATATTTACGGGACTGATTTGTTTCCCCTGTTGCAACTCAGAAACCTGCCGCATCATCTTTGGACTTGTGCTCCCTTGGGACGTAGTGGCCCTTGAAGGCTTTAGCAAACTTTACGAACTTACAAGCATCCTGGCAAGCCATGTGCCTTTGCATAACCCTTCCACCAAATCCGTGCGGCCCCTTTCAAGTTGGCTGTTGCTACTCTGCCTTTGTCTTTATCCTTCATGCCATAAGCATTGCCGTACTCGCTCATTTCGTCCAGCCATGCCTCTGCTTCTAATCCTGACCTGTTCTTCCCCAGAACTGTTCCAGTTCCGGGCTTTCCATACATTTCCCAATCTTGAGAATCTACCTTCTTCCGATAGTCGAGGGCTCGTGTCCCTTTGTCGTCCATCTGGGGTGTCTCTCTGCCTTCTATCTGCAGCGTTCCCTTGCCTTCCATCTGTTCGGTCCTGGGCCTGCTTGTTAGCCCTTTGGGCTAAACATATGTATGAGTGGCATAGGCCACATGTATTCATCACATTGGACCACTTGATCTAGGGCCCGATTTAGCCCATATATATGGTAGGTGGCATATGCCACATGTATTTGTCATATTGGACCCCACAATCTATGGCCCCGATTTAGCCTAGATCCTGTGGGCGGTGAGATGTGTCGATTAGGGTTAGGGTTTTGCTCTACTATTTAGAGAGAGCATTTCCTCTCATTGTTTAGGCTTTGCTCACGTTTTGGAGCACCTCCTTTTGGAGCATCAATATGATTCTGTTTTGTTCATTCTTTGCTTTGTTCTTGTTCTTGGAGTTTCTTCCCACCTTCTTTTGTTGATCCATGAGCATTTGTGGCAGCCTTGTGGCATCCGGCAGTCATGGACTGCTGCTGCAAGGTGATGCCAAGAACCCCAAATATCAACACTGGCGCCTCATGCCGGGGTCTCTTGGGCTCATGATCATCCTCTTGTTTTTGTTTCAAGTTTCTCCAAAAGTTCATAAAATATTATTTGGTTCTACATTGACAGTTTCTGGGATTTTAATTCTGATAATTTCCCACTGTTTCAACAGCAGAGTTCTTCTTCGTCCTTGTATCCAGCCTTGCTTTGGCAAGCAAGGAAGACTGAACTTGGTCCAACGACTCTTCCACATTTTTACCGCATTCTGGTGTAGCCTGAAACACTATTTTTTTACAGATATATTTTTTCAGAAGTACTTTTACGGTGCCCTTGTTTTGGGTTCCTGCCTTGCATCATTCTTGCACGAAGATATGCTTCCTCGATATTTTTGATTCAGTTCTTATATTTGGGTGCCGGAGAGGCCACGTGGATCTCCAAAGACAGTTCATAATTTCACTGCTCGTAATCTCAATCTGTTGTCTTGTGCCCAACTGCAAGCCAATGGATGGTCTCATCTGAAGTGTCTTCATCGCACCATCTCCCCTGCTCGTGATAATATCGTGCCCACCCAGGCTCCCTAGATCTCCCCGCATATATTGCCCAGTCCCCGCGACAAAGCGAGCTTTGCAACCCATACAAACAATAGCCGTTTTTCTAAAAGGGGCTATGTCTTTGAGCCCTCTTACGCCAATTTGCTCGAAGCTGCGCAAATGTTATCTTCGGGCCCATCTTACTATGTCCAGCAAAGATCCACATTTGGCCTTAAAATCAGATCGGTCCAAAAGGGCAAAATCACTCGGTTTCCTCACGAAGCTTCTTCTTGCTCCGTTTCTTGTCAAAATCAGTACACTGTGTATATCGGCCAAGGCAACACATCACATTTACTTCAGCTTCTATGCTCTGTCTGACGCGGTATCTGCCAAAACAAGGTTTAGTCTCTTCATTCAAAGTACAAGCAGGGCTGAGCATCCTTCCATAAGTTTTTTTTTCTTCTTCTTCGCCCAACTGCGAGAAACAGAGGCCCAACGGTTACACCAAACACATTTCTTCTTCGCTGCACATCTACTCTCTTGAGGTATAGGCCCTGTTTCTGTTTTTCAACTGTAATACAAAGGGCTTTGATGCAGAGTTCCAGAGTTACACCATTGGTCGATCATCTGCTTCTTTCAAACATCACGTGCGCTCTTTCGGCATCATCAACAAATCCCCTTCATTGGCATCATCAACAAATCCGGCAAAGCATACAAACCATTCAGGCACATACCTCTCTCCGTGCTTTATAGACCTTCATAAAACTGTGGAAATCGAAGTCTTTCAGTCACAGCCAGATTCGTTTCAACCAGCTCATAGCAGACTAATCTCTTATCTTGCATTTTGGCATGCATACCTCCCTGCACTAATCGTATGCAAGGGTTTCTTCCGTTCATTCCGGCAGACTATCAGACAACCATCTGTGAAGGCCTTGAGAACTTCCACGACAAAGAAGCAAATCACACCACGGCCCCTCCTGCGGTGTGAGACTCTCAAATGAAAACTTTTTATTCACGGCCTTCCACGGTCGACCCACGGCCTTCGACGGCACAGAATCTATGATCTTCACAGTCCACGGCCCATCACGGGCCACACTTCATTGCATGACGGATCTTCGCAAAATCTTTTCTAAACTTTGATCGACATCAACAGCAGCCCACGGCCATCACGGCGTGAGTCTGCAACACCTTCACAATACCCACGGCCATCACGGCGTGGTCAATCTCTTCAATCCCAGCGTCAAAGACCCCACGGCCATCACGGCGTGGCTTCTCAGACCTTCGACCTTCCACGGCGTGTGTTACAAGCTTCAGCCCACGGCCCCACGGCGTGGCGTTCTCAAATAACCACGGCCCCACGGCGTGGCACAATTTGATTTTCTTTCACGACCCTTGTTGGCGTGAACCACATCACATACCACGGCCCATTAAGGCGTGGCATATTTTCCTCGAGAGATCTAAAGACATTTTTTTATCGACGGTCTTTTGCCCCATGCTCATTGCCCCATGGCGTGAGTCCAACAAAATTGTCACGACCCCTCATGGCGTGACTTCAAGCACAACTTTCGATCCATTTTTGATACAAGCAGCATCTGGAGCATATTTTTGGCACATTTTGGGGGACGCCTCATCTTTTGCCCGATTCTTATATCTGCTTTGCACCTTTGTACCAACAAATTTCAAGTTCCCCGTGGCGTGAAGATGAATTCGCCTTCCGCCCCTTCCGTGCATCATCAACCTCACATGGCCACATGGCATGTGCGTGCCAATTTCAGCAATTTCTCTTTGGTGTCAACTTTTTTCAAGTTCAACATTTTGATCAACCTCATCCGTCCATAATACATGGCGGTCGAGCCTCTTTCAAGTTCAACCCATGGCGTGAAGATGACTTATAGCCTTCGCCCCTTCAATTTCAACTCCTTCAAGTTCAACTATTTGCTCAAACTCTTTCAAGTTCAACAAATGGCGTGAAGTCGACTTGCCTTCCGCCCTTCAATCACTTATGTTTCAACTCCTTGTTTCAACTTTTCAAGTTCAACGCTAGCGTGAAGATGACTTAGGACCTTTAAGCCCCTTCAACAATTTTTCTTTCCAAATTTTTGTTCAACTCAAGACACTTTGATTGGCGCATATATTCGAGCTAAGTGGCAAGCTCTATGAGAAGTGGTGACACCTTCTCAACATTAGATTCGACTTCTATGGCTTTAAAGGAGCTTGTGGCAAGCTCAAGAGAAGTGGTGACAAACCTTCTCAACCTCTTATGATTTTTGTACTTCATCGACATTGGCATTTTTATATGACATTCTCATTATTTCCCTCACTTTGGACAAGTTGTAAATGTTTAACCGCTGTTATAAAGGTTCTACATAGTTTGGTGTGGTGGGGGGAGTGTTAGCCCTTTGGGCTAAACATATGTATGAGTGGCATAGGCCACATGTATTCATCACATTGGACCACTTGATCTAGGGCCCGTGATTTAGCCCATATATATGGTAGGTGGCATATGCCACATGTATTTGTCATATTGGACCCCACAATCTATGGCCCATTTAGCCTAGATCCGTGGGCGGTGAGATGTCAGTTAGGGTTAGGGTTTTGCTCTACTATTTAGAGAGAGCATTTCCTCTCATTGTTTAGGCTTTGCTCACGCTTTGGAGCACCTCCTTTTGGAGCATCAATATGATTCCGCTTTTGTTCATTCTTTGCTTTGTTCTTGTTCTTGGAGTTTCTTCCCACCTTCTTTTGTTGATCCATGAGCATTTGTGGCAGCCTTTGTGGCATCCGGCAGTCATGGATCTACTGCTTTGCAAGGTGATGCCAAGAACCCCAAATATCAACATTGCTCTTCCTCTTCCCCGAGCCTGAGTCTCGAATCGAGCTTGAGTCGGAGGAGTCCGAGCCGGGGACCTCTCGCCTCCTGCTCCTCTTCTTGTCCCTTCCTCGCTTTTCGAGTTGATGCTTGCGGCACTTGACCGTTGCCACCGAACCCGCTCACTCGCTTTGCAGCGGCTAGCAAAGCCTTTATCTTGCTCAAGGTCCGTCCTCATCCGGGATATTTCCTCTTCTGGGGTCATTGGTCCAAATTCCTCAAACAGGTTCCTTGCGGAGGTGGCCTGGGGCGGACTCTGTTCTTCCACATGGTCTCGGCGTTGTCGTTCCCCTGAGCCTAGGCCTCTAGCTGCATACACAAGCAGTTCATGGCTATGTGGTTAGTTTACTTGTTCTCTTGACTTATTTATGTTGTTGGTATAGTTGGGGACACAAAATACATCACACAACATTTGAAGTGCAACAGAAATCATATTTATATTATATAATATTTTAGTACAAAAAGTCTCCGGGATCAAGAGTCTAACTAATCTTGAAATCGCCGGTAAGACGGGTTGTCCTCAAGGAACTTCTTAACTTGGGCCGTTCCTACCGAATGACCCAAGTTCCTGATGACGCTTTGGCGACGAGCGAGCATACGCAAGGCTCTCGCCAGCTCTTCCCACCCCGCTTAAATTTTGTAAGGGCAGCGGTCACCGCCAATCTCGCTTTGCCGTCGATGGGGTATGGCGAAGTCGAAGAGGTCAAGTGCCATTGCTCTCTTGACTAGGGACAAAGATAGTCGACGCGTTTGCCGCTATTCGAGCATGCCCGGGCCCGAGAGTGCAATCAGCATGAACACTCCTTCTTCACCTCTCGGGGCTGAACTTGCGGTGTATCATCGCTACCCTCCCATCTAGCGGCGGTGGCGGTGTAGTACCTCTGGGGATCTGTCTGCTGTGCATCGCGATGATTCTCCACTTGTTTGGCCTCCTGCTCTATGCCGCCTAAAGATTCGGCGACCTCTATCTCGGTGAGCTCCGTGGTCTTCAATTGTGGAGTCGACTGCCCTTTGAGGTCGATTCCCTCGCTCCCTTGATGGAGGTGGTGTGAAGGCCTCGGCATTAAAATGCTCGTGGTCTTCCCACGAATCCCCATCTGTTCACGGAGGGCGAGGAACTTCTCCTCCGTTGGCGCTCTTGCTCCTCCATCATTTGCCCGATCTTTGCCAGTAGGCCTAGATGTCTAAGTCGACTCCCCACGTAGCCAGGTGTCTGGCTTCGCATGCTGAAGCGGAAGTCCGAGGCTCCCCGACGATGAAGTCGTCCATTTCTGTTCTTTGCCATAGTTGGTGGAGCGGTTAAATTCGAGTCTCGAGCTCCCTCTCTCTCGCATTCCTAAGAGTTCTGGATGTCGCCAGGAGTAGATACTCCTCTCCGCCGATGATGATATGGGCTAGGCTTGTGATGCCTAGCCCAAGTGGGGCGCAACTCTAAGGGTCCTGCTGGCTCCGGCTCCATGTTGGCCAGCCCTCCTCGGCTTGGCCGTTCTTCGTCCCGAGTCGAGCTCGGTGTACTCCTCGTCGTCCACTCTCTTCTTCTTCCCTTCCTTCCCGCTCTTTGCCGATCTTTGCAAAAAGCATCTGCTCTTCTCCTATCCCTCCGATGGGGTCCACCTCCATCGGAGGGATAGGAAGATGGCTAAGACGGCGGTGTAGGAGAAATACTTGGTCCTGTTAGCTGTCAGGACCATGTAGTCGGGTAGTCTCTGCGCCTTGTTAGTTAAGTACTTGGCGATGTTGGGGACATCACCCAAGGCTGCTTGAAGGGATGGGCGGGGAACAAAATAGCCTATGCAAGGGGGAACCTGAACAAGGGAGGGTCCTACCCTAGCTTGAAACTCTGCTAACACTTGCCTATATGCTGGGGTTGCATTTAGCGTGGCCTGGATATCAATTTCTTTCCCAAAGACTTGGAAGATGTCGTTGACATCCGCCTCGGCAGCATGGGCACTGGCGCTGTACCATCGCCTGAAGTCAGCAGTGGCCATTGATCTAGCGAAGAAGAGAGTATCAAACGGATGCAGAAGCGCCTCAGAAGCTGGAAGATCGCCTAAGCAGTGGAGAGCAAACTTGCAGGGTGCTAAATGAGAATTGGAGGACCTATTTATAGAAAAGGGGAAAACCCTAATTTTTGGATGACCTAGAATTTACTGAAA
Organism: Isoetes taiwanensis; assembly: GCA_021234155.1. Classification (NCBI taxonomy): domain Eukaryota; kingdom Viridiplantae; phylum Streptophyta; class Lycopodiopsida; order Isoetales; family Isoetaceae; genus Isoetes; species Isoetes taiwanensis. The sequence continues at coordinate 342,220 of JAJEKV010000271.1, read as the reverse complement.
TTGGGTGATTCTGATCTCTTAAAGGGTGCAATTGCAAGTTTGAAGACTACTTCTAGGCTTTGAGCATGCTAGGATGGTCTAATGAACCTATTGCAACAAATTGGAGATCATTTGAATGTGGCATGGTGATGAAAGTACGGAGAGGTCTCTCACGTTGCGCCCAGACCGATAATGAAAAGTTCATTTTCTGTCCTGGCGCGACGTGTGAGACATGGGCTCTAAATGGGCTAAACTTGATCAATTTGGCTGATCCAAGGCAGTAATCCTACTAAACTCGTCGAGTTAGGCAGAATTGACCTCTTATTTGGTCGATTTGGAGCTGTTTTGGGCATTTTTACATGGTCTCACGTTATACCGGCCCAAAATGAAAATCTCATTTTCTGTCCTGGCGTGACGTGTGAGACATCGTCTCAATTTTGCTCAAAAACTCCAATTTTATCAAAACAAAAGCTAGAATTCTATAACTTAACTTAATTAGGCTAGATTAAACACTATTTATCCACAAAATTCTTTATATTAACAAAACTTTTCTGTTATTTACAAAATCTCAAGGGCGTTCTCCCTTGATATGCCCGGCAAGATACATATCCTGCCTCATGAGGGTGACCCTCTTCGCGTGTCTTTATGCGGCCGTCGAATCTTCAAAATGTTGCACTATTTTTGCCTCTCGCCCTCCCCCGTAGCAAATAACAAAGATTTCATCGGTCACGCGCATGTCCGTGTTGTACTCCTGGATTACTTCACGGACCAAGCGTTGAAACGGTGCCCGGGGGATCAAGAGTCCGTAACTCTTCTGAAAGTGCCGGATCTCCTTGAGGGCTCTGTCCTCCAACTTTTTCCTGTTGGTCCGCTTCTTCCCTGGTGCTCTGGGAGGCTTGGGCTTTGGTGGTGGCGGCTTCAGGGTCTGACTCCTCGTCGGGTGTCCGCCTTCAATTGTCCGTACCCTGTGCTGTTGGTAATAGGCATTGTATGCCTCCCACTTCGCCATGTAGGCGTTGTGCTCCTTAATCCTCTTCTGATAGACCTTGACCGGGTCTATCACGTATGCCTCCCGTTGTGGCGGCGGGGCTTTAACCCTATCCCACGCCGAAAGGTGGGGCTTTCGCGGTATGTCCAGTTTGCCGCCATCGGTACCACCCGCCGGTACTTCCTTCTCCACGGCGGGGGTTTGAAGAACTTCGCCCCTACGTGTTGGGGGGCGTAATCATCGCCCCGGAGTCATCGGTCGAAGGGGTACTGTTCACTGGCTGGCTCATTGATGGCCGGGCCCCTCCGTAAACTTACCAACCTTGGCGACTCTTACGCAGCCCTTAATGCCCTTGGCCTTCCTCTTCTTGACCCGCCCGACTATGGTTGGATCGTCTTCCGGTTCTTAGTCCTGCGCTCCGTGGCTCTCCTTGTCTTCATACCCTGCGGTGAGGCGCGAGTCACCTTCTTCGGCGAGGCTAAGCTAAGCGAGGTGTCGGCTGCCTCTCTCCTCCTCCTCCTGCGGAGGCGGGCCCAAGCCTCGAGTTGCTCCTCGGCCGGGTGCCCTATCTGTTCGGGCTCCACACTTTTCCTCTCTCCTCCTGTGATCTCCTGAGAATTTGCTCCATAATGTCTGGCTGCTCCTCCTCTATGATCTCTGTTTGGTCGCTCTGGTCCGATCCCTCCTCCTCGCTGGAAGAAGACTCGCCTTGTCGAAAAAGGTGTTCTCGGAGTATGGTCTGGATGAGGCCGGGGTCGCTGGCGCTGGGCGATCCGCGACGGCGGGGCTTCCTAACTGTATGTTTTGTGCGGGCCATGCTTGACGGTTCGCCGATCCGAGCTATGCGCCAGAAGATCGCCTTGGCAAAAGAGAGCGGATTTTCTAAGCAGGGTACGCGAAAATGAGGGGGGTCTAGGTCTATTTATAGGGGTCGATTTTAGGTCAAACTTCAACTACCTTTCTGGGGGCCTAAAACATCTAAAACACCTAATTAATCAAGGTCTCACACGTTATTTCCCGCCCGAATGAAAAAGTCATTTCCCCGTCCTCCGGCGTGTGGTGAGACATGGGGGGACCCACTACTAAATTTTTATACCTTCTAAGCATATATCATGACAATTCTATTAATTCTTAGCTCAAAATTAGAATTATCAAGTTAATTTTCTGTAATTTATGACTTTTTGGCGTGTTTAAGCTGCATGTCTCACACGTTGCGCCCAGCCCGAAAATGAAAATCTCATTTCCTGTCCTGGCGCGACGTGTGAGACCACCCTACTTTCAGAAAGTTGGCTCACCAATTTCAGTCTTTTTATGTTTTCATTATGTTTTCAGTCACTTCTAACCGTTACTAGCTTAGCATCTACTACAAAAGAGAAAAAAATTTTCCCACTTCTCGAGGTTTAAGGATCCTATCAAGTTAGTACTACTGGGAGTATGGTCAGTGCTTTGATCTTGGTCACCAAGAACATTGCTCTGATACCACTGTGGACGTCCCCTCCTCGTGATACGGTGCACTCACCGTATACAAACAGGAGTTCATCCCCATACCAGCCTCCGTTGCGATCTGGGGGCCCTCCACATGGCACTGCAACCGTGATGGGTTCCAGTGGGAAGAGTGAAGGGGTCATTTTACCCCATCTCCCTCAGGGCCTACCTAGCTGCGGAAGCGTAAACATACATGTCAGTATATAGCATAAGCACATATCCACCTCGAAGGGTGGTCCATCACATCTGCATAGACAAAGGTGAGCACAATACATATGGGAAGTCCTACCCAAGGCTTAGACTCAAGGGGGTGATCGACGGCTTTGGTCTCCGTGAGTTCATTGCGCATGCAATTCATGGCAATGGATTTGGGTCGGGCATATGAACATGGCATAGGGTTGTCCACTCCATCCGCCCCTCCCGCGCACACTTTGCGGAGTAGGCTGAAAAGTGTTGGGACTTTGTCAGAGTTCACGGGATGCATAGCCAAAGGGGCTATTCCCGGGTCTCATCCTCCCAGTTCCGATGGGGCAGGAGGGAATCACTCCCTCCAGAGATCTGCATGCTGACTCAAGGTGACTAGAGGGCCACTGCCCGTATTCGACTGAACCCACTGGAAAGTGTACACCACTTCACGAGTGTCGAGTCCATGCCCTACCCACACTCGGTGGTAAGCCATTAGACCTAGTCACAATGATCCCCGGGTAGGCCTTACACACCGGAGGGATCGCTTCAAGAGTCGAAACATGAACCTTCTTCTTAGCCATTACTGCCCCTTCACCCACAACCAGGTGTGGTTCTTGTGCACAGGCCGAATCTATAGTGTGCTTAGAGAGGCTAATCTAGGAGCATCTACTACCAAGCTTTAAGTCTCTACCCCCCTTCCCAATACAAGGAGTTCATAGAGATACATCATCCACATACATCATGAGAGAACTAAAGAACAAGATCTAATCTATATCATAGAGTTATGTTCTTTAGTTAGAGTCTGGTATCTAGAGATCTAGAGGGCTGCTATGGGCAATTTAGTAGGCTAAACCTACTGATTCAATGACTAAAAGATGGTTTAAGCTATTAAATTGCCTAAATACCTGATCCTTGAGTGGCTCCTCCTGACCTGAGCTCGACCATCCTGCTGAAACGTTCGAATCAAGGGAAACTAATGGTGCAATTCTCCCAGCCAGAGTCTGGGAGGCGGTTTTGGCTCTTGAGGCAGCCAAAACAGAGCCCTAAAACCTTAGAAACGAAAAATGGGTAGGTTAGGGTTTCCCTCCTTAAATAGACATGGGGGTGGCTAGGGTTTCCAATTATCCCCTTTAGGCATGTGGGATAATTGGGAATGGGCCCACTTGCCTTTAATGGCTAGGTGGTCAAATGTGCCCACATGGAAATGTGTGCCCACATTAATGTGTACATTGGTAAATGTGCACATTAATTGCACACTTGGGTATGGCCCACTTGGCATCAAGTGGCCACATTGGAATGTGTGCCCACATTAATGTGTACATTGGAAAATGTGCACATTAATACTAATGCACATTCTTAGCAAGTTGCCCCCTAGGGCTACCTACTTGGCTACACGTCGGCGTACACGTCGGTCGGAGTGGCGTGTACGCGTGGCGATTTGGCAATGCGATTATAATGCCCCGGGACCGTGATCTTCGCTTTGAACGTCACATTGATAAACTTAAATGTTGTATTAAGTGAGACTAGTAAGTACCTTGCTTTAATAAAGTTATGAATGATAAGTTATTGGGATAATGTAATGTCGTAGTAATGTTTTAAAAATATTACCATAGGGTAATTCTAATAATTGTGTAAGTATAATAATAATAAATTGTATGCATCAAGTTGGTTGCAGGACAAGAAGATCCCAAGGTGGGGAGACCCACGATGCTGCAGACAACATCATTTCAAGGTGGGGAGAATGTGATCGTTCCAAAGACGATGATACGGTCCCGGGGATATCTTGTCTTTGTCAATCGCCGCATACCGCCATCCCCGATTGACGGTAATGCGCCGATGTGTAGCTAAGCAAGTAGCACCCTAGGGGGCAACTTGCAAGTGTGTGCACATTTATTCATGTGTGAACTTTAACCCACTTAAGTAATAAGTGGGCATCTCAAGGGTTGATGGAAACCCTAGCCCTAACTTATAGCATATATATAAGGTATCCAAACCCTGACTTTCCACTTCCATCCACAGCCTTCTAGAGCTCCGTTTCGCTTGCTCCAAGAGCCAATCTCAACTCCCGAAGTCTGTCTGAGCAGCCTAGCTCATCAGCTTTCCTTTCTGACTTCATCCTCAAGCAGTTCCACAGCATGGACACATTCAGAGCAGAAGGAGCAAGCCAGGAATCAGGTATTTTGCCAATTCAATAGTCTAATCCGCCTTCCAGGCATAGAATAAGTAGGTTTAGCCTATTAATTTGCCCATAGCAGCCATCTAGACCTCTAGGTATCAAGCCATAACTAAAGAACCTAACTTCTATGATTTAGATTAAATCTTATTCTTTAGTTCTTCTATGATATGTAGGGGTAGAGGCCTTAAAAGCCTAGTAGTTTGATGCTCCTAGCTAGTCCTCTTTAATGCACTATTAAAGTTGGCCTGTATACAAGAGCCACACCTGGTTGTGGGTGGAGGGGCCAGACTGGCTTACAAGGAGGTTCATGTCCTGGCTCATGATCACGTCCCTCTGGTAGTAAAGCCTATCGGGGACTACCATGCACTAGACCTAATGCTTTGCCACTGCGTGTGGGCTTTGCATGGGTTTGACACTCTTGGGGTGGTGTACACCTTCCATGGAGTTCAGTCGAGTACGGGCAGTGGCCCTCTAGTCACCTTGAGTCAGCATGCCAACCTGGTGGGAGCAATCCCTACCTGCCCCATCGGAACTGGGGAGATGCAACCCAGGAGTAGCCCCTCTGGCTATGCATCCGACGGGCTACAGTCAGGTCCCAAGACTTTTCAACCTACTCTGCAAAGTGTGCACAGGAGGGGCGGATGGAGCGGACTACCCTAAGCCATGTTCTTATGCCAGCCAAATCCATTTGCCATGAATTCTGTCTGCAATGACTCCTGGAGGCCCAAGCCGTCAGTCATCCCCCTTGAGTCTGAGCCTTGGGTAGGACCTCCATATGTGGTGTACTGATCTCTGTCTATGCAGATATGTGGTGAGCCATCCTTCGTGATGGTCATGTGATGTTGATGTATGTATACTTACATGTATGTTACGCTTCCGCAGCTAGGTAGGCCCTGAGGGAGACAGGGTAAAATGACCCCTTCATTCTTCCCACTGGAACTCGTCAAGGTTGCAGTGATACGTGGAGGGCCTTCTATCAGCATGGAGCTGGTATGGGGGATGAACTCCTGTTTGTATACGGTGAGTGCACCGTATATGAGTAGGGGACGTCACATTATTCTAGTGCATGTCACCTACAGAAGTGGAAAAGAAGGCGGCAGTAGGTAAGATTATCAAGGAGACATAATTATACTTGAGTGATTCTTGTTTGGTGTTTAAAAAAGCGAGTTGGCATTTTGGTTAGGCTCTGATAGCCGAGGGGTTCAATCCCTTCAAATCCCTCACTTGGCATGTTCCATAGCTCGTAGTGGTCCTGGATCTTTGTAATCTCTGAGTTGTTGGCTTTGGTAACATGGCTCTCCTGACAACTAAACGTATCGCTTTATGCTATAGATGTACAGTAACATTAATAACATCCATGGCTTCGAAAGTGTTGTACTTGCATTCAAAAGTGTTGTACATTGGATAATACAACAAAGTGGTGATGTAGTTGGCCATTTGCTTAAGTATACACCCATAGTTAATGGTTGGAAATTAAAGAAAAGGAGGGGACGGAAAACTAACAATTCCAAAATAAAGTAATTTTCTCGAACAAAATTAAAGATGTAATAAACCTACTCCAACTTTAAGATTTGGTTCTACATGTTAGCAACAAAAAGGAGAGAGAGGAAAGGAGGAGAGGAAGAAGAATTGTGCATAATGTCCACTAGAGACTAATAGGTCTATGAGATGCTCACGACACTAACAATCAACATTCCTCCATATGCCATTCACTGGCATGAACTAAAAGCTTGATAAAGTATTCAACCAATTAGTCCTCAATTACAAGCAGAAGGCAAGGGAACCCATCTCAAGATTAATTAGACAATCAGAGCAATTTTAATAATAAATAAATTTGCTCGCCTGACTAATGTAATTGTTGTTTTTCCTAAAGTTCATAAAAGGAAGGGGCTGATTGCAATTTGCGAGTTAATAAACTTGGAGCTGTCGTTGAGAAAATCCATCAAAGCATTTTCCAATAGTTTGCATCACTTTTGCTATGCTTATATTATCTAATAAGAGATTCTCGAGATTTGAGCAATTTTAATGATAATTGTTTGTTTACTTAATCAAACCAAAGGAATCAATTAGAAGTTAAATTATTTTGGTCCCACCACATTGTGTCTAATGTAATAGTTGTTTTTCCTAAATCAATTATGATGGCAACTTGCAAGTTTTTAAATCAATTAAACTGAAAGGAAATTGAAATCTGTCATTACTCTTCCACTATTGCTTCTAGTGTCTTGAACATGGGAAAATTCAATATATTCCTGTCCACGGTGGTGCAACATTTGCTAAAGGAATATCCATTATCCTCGTTTCGCCTTTTTCCTTGGGAACAATGTGCAAATATATAGTTTAAGCATACTCAAAGCCTCACAAAAGACTGCTTTATTCTGCACTATTTGTCCTAACTTGACTCCTCAAATCTATTCAATGGCTGGCATGTGATGAACTCAAAAAAACATTTTAAAAGCAAGGATGGTTTGATTACTGGATCTGAATCAGCCCTGTTAACTATAACCATTACCTAGTAGTCACAGTACTAAGCAGGCTGTGGCACCGTCACCGTTCATTCCTTCCTCAAGTATATTATGATTTATGTCCTTGTCATATCAAGTCAAAACTAGACTGCTACAATTCATCCATGCCATCATTTGTACTATTCTTCTGTTGGAGCATCAATTATGCTATTCTTATGCAAAATGATGCTTGGCAAGTATCTTATGATTTTTCAGCCCTTGTTGAACAAGTAAAAAGGCCTGTTAATTGCATGACATGCTGTCGACATGCTTTGCAATCATGCATGCAACCACCATAATGCCACTTGAGTAATATATAAATAGGAATTTGCAATCAGGATGTATAATTGGCAACATTTCACCACATGTGGATATGGGGTATATAAATAAGAAGAAAAGAACGCAACTTGCAGAAACATATGCCATAAGCCTGTAGCAAAAGCAAGGAGAATAACAGCTTGGTAGAAGGGTCAAATGTATTACATAGTGGTTACTAACCTGTTCTCATCCAGTTATTTTCATGAGAAGAATAGTAGGATGTATGGTGTGACATATATCTGAACCACATGGAGTGCTTGTAAAACATATAACTAGCCTTGCATGGTCTCTTATCTATGTCTTGCTGTAGGTGTCTTGGGCAACAAATGCCAAAGAAAAAGGAAGTGGGATCTTCTCTTCAGAGTTGCACATGGAACATCCATATTTTTCTCAAAATTGCACGTGATTGAACAGGCTAAACAAAATTAATCGAAACGGCCGCAAAAAAATCACCTTGAGCTCAAATCGCGAGGCAGATGACAGCAAAATGCGCAATTTAACAGGGTTATAAAGATGTGGAGGCAAGCAGCCAACATAGCATAATTGTTTGAGCAGGTAGCTCATCAAAAGCATAAAAGGAACTAGAGCATGCAGCTCATACTGGCACAAACAAGAACAATTCTCTCAGCATGAAATAGATATGAGGGCTTCAAAATCTTGATAACTCACCTGATCTCCAGGCCAAAAACGGGTTAAGTACATAGATACAAATTATTTTCACAATAGTAACAAAGCCTCTTTTAAGGATTGAAGGGAGCAAGCAAGCAAAGAGCTAGGGTATGGGTGTGGAAGACTCAAGCTTTGGCTATGGAAATGGGAATGGGCAATGAAGTGGAAACGGAATGGAAATGGCTGTAGCTCTTAAGGATATATGATTATGGCTATGGAGTTTGAAGGGTAAGTAGTATGAGCCACAGTTGAGTTAACATGTATAGATAGCTATGGCTGAACGTCCAACCTAGGCTCTAACGGAAAACCAAGCAGATGGAAATTCCTGCACTTTGGGAAGAGAGGATCCCGCGGTAGCCATCGCCATTGCTTAGATGAGACATCATAGAGCAGAATAGAAGGACTAAGATGGGTTGTAATGCAAACCAGATTTCCTATCCCAACACAAACAAATGGAGTTCGAGGTGTAACCTGTTCCAGGAACTCAGAGCACAACTCCGACGGTACTTTGCAAAGCTCAATCCATTCTGTCTTTAGAGTGTTCAGCTCCCAAACTCGGATGCTTTCGGTCTTGAACGGAATCCCTGGCTTGCACAAGGGTCTTCCTTGATTCATAATCCTTCCAACCATCAACAATTTTTTGTTACACAGTATGAGCGATGGAGATCCTAAGCAAAACGGCAGAGGAGCTTTGATTTCACTCCATGCTTGAGCTTTGAGATTAAAACAAACGACCCCATATGGCAATTCAGTAATGCAGAAATAATCTTCCAAACACCAGACCCCTGGATCCGATCCAAATTTAGCATCTGGTAATGGACATGCTGCCATTTTCCAGGATTCAGTGGATGAATCGTAAACTTCGCTATGGAGCTTGTAGACATGCGGACTTGCAAAAGGAGCCATTCCATCTTCTCCAGCAACCATGATTTTATAGCTTTTAGTGTTCAGGTCTGCAACTATGCTTACCTTGTGGATCAGCTTAACCCTCTGCATTCTTGGAAGCTGTCTTAAAGACCTGGTGAAAGGATTGCACACATACAAAACAGAGCATTCTGCAACTTGATTTCCATAACAAAGCAAACTTCCCGCCGCTGATACAACAGAAACTGGTGGAACTGAAATTGGAAGCTTTATTCTGGGCACAGGAACAAAGTACCATTTATCCATGGCGAAGTTGAAGATGCAAGCAAGCTTCCCTTGTGTGCAGAGCAAAAAGCAGGGCCTTCCGGCAGAGAGCTCGGCCTGCAGAGCAAAAAAAAGACTCCGAGAAGATGAATCCGTTCCATTTTTTTGAAACAGACCTCATTCTAAATATGCTTGGAACTGGTATCCTGGCCAGAATCCTCTCCACACAGTCCTCCGGAAGCCGGCTCCAGATTTTGGACTCCATGCTTTGATGGGCTATGCTGATCGTCCCCTTTCTTGATGCTGCTATACATCTGCGGCAGATTTCCTGTCGATCAAACCAAAGCTGCCATCAAATCCCCATCAAATCAAGTATCTACCTTCCGGACGGAAGATTTGCAACGGCCAATATCCTCAAGAATGCATAATTCTATCCAATCCTTCTATGGGCTGTCTTGGGATTAGGCAAAGGCATCCATCTCCATCGTGCAGTCTAGATATTCGCAGAAACTTATGATGAATTTTGAATGGAATGAGTACGTCACTAATCTGGGCAAAGGAAAAGGGCTGGATCAAGAAGGCTCAATCTGCCGGAAAAGACGAACCCATTCAAGGATTATATAGAAACTGAAGCGTGATTGATCTTTCTCGGCAGGGCAGAAAAATGGCAAATTGAAGCCTGGAGGAGCTCCGCTCCACCATAGCCGACGGAAGAGCTGAGCTCAGAATTGAAGAAAAAGGGCAGGGTGTGGAAAATTACCGGGGTGAAAAGCATATTCACTTTTGGGATACAATTAAAATAGAGTCCATTTTCGCCGGGCCTTACAAATTCGATCTGAGGTCGGATGGGAGACACGTGTACGGGCGGATGGGGAAGAGTTTGGGCAAAGTCTTGGTGGAAAAGAAGCTACATCATAGACCTGTCGGCCGGAGTAGAAAGTGGAAAAGCGTGGGGCCCAGGGCAATGAATGCCGGAGCAGAATGTACGAGGGGGTTTTTACCGCGGGGTAATTTTGGGATGGGCGGTAATTTTTGCTGCGCCGCGGACGGGTATGGACGGGCGATGGCTTTTGGAATTTTCGAAGGCGAGTCGCCGCGGAAAGAATCTTCTGTCCGCCAAAAATTTACTTACGTGCGGCAAAATTAGGGCTTGCGACGTCATTTGCCCGGAACTTACGCCCCTGGGATATGGGACCCCGTGATCAGCCGTTAAAAGTGATATGGAACCCCGTGATCAGCCGATGAGAGCCCGTTATCCACCTTCGGCTAACATTTTATCGTCCTGCGTGTCTTGAACGGTGTAGATCCCTCCACGGCGCGCAGATTACTCGTGTATCTAACGGCTGCGATGCGGCGAAATCTACACCGTCCAGCTTCCCCCAATTTTCTGAAGAAAGGCATAGCACGGGCTGCTCATCCCAGAAATTGAAAGGAAAAAGCGATTCTCCAGAAGCGGATTCATATCGGTCTTTTTTTTTCCTTGCCCCTGTGTTGAAAATTTATGATTCAGATAATCCAAAACAGAGCATATGCTTCCGGATCAAAGCTTGCGTGGAGCCATAACCAAAATCTGTCGTTTTGCTTCCTAATCCGGTGGTTCGGAAGGCAATTTTTGGCTCCCACTGTGCATCACGTGTCTGTATACTTGGATCAGACGGAAGTCAGAGATTTACAGGTGCCATTTTCTTGTGGACCAAAAAAAAACAAGCTCCGCTGCTTCAATCTGTTTTCTGCCATAGCCATTTGGGCGCCACACGTGGGGCCGGATCGAAATGCTTCCGTTTGTTCCTTCGATTCGATTCCGTTTGTTATTTTCCGAACGCTGGAAGAAACCAAATGCACCATATCCAAAACTTAAATTTATCACTAACTGCAAGGACTTTGTTGAGTGAGATATACCACACATTTTTCTTTTTTTAAATCATGTAAAAAAAAATATTTTACGTTCTGTAAAATGCCTTTATGGGCTTTTACACCATGTAAGGGGCTGGATGCATGGTTCGACAATGCTGGGCAAATTCTGGGGTAAAGAAGGTTTGTTTGGGTTAAAACTAGGAATTTCATGTTGAGCTAGCTCATTGTAGGAAAATTTTCCGTAGATTTTTATGCATATTTCTATAAGGGTAATACAAATTTCCGACTAGGAACTGAAAATATCTGGCTATTTGATGAAAGAGTAGGAAATTTTCCGATAGGGTTTAAAAAGTTTGCCCAACTCGACCACCACCTCGCATTACAACCCACGTAAAAGATCACTAATTAACTTTAATGGAATTACTTTGTGGGTAATCCACACCATTCATTTGAATGGTCTGGATGGAGTGCAATTATACTTGACATTTAGCTAGCTAGGAACCTAGTAAAAGACGGAACTAAATGATTTTCCAAAGGTATCATTTGTGGGCCACAAGGAATCCATGATCAGTGACCCCCTCGTCACGTTCCGTTCGTCATGTTATCCTCTATAGTAGTTGGGATTTTCATATCCCGTTCAAAGTTGTATTGTCTAGTATTGTTATGGGACCACTCAAGAATTTTACCCTCCATCCTAGAGCCTAGCATTTCTTTCCCTGCCTCGGAAAGTCATGATTTGTTCCTGGTCCATCCCTCTCTGTCAAGATGCCCAAGGTGCCGCGATGCTGACATTTCGTGATAATGTCTCACTAACACAGCTTTGATGAGAATAAGAGATCCTTATCCATCTTTGATGATGCTGCACCCATATCCTCTTGTTTAGATGAACCTTGGTCCACAACTTTTTTGTTTTCCTATGACGGGAAAGAAGTGTACACCATTGTCAATGTCGTTTCTCCTATTGTAATATGACACTTTGGAAAAGAAACATCCTCCAAAATCACATTCTAATACTCCATTTATTTTTGTCAGTCCTTTCACCTCACAACCTTGGGCAACGTGTGAAGCTCCACTTTTTTGTGCATTAGGATATGCTTGGCCATACAATCTAGGTTAGCTTCTTGCCAGATCTTATGTTATTGTGATGGTTATTGTGATTTGACTGGATCAGGATTGAGGAAGGAAGCTGCAAGGCTGGCAAAGTGGACGTAATGAGGCGTGAAGTAACAAACATGTGGCATCATGAGTGAACTGTCGTTAAGACGAACATGTAAAGAAGCAAACAACATGTCAAACATTGTTGCACTATGAAGATTGCATACATTGATGCTTGTTTTAGACGTAAATAACTTGAAAAGCAATTAGAAAGAGGAAGGAAAGGCATGCATTTTATACATTTAAAATAGCCAAGAGTGGCATTGAACCCATTATGTCTTGACATATTAAAGATCTTTACAAACTATTGGTGTGTGGCAGTATTTCCTTGGCCCTCGAGACAATGCGTAAAATCTCGAGTGTATACATTATATAAAAACGAAGACTTTATAATTGGGTCCCATGATAGCCTTGTCCCCAATTCAATTCACTTTGCCTTCATTGTAATAATACCTTATACAATGCAATCTAAGCTTTTTGTTCTTCTTCATGTGATCCAAGAGATAAAATAAAATGTCAGTCAATGCATATGAGATTACCTTCGTGAAGATGCATATTCGTATATAAAATTCAATGAGTTGGAATGGAAAACAAAGCAATATACCAGTTATTACAAAAAATTGTGAGTGAATATTCTTCCTATGATGAATATATTGATTTGATCACATTGTCCATGTTCAACCTGCATACCATTGGCTATATTTTGTCAAACAAGATGCTAACGTATCAATGGGTTGCTCGTTGGAAGATCTATTGATGCGTCCACAATCACGTTCCATTATAATTATCAAAAATGTATGAAAAATATATAAAGAACAATTCTTCAGGAAGCCCAATTCTGCCACAACGAGAAGATATTTGGTGTGGATGTGTCATCGGGAGGTTAAAGAGTGCAAACTTGTGAACTTTATGTATAAGATATTGTTTGATACGAATATTCTTCGTCCTTGTAATAAGTCGCCCCTTCAACGCCCTCCTCTTCAATGGCAGTAAATGTGGACTTGGGCATGGGATAAGCTATATCATTCTAAAGTGGCTGTACTTTGGTGGCAGATTCTTCACAGATTACTTCATATTATACACTCAAAATATTACAAAGTACTTCCAGAAGTAAGAAATGTCCCTGAAGCATCAATCACTTTTAGATGATCACTCCATATTGGAAGTTTAATACTCCAAAGCCAATTGGAGATCCGAAAAGCAATTATGCAACTTCGACGATTTCTTGAAGCACCACCGAGAAGAAATATGCTTATCATAAAAGACCTTTCTTAGCCTTTCGCCCATACACTCCATATTAGCCAAGACTTTGCCATGTGAAATGCAATCCTTTTTAGAAGCCCGGTCCACCGATTTGGATAAATACCCAAAAGAAAGTGCCGACTATCCAAAGATACTCCAAAAAGAGAATGCAGCGGGACCTATTATATTTAGACCAAACAAGATTCCGGATGGATTGCCATTGAGAAGGCAAAGTCCGTAAGTGCCATTTTCGAGAAGGTGGTAAAGTAATCGGAGGAGGTAAGCAATCTGTAGCATGAACTTACTAGCTTCTTGCCTTCTTTAATACCTTTGAACAAAGTTCCAAAGATCTCTTGTCACCAATCTTCTTAATTAAAGGAAGAGCACTTGCTACATAAGCCCATATATATAATATCTTTATCCAACAACCCATATTTCTCCTCAAAACCATTGCCAAGGAGCAATGTCAATACCAAAATACCACTTTGCTCAATAGAAATACACCGCTCTCCTCCACCTCGCTTGGGAATGCGCGATGCATAAATTCTACAACCGGGTGTAGTTGTCCATGAGTATACAAAGGCAACCACGAAAAGGGGAAGATGCCCGGAGACAAGCTTCCCAATCAAATGTAATCACTGTTGGACTACCTTCCACGAAGCAAGCCTTTCAAAGATCGGAGGCATGTGAATAAGCTTTCAATGGATATAACAATGCCCAAGGGAGCTCAATTCTCACACATCGCTTATGAAAAACCATACACTTCTTTTTGATTGTTTAAGTAACTTCATACCGGTGATGCACAATCATCTTTCAACAAATCAATAATAGCTTAGAAGCTAAGACCTTACCCAGAAAGAAAGATCCAATATACCAAGTCCTCCTTGTTGTTTAAACAACATACATTTCTTCCACGCCACCTTCACAGTGCCTCCTTGATCGGGTACACCGACAAAAATCTCTTACAATCTTTTTTTATCTCTGCAAAACTTAGAAGTCGGAGCCAATAGAACCGAAACCAAATAAATATGCGTGTTTGTTCAATAATCGACTTAGCTACTTGAATTCTACCCGCCAAGGATAACTTTGAACCTCGCCACCAAATCAAATTTGCCTTTGTAAATTTAAGATAGTTTCATCCCATGCTTCATTCATGTCAATATCTAGACCAAAAGGGACTCCTAGAAGCTTTGTCTTTGCAGATGGTACAACAACCTTCCGTGCATACTCATATAAAAATGCGAACCGCTTCCTTCCCCCACCCATAAGGCACTACACTTAGCCCAATTAAGAAGACAACCGGATGCAATTGAAAATATATCCAAAATCTTTTTGATTATCTCACATTATTATTCTTTCACCATCCACTAGCAAGAAGGTATCGCTTTGCAAACCGATTAACCAAAACCTCGTTCAACCGGGTCCACCAATAATAATCCCTTTACCAAACCATCCTTTTCAAACCTCATGCAATAGTTAAGAAGTCCTTCCGCCACTATAGTAAACAAAAAGGAGCTAAAGGGCAACCTTGCCTTATTCCACGTTCAATTGGAAAAAGCACCAATGGTTCTCCATGATACATTACTACCCCCTTAGTAGAAATCAACATTTTATGCATCATCGATCGGAAACCAGACCCAAATTCCAATTTCAAAAGCATGGCATCCAAGAAAGTCCACTTCACACTATCATAAGCTTTAGCAAAATCCAATTTTAAATATAGAAGATTTTGACTGAACATTGGGCCCAATGAACTCCTTCATATGTTTGCCACTATATTATGAAAAATTTGTCGACACGAAGAAAGCCCTCCTCGACCGAGCCGCATCTATTCTCAATCCCAAAACCCCGTTTAAGTCTTTCTTGATAGGCTTTTGCAATAATTTTATAGATAGTAGATAGAAGAGTTATTGGGCCAATCATGA
Source organism: Isoetes taiwanensis (assembly GCA_021234155.1). Taxonomy (NCBI): domain Eukaryota; kingdom Viridiplantae; phylum Streptophyta; class Lycopodiopsida; order Isoetales; family Isoetaceae; genus Isoetes; species Isoetes taiwanensis. The sequence continues at coordinate 326,614 of JAJEKV010000271.1, read as the reverse complement.
ATGCTCACGAGGTTCTTTCACTTTAGGAATAAGAGAAATCAGACCCGTATTCAAAATCCTATCAAATTGATGTGAATTACACAAATCTTTGTATGCCTCCATAATGCTTACTGACGTCCATTTCCCATACCTTTTAAAAAATTCTACAGGGATACCATCCATACCTGGACATTTATCTGAAGCCAACTCAAATCTTTGGGTTAATGTTCTTGTCGACAGGTTTGACCTTAGAATATCAAATCTGTATCCGGTACGTAAGTAGAGATCTGAGACCATTGAGCATTGCTTTTTCATGTGTGGCCACCTTAGACATGTATGGGATCGGTTGTTCTCCCTTTTCCAGGTATCACTAACAAGTCAACAAGTGCTTTTGACAATTTACCCAAGTACCTGGACGAAGTTACAAAGCCAGGCTTTTCATTTAGCAGTAGGTTGGTTGCTTTGAACTATTTGAAAAAGATAAAGACTAGTAGTTTTCAAAGGTCTGGATGTGGCCGATGACAGTATTCTACAATGTGCTCAAGGTAGTATAGTCTTATTGTTGTTCTTCACTTGCCCCTCATAAGAGGCGCTTGATCTTTGAAGAATTTTGGATGTGCACTTTTATGCATATGCAGGTTGCTCCACTAAGTGGGTTTCCTTGCTTACCCTCTGAGATTTTGTTCCTGCCTTTGCATCTTTACTTGTATATATTTTTGGTTGAATAAAGACTGACGTCCTTCAACAAAAAAATTATGAACAATTGTCCAATGCGGTATTACTATAAATATTGCATAGGCTAGCCGAAGACATGGTTTAGAATCGGACTATTCTAGAGAAAATTACTGATTTATTATGGTATATCCAACTACTTTAGAGATGCTAAAATACAAGACTGCTGAAGAAGGGAAAGCCATGAGGTCAATACAAAAAAAAAGAAGACAGATTAAAAATGTTTGTACCACATGGAAATAAATTTCTGGGCTATTGCCCATTATGTACGACTTCACAAAAAGGTAATTAACCTTCTTTAAAACAGACAATCTTTCTGTTTCTAAGGATCCACTTCCCTATACAACTTCACCAACATGGGAAGTAAAATAAGAGAGAAACACTCTTTGATTCATTGATGATTTCAATGTGAATACAAGCTTGCTCCAGAGGGCAAGATCATTAAAAGTTATTTGCCATCCATGTACGCAATTTGGTGCAAATCCAAAATTCTAATGGTTCTCTTTTGAATGCTTCCTCTGCCAACATTGATCTTTGGCAAAGAATGAATTATACATGCCAGATTGGGACCATTGCTTCTTGTTTCTAGAATAAGAGATATGCGCCACTCTTGAAGGGCTATTCTATTCTATTCTATTCTATTCTATTCTATTCTATTCTATTCTATTCTATTTGAAGGGCTGGAAAGATGAAAATCTGTTAGAAAGCTTATAAACCATGCAACAAAGATTCATATATACATCTGTTATCAACAGACTGCTCTAGTGTTCTATACCTTTGCACTTGGACGATATACAAAACGAGGGGGAAAATAGGTCCCATACCTACATGACAACAAGCTCTTTCACCAGTAATAATAGGTTAGAAATAAATTAAAGAATCATAAGCAAAACGCACAAGCCACCATTTTATGTCATGTATATGGAAGAGAAGCTTGTGCAATTTTAACGTGAAATAGGATGTTTCAAACAGTATTGTTCAGACCCAGCAACAATGGGTTGCTTGTGATTTAGATTGTCATTGCTTGATATGCATATGAACCTACAACCTCGTTAAGAATTTGGGAAGACAGGTTATGGTATTTGCATATCATGAAGCTACAATTTAATATGCTTACCATTATTCTTAAACAATAACAAAATTGTAATTGTCGCATATTTCGAACATCATAACTTACATGTCCCCCCACGTAATTGTGCTTGCAATGAAGTTAGTCATGGAAAATGTCGTAGGGTTGCCCCAGATAGCTATATGCTAGATTATTGTAAAAGAATTGCATGTACAAGAGAATGAATTAGTTAATAGTTGAATCTATTGCCCCCCAAAAAAAAAAAAAAAAAAAAAAAAAGGATGATTGTAAATAACAGATGAATAAAGAGAGCCCCGAGTTGGATTATCAATATTCACATGGTACATTGCCCTTCCAAACCAGCCAGCAAATGTATTGGGATTAAGCAACACGTCAAGGAAAATTGTCACCCATGCTTCAGATGCAGGAGATGCATGAGCAACATTATTGATAGTAATCATGAAGAATGAAATGGATATAACTGTGTATACATAATTGTAACTACTCTAGCTTCCTCAATTTTAAGAATGTCTATCATTTTCCAAAATTCATATAACAATTCATCCTTAAAGAGCCATTCACAAACATGAGAAGATGCAGACTAGCTACTAACCATGTCCAAAACTTATTGGCATTTACCTGCCACCCTGACCATAGTATAGAATCTGTGGGTGCTGCATCATAGGATTCTCACAAGATCCTTATCAAGTCATACACACCCTCTAATTCTCATTCTTCAGTGTAAATCTTGTCGTTTTCCAAACAACCACGAGAGCAAAATAGTATTTAGATAGATTGTTACAAACCAAGGGAGCATATGAACTGGAGACTAGCTGTTATACTTCATCTAAATAAATGCAAACACCACAGACCAGAACTTCCATCCTTAGCCCACTATTTCTTTCCTATGTCTCTCAGACTTTCATAAGAAGTAGCCTTGCAAAGTGGAACCTTTTTAAATCTTTTCTAGCAAAGCTTCACAACATTTGGCTTACCTGCGATCGAGAATGTGGTTCTTTCTTGCCACAACTGGCATAGCTTCAAGTTAAGTTCCATCTCTTGCCTTGCAACATGCTGCAATATGTCATCCATATGGATCGATCTCAATCATGCAGCAAAAAGAGGTGCGCTAAGCTCTCTCACACCCTTCACGCACAATAGACGCCGCCTGCAAAGCACCTATCCTTGACTCACGCACAACCCTGTGCTATCCTAACCATCCTTCCGCATATTCAATCACATATAATCTCCAGAAAGAATCTAGACCTTCTAAACGTCACTTCTCCCCTCCACGACAAGGTTCCCCCCCTACGGGCAACCCAAAAATGAAGGTCGACAAATGAATCGTACATTAATATCATAGGTAAAGAATACACCTAAACTGATTTAGAAAACGGCTGCCTTTAGAAAACATTGGACTTAAGGTAGACTTGTCTTCTAGCTTTAAATATTCTTCAAAATCTACTCCATATGCAACTACAACTCTATGTAGTATATTCCTCATGGCTAGACCAATTTGCTTTTCCAAAAACGTCACATTTTTTTTGCAAAAGATTTGTTAATGATTTTCTACACTCTTCTCAAAACGGTTGTTGCTAATTGCTAGCAACCTACTTTCTAAGGTGGAATAAATTCCTAGCATACAAAGTGAGCATTTTTGCCCAATGGAAGTGAAAGAAGTTGGTAGAGACCTAGGTATATGCCTCAATACGCTTAGCTAAAATATAATTGGGATAGGTGACCTCGTGTTTGCCAAACATGTTGACTTCTGAGGAGTGCTAGGGGTTCTATTGATGACGATATCCAACGTGATAAACCTTTTGTATGAAATGTGCTCAGTTTGTCCATTGGGGGATTTCATCCCTATCTAAGAAGGCTGATTACCTAGAGGATTCACCTTTATCACATGGGCATATGCCACCTGCATGCTTAGGGTGAGAAAAAACACCCCTATATACGTAGGTAAAAGTGTTGGAAAAACACCCCTTCCAGTCGAGAAAATATGCTAGAAATGTCAGTAAGAGGGGGATTTAAACCCGTAGTATACGTACAAAAACATTGTAAAAAAAACCCTTCTAGGCCTTCACTTGGTTTATATGGGTCTTCTATGTGAATCCCCTGGGGCTGACTAGTCTAAAGGCTAGTCTAGTCTTAAAAATTTAGTATTGCTAGGATGGTGACACTAAAAATGATGCCCTTGGTGATGCTGCTAGCATCCTACTTCCTACGGTGGGATAAAATCAACCGTGAGGATGTACCACAAAACGTTTCCTCAATGGAAGTGAGGGAAGTAGGTAGAGAGACCTAAGAACATGCCTCAAGTTAAGCAGGGACAGAACTAGGATGGGTGACCTCCTGTTTGCCAAATGTGTTGACTTCTGGGGGGTGGCTAAGGGTTTTTTAACGATGATCTCCAATGTGGTAGAACTGTTGTACATGCAGTTTATGCACTAGTTTTAAAGGATTTCATCTTCTATCTGGTGGTAGGATAAGAAGGTTGTCTAGCCTAGTTCTGAATATTATTTCCTTGGCCCTCCAGACAATGCGTAAAATTACAGTGTATACATTATGTAAAAGCAAAGAATTTATAATGAGTCCCATAGCTTTGTCCATAATTCAATTCACTTTACCTTCATTGTAAAGTATCTTATACCTTAGAATCTAAGCTTTTTGTTATTCTTCATGTGATCCTAGATAAACTTAAATGAGTCAATGCATATGAAAATGCCTTCACAAAGACGCATATTCCTTGTCGATAATAAAATTCAATGAGTTGGAATATAAGGATGACTATCAAAAACAAAGAAATATACTAACGATTACAAAAGTTATTGAATGGCAAGTCAAAGCCATCGTTGAAACTTGTGAGTGCATATATTCTTCCTATGATGAGCATATTGATCTTACCATCGATTGTTTTGTCAACTAAAGGAAGATCCACAAATGGATTGTATATTAATACCATAGGTGAACTAGAGGGTCTCCTCCTAATACTATAAAATATAAATTAGTCATGGAAAGAATAATTTCGAAAAAAGGATGTGCATGGTTGAAAGGGTAAATGAGGCACAAACTGCAACTAGATTGTGTTTTCATATAGAAATGCACTCAAAAGTAAGTAATGGTGCTAGTGGGTCAAGTTGATCTCCACAATGACAGTTGTAAACACCAACCCATACAATCCACCTCCTAGATAGGTCGCTAGATAGATGGACTAAACTGATTCAAATAACATTGACAATATGGTTTTGCAAACATCCGACTTAAGGTAGATTGTCTTCTAGCTTTAAATATTCTCCAAAAGCTACCCCATATGCAACTAAGACTTTATGTAGTATATTCCTCCTGGCTAGATCAATTTGCTTTTCGAAAAACATCTCAAAATCTTTGCAAAAGATTTGTTAATGATTTTTTACACGGTTGTCAAATGGGTAATTAGGAAGTCAAATGATAGGATTGCATGGGGACTCTTAATCTCACTCTACTTTTCATTTGTCTATAAACTATCGATTGTCATGTTAAATGGAACATCCAAGCTTTGCTACGAACAAAAATATCATAAGTGATATATAACTTTGTGGACAGATGGGAGTTGTTTACGATCGTCGTGCCTGAAACCTGCAATATTCATCAAAAACAAGACTGGGAGCATAACTAAATATGATGCCAAGCTTAGAGCCCTAACTACTATGGAGTTTATATATGGAGCCCATGGCCTTTTTTTAAGAAAAGAGTGTTACTGACAATAAATGTAAGTAAGACCACTTCCACTTCCGTCTGCCCCTCTCCCAAGCCATTTGAGGAGTATCGGACAATCAGGCCTTGAAAGTAGGATCTTGATTATGACGCGCACATAAAAGCTTATGGTGTTATCTCAAAAGGTCCAAGACTCGTCCCGATGTCCGCTTGACAATCCAACATGAGCACAATCCTAGGTGTCCCAAGAAGAGCAGAGGATACCCTCAACCATCAAAAGACACTATTAACTGGAAAAAAGAGACCTTATCAATAGGCTCAAGCTGAGGACTACTCATTGTTAGTTGGGCTCTCCAGCCAAAGGGGATGCATTTTGTGTTATGCATATAAACCATCTGAGTGTATGCTAAAGGGGCTTTTACTGTCTATTTTGTACTTATAATAAGGGTATGTACCATTTATCTCACTTGTCTGGTTGTAATTTAAGAAGTATAAGGGTATAGCAGGGCATTTTTATGCGTATGATAAAGGGTTTTTTATTGGCCGTAGGAATGCAGATGCCATGTCCAAAATGCATTCGAATCTACGAGGTTTTTTCATCTTTCGACATGACTACGTCCAACCACAATAATGCTCAAGCTTATGCTTATCCCTCCAAGAATAGAATAGAATAGAATAGAATAGAATAGAATAGAATAGAATAGAATAGAATAGAATAGAATAGAATAGAATAGAATAGAATAGAATAGAATAGAATAGAATAGAATAGAATAGAATAGAATAGAATAGAGAAACATGAAGATCACATGTGGGCTTGGTTTAGGAACCGAATTAGATTTAATGGTCTCTAGGAGGAGATTATTAATGCCCTCTACAATCTTTGGGTCAGAGAGTTAACTAACTTTGCATACTATCCTTTGCATCTTAATTCACATACTTGATTTGTATGGATTTGATAGCACATTCTCTTGCACAGTCATACAAGAAGCTAATTAACCCAAAATTGCTCTTATGAGTTTAAGGCTCATCTTAGTAGTCGGTTGTTCTGTATGTCGAATTTCAATGAAAAAATGAGCATAATAAAGACCCTCACAATGTCTACTTGCTTTCAAAGTTCGCCTCGTTGTATTTTCTAATTGTGTGTTGTCCTTTCCAATGGTTCAAGGCCCAAAAAAAATTTCTTTCACAATATAGACTATTGTTCTTACAATTATAATGTAATTCCCCCTAAAACCACCCTTTTTGGGGAGCACATTCATACGATCAGCGGCATAGAGCAGTGAGAGTACCCTCTTAATGTACAATACACATACGAGATTGACGCCATTCAAGATATTTTTTACGGAAACCTTAACGTATTTTTCAAATTTGCTATACACCATACCCCAAATAGTGGCAGCATACCCCACAAATGAGGATCACTATCTACAGTCCAAAGGCTAGCAGAAGCGCAAATATGTCTATCCAACAACTCTCGATGACCGCCATGGCCTGGTACTTAGGACATCAAAAATAACTCTTAAAAAACAACATAATAAATGAAGATTGCCATAATCAATACGTTAACATAATACTAGTAAAGAAAAATAATAGCCATGGCTAAATCTGCTACCTGAGAAAGATATATTATATTCGTTATAAAATTTCATGAAGACAAATAAATACCTGCCTTAGGTTTCCATAAGAGCAAGACAATACATGGTATGGTTGCCTAGTGCTTGCAACATCGGCACAATAGAAGACATCAAAAGAGTACATGATGGCATTACCTTAGATGCACATTATTTGGAAGGAAAAAAAGTGGGGCGCCTTAGTAGGTGTTGAAGACTGCTTCACTTTTTTGTTCATATCTTCAGCCACGGATCTCAGATTTCAGTGTTACGGTGCACGGGTCAATTTGACATTGCATGTTAACCCTCTAGCTTTTGGTGGGGGCGTCTTCCAGGAAGGTGGTATTGTTGCATTTGCTTCCCATGCTAATGCACCGAATAGTTCACAATAAGTCTAGTCAACCTGCTTCTTATATCATGACTACATATGAGAATTCGCATGGAAGGGTGAAGCAGAGAGGAGGCTCTCCCTTGCTAGTTATTCAGCAATATAATTGGTGGGAGGGGATGGGGGGTGGCAAAAAAGAGGCTCTCCCTCACTAGATGCTAATCATAACAATGGAAGAAAGGAATGGAGAGGAGGCTTTTCCCTTGCCAATTTCCAGGACAAGATGGGTTGATCTCCCTTCAAAATTGTGCGAGATGGACATGGTAAAAGAAGCAGATTATCTATCTAACCATCTACGTTTTACTACTACCTTTTGCTGCCTACAAGAGCTTAAATGTCGCCAAGGTGATGTATTTAAAGTAGTTAATGTGTTTGGACATGATTATATTGTCGTGATATCTATTGTTGATGCATCTAAGATTGGTGTGCTTACTGCATGGAAGTCCTCCGCAAATGTCACTTTTAGATAATTTTGGGCATTGAAAATAATCAACTGAATTGATCAGAGCCAAGAATGGAGTTTGATGAATGTGTATGCCCATAATAGACCTCATCAGCATGGTGCTTTGTGAGAAACTGTGAGAAGTAAAATTCTTCATCTTGGGCAGAATGTCATATGGTGTTGAAGAATTTAATATGGTAGAGTTATCAAGGGACAAAGCAATCAAGGATCTGAAATCGTGCAAGGGTTCAAGAGAGAACAATGGTTACATCTTTTACATGATTGTCAGCTTATAGAGATCGATGGAGATCAGTCCTTCACACGATGTAATGGTTGGATAGGAGTTGACAAAGCTTTGCAAGGCATGATATAGGAAATTTTAATACTTATGCAACTGCTTTGCTAGCAAATTTTCATTCTCTAAATCTTGTAGATAGCTCTGTAATCTGCAAATCCTATCTGATGATGTAATAATTTTTTCTGGACCAAGCAGAACTTAGTTTAAATTTAATGTCAAGTACTTGGAGGATGATGAGTTCAAAGTCAGCTATAATTGGGTTTGTTCTTGGGCCCTCTCATCTGATAAGGGCATGTCTGGTATAGTTGCAGCGTTGTCCACTGTGAAGCCATCTGCAAAGAAGTGGGGGAGAGCCAGAGCTGTAGAAGCTCGTGCCCCTACTAATGGAGTTAGGAAAAAAGAGTTGCTATCTCAGATTGAAGCTATGAAAACTGTGGAAGTTACTGAAGCCAAGGTGAAGGCGGGGTTGCAATGGTTCAAAGATGGAGATAGATGAACATGCTTCCTTTTCTATGCTGCAAGTAGAAGGAAACTCTGTACGTCTATATATTCTTGGTGTTGCCGGATGGCTCTCTTATCTCTGATTCTGTGCACCTTAAGCAGTATTTTCGTCAGCACTTTTCTCTATTATTTGCGCGACCCCCATTGCCTTTTCAAGAGGACATACAAACTATTGTGCTCACTAAGGTACAACATATTATCTCTGAAGAGCAGAGGTTATTTCTTGAGTTCAATATTATGAAAGAGGATTTAAAAGCAGTTGTACTTCTCTTAAAAATGGACAAATACCTGGTCCAGATGGCTTCCCTATTGATTTTTTTCAAAAGTGCTGGGACTTGCTAGAGGATGATGTATATGATGCTTTCTATGAATTTTAGAGATTTAGGTTCCTTGATAAGATTTTTAACATGGGTTGTATATCCCTCATCTCAAATAACAGGGAACCCAAGAAATTTTTTGACTAGCAACTTATTACATTGCTTTCTCTGTCTACAAGATCTTTGTTAAGGCGCCGACAGAAAGAGTTTAAGATATTTTGGCTGAATTTATCTCTTCAATACAATCCGGTTTTTTCTTCTTCGCCAATGTATTCTCAACAATGTGGTTGCTACATATGAGGGAATATATTTAGAGGATCATAGGGTGGTGTATCTTGAACTTGATTTTGCTAAAGCATTTGATAGTATTGATTGGAGATTCCTGGAGAAGTGTCTTCTTGCTCTTGGATTTGAAGGGTCATTTACAAGAAATATTACGAAGGTCCGTAGTCAAAATAAGATTTACTATAGTTTTTCAAGGCGATTCATCTGATGTTTTTATAGCGAATAACCTTTGCTCTTCACAAATGTGGCAGAAGTACTATTCCAGTTTTTTCTATGGTTATCACGGATGAATGGCTAATGGTTCTCAAGAGATATATCATTAATATGCTGATGAAATCTTTTTACTGTTGATTGCTGAGGCTAAAAATCTTCATAATGCTAAGCTATTTCTGTGGCGCTCCTTGCACTATATGATTGCCGCCGTATACGCCGAAGAACTTCCTTTACCAAACGGCTCCCATCGTATGGGCCCTCCATCTAACTTGTGTCGGCGATGGTCAAACAGCCGAGTAGAGGTAGGAGGTGTCACTCCGTCCCTTCCTCTACGGGCTCCCACATCAGTGGAAGCAAAACATACTATATTAGGCACTTGCCTAACATAAATAACAATACTACCCCGGAGGATAGCAATGATCTATCCAATCATAAAATGAATGAATACATCATCTATGATGTTTGATAAGTGCTAAGGGCTAAGGTATGACATCATCAGAATTACAGGATGAGCAATAAATATGCATGAATAAAACTAATGGCACGGAAAGCAGAGATATGAGACAGATAAGCACACAGAGACATGTGTTAGCCAGGAAATTAAAGGTAGGGAATAGTATATAAGGGTATTACGCCATATATTAATAGGAGGTACGACATGATAAGTAGATAATATTAATGCCTGATGGTTATACGAATTTATCATCTATAACTAACATATGATAAATAAATAAATAAATTAATAAGTCATGCCCCTTAGAGCCTCAAGGGTTATGGAGCAGCAACACAATACATCAATGTTATTATAGCTTAAGTAAAAGCTTTCTATGCATGTCTGTCTCTTTAATGTGATATCCTAGAACCTTTGGTTCCATAAAGAACAATGTCTGTAAATTGTTACAGCATACATGATACCGCTCGCAAATATTTTCAAAAGAAGGACAACATAATAAAGCATGAGCTTCATTTTCAACCTGTTGCATATCACAAAGAAAAGGCAACCTCTCTTCTTTTCGAATCTTAGCCCACCTCCCTGTCTCAATATGCAATTTGTGTGAACTCGATCTGAATCGAGCAATTACCTGTTTCAAATGTGGAGATGTATGAGCATGCAAGTAATCTTGACAAGTATAGATTAGCATTGGATTAATCTCATTCTGATAAAAAGCAAGACTCGAACCTTTTATTGTCCAAAGCTTATCTATAACTAGAGATTGTACCAAATCCCGAGCTCTTATATGTAATCGGCCAATTTGCCTCAGAAATGCCCCATTTTCCTGCCCAAGACATCACTTTTTGATACCATTTACTGTTAGGATTCAAGCCCATCTTTGGCCACTTGCCATCATCCCCAATTTTCTCAACTTAATTACAAAATTAATTGTCAGGCAAAGGGCCTCTACTTCTAAAGGTATCATGCCAATCTCAACTAACATAATTGCAAAAGGAATTTGTGATTTAACCCCCATCTCCTTATGTAAAAAGATTTTCAAGATGGATTCAAATTGACACCACATTTTTACTGAAATGGAGGGCCCCTAAATCGGAACACTATACAATAACAGAGTCTGCATTAATGTTTTAAAAAGCATTTTCTTAAGTCCAAAATCAGTCAAGAAGCCTTATGACACCTAAGCATCCCATATAGGGTTTTTCTCCCACCAGCAAGCCTCTTGAGCACACATTCTTTCCACTTACAATTTGATGTTACCTCCAATCCCAAATACTTATAGCAATTAACCATTTCAAGGAGCTCACCATTGTAATAGAATGTCGATTAGAAGACCCAAATGTAACTATTTTGGATTTGCTCAAGTTTACCTTCACCTTGTGAGCCTCACAAAAGGATTCCAAATTATCCAGATGTTTCTGGAGACCATTTGAATTTTTTAGATAAGCATTTGATTTTTTTAGATAAGCACAACATCGTCAGCATAAAGCAACAACTGAAAAACATAGTGTTTTAAACGAGAACCTGTGTGCCTTCTTACTTCAACCACTCTTCTAACTCATCAATGTGAGTCCAAAGAGAGTTGGAGAGAGCGGTCAACCTTGCTGGACTCCAATTTTGCTTTGAACCTCCGTCGGTACTTGAGCCGACAGTTTTGCAATAACCTCCTCGTACAATCTAGCAACTGCTCCTCTAATAGAAGAAAGAACCCCAAGACGTTCCATGCATAAAGACCTTCTCGAGGCACTATATCAAAGGCCTTTGAGAAGTCTATAAATGCCAAGTAAAGACCCCTTCTTGGCTTCCTTGCCTACTCCAAAAACAATCTCTCAAGATAAGCAAATGATCGAGAGTACTATGTTTCTTTCAAAATCTAGCTTGGTATCAGCTCTCTTACTATAAGTATTCACCCAATCGCTAATTTTACTTTCCAACAACCCACCTAGTAATTTAAAAAAAGTGTGTTCAACCATGATAGTGCGATAATTTTTTATATCATGTTTGTCCCCTGACTTATAAATCGGAATAACCCTGCATTTCTTCCAAGATTTAGGCAATCCCAACTGAACTGCAGCATTTAACTGGCTAGCAACTACCTGATGAGTTCCTTACCACCCCATTTTATCAATTCAATAGAAATGCCATCAAGATCAAATGTTTTGCCATTATTCATCTTTTTAATCGGCAATGCACGTTTTCACAAGAGAATAAATCTTTTGTGACAACTAATATAAGCATGCAATTTGGATTCTCAACATAGTACAAAGATCTCACCAAACCAAGTAAAGCATCCAAATCCACTTTGGCCCGATCGGGCTTATGCAATAGGCTTTTCCAAAAAAGCTTAGATTTTGTTTGAAATAGAGAATCCATCATAGCCTGTCTTTCACAAACGCTTCTTACCTCTAATTAGATTCTTAAACCAAAGGTGAGCACATGCATCACGACATTCTTCATCCCACCAACTATTGCATGGTCGTCCAGGAATTCTTTTTTTGGTGGATCCAAAAGTGGAGCGAGCTGCACAAACCAATATGTCAGAAAGCAAAGCTAAATTCTTTTCTAGCATACTAGTCCATTTCGCAGCCTCTAGAAGCTTACTAACTTTCTTCTTATAATCTGCACTCAAATTAAAGGCACACAAATATCTAATTATTTTGTTTTCTGCAAAACCAAGTTCAATTCAAAAAGTACGCCTGCGTGGTCTGAATCTGGAACTTTATCACGCACTTCAATTGATTTGATGATATTAAATGTTGTTGGGACCAGAAGGTAATCCATAGTACTCTGGCCAAGATGAGAAAAGCATGTAAATCTATCCGTTTTTTTGAACCTGCTTATACCATTCAAGATTTTTATTCCAAGTGTTGAAAAAGTCACCCATGGTATTACTGATCTTATCTACTGATTGCCTCTTGAATGTCTCATCTACCTGCTCTACAAGTCTCATATCATCCAAATTCGCAAAAGAGACTGATTTTAATCCCTTACTACATGCATTAAAATTCCCAACCACAATCACCTCTCCCTTATCCTGTAAATACATCACATCTAGGCTCAATTATGAAGCAGATTCTTTTTGTCAAACCCAACCTGTTCATATACTTTCATGTGCAGATTTGCAGCCACATAAATTGTTTACCTTCATGCTTCTTGAAGACTTGGATGAGTTGCTTGTATGCGTGCCTGATATATGCGGCTAAACCCCAATCCCCTTCCCGCATTTGCTTGTTTGGCATTCCAAACTGAATCTATAAGGCAATACCCTTCCAAATCCGGAAGGGGACGTGTCTGGTGTTCCCAAGTTTCCTCCATCAATATCAAGTCTGCTCTATTCCACATCTCTTTTGCATCCTGACTTTTTCGCTCGGATAATGCCATGAACATTTCAAGAAGAAAAACCGGCTGCAAAGGACGTCTTTTCACAAAGTTAAGCACCATCAGAAGGGATATACAAGACAATGAGTTGCAACTGGAAGATCTATTATGCAGAATATTACAGGAGGAGTCAGGCGGAATAAAAGGACTGAGGGGGTCGATCACCCTAGAAGTTTTGGCCCAAGCAACAGAATCAGTGGAGAAGCAGCCAGAAGAGGCGGTGATTAACAAGGCCGGAGCGATGGAGGTGCAGGGTAGATTGGGCAAAAAGAGGATGTGTAAGTCGAGAATTTGGGAAAGGCGTCGGGCAGGGAGAATACGGGAAAGGAGGGGTCGATTGTCGAACTGGCAATACCATATTGCTCATGCAAGATGAAGTGCGGCTGTTTTGTAAGCAACCAGAAGGCATGCTCTCATTGCCTGCGGGTGCATTGCTACAGGTGTTTGCGTCTACGTTACTCGTTGGATCAGTAGGAGCAAGTTATAAAATGGAGGATTTTTATGTGTTTGTGCCCTTGGGGTGGAGTGCTATGGGGGGGCCTGCCAAGCTAGCTTCTCTGAGGTAATTTGGGATCCTGTCTTTTCCTTTAGTTTTGCTATTAGCACTCTTGTAAGTGGTCGTGGTTGTAGCTAATTCAATATATTATGCAACTTGCAACTTTTCACGTCAGGGTAAAGAATCTAATCTTTATTCCAAAATAACTACAAGTATAAAAAACAAATCGTATAATATATATACTTCCAAATATCCAATATAGACTCAAGCTTAACGATCAATATAGTTCCTCATTATGAGAAATGTCTTCCACCAAAGAGCTCTTTTAATCAGAGGAATCGCTCATCAAAGCGTCTCATGCCAATTCCTTAGCAGGAGCCATAACTAGTACTGACACCTTAAGGCACAGTTAGCCCCAGCTTAAGCATCATCTCAAGCTAATTTTACAAGGCCTCAAGGAGCAGTTCATCATAAGACATCAATTCAAGGCAAGCCCTCTTCTATTACGGAGGACATTTCCACAAGGTTTCCTGGAGCTTCTATAGTTTAGGTGCTTGGTTTATTTCCACAATTCTACCATATAACTGTGCCATCACCAGCCTCAGCAACTTCGTGGCGCACCTGGAATCCAAGCTTCCTCTACTTCTGCTTCCAGTAGAATCCCCGTCAAGATGCTTCCTGTGATTGAGCAACCAGCTTGTCAATTCAACTTGCTGCTCCTTGCTCGTTCTACAACCTCCCGGATCCCTGTTCCTAAATTCGCCAGATAATCCCTTCTGTAGCCTTCTGGCTTTTTCTTCTGTAATCCTTCGGTCTGTCCTGTAATAGGCCGCCACCTTGTGATGCAGGACCCTGCCAACTTGGCAAAGCCACGTGGTGATACCCCGCCAGGCAGGTGAGACTGGCAGAAGCTCATCCAGCCTCCTGCCAGCCAGAATTGGCAGTTTTTCCCTGCCGATCGAGAAATCATGCTGCTAAGTATAACAATGGCCTGCAAAATATTTGGGCATAGCAACTGCTTTCTAGAAGCAGTCTTATAAATGTTTTCATCCATATTCTTATTTGATATCCTGAACTTACATCGATTTGGAGAATTACTTGGATCCTTGCAGTCGGTCCGTTGGGTCATTGCATGTGGCAATGCATACTCATTCTTTGTCACATGCTAACTTTTTGCAAAATTCACAAAATACCCCTAACTTTTAAAAAATTCATGAAATGCCCCTAACATATAGTTTTTTAGGTGCATTTTGTGAATTTTTAGGGGCATTTTGTGAATTTTTAGAAAGTTAGGGGTATTTTGTGAATTTTGCAAAAAGTTAGGGGTATATTGTAGTTTTTCCCTATAATCTATTCTCATTCTTAGACTTCTCTCCTTCTTCATCACGAAGAGAATGATTGCTCCGAAGGTGATACACTTGACCAAATGAATTCGAGTTCCAATTCTAACAACTCTTTAAGTTGCTTTTTCTCGGCTAGCTCCAGGAAGTTCATCCTATATGGAGCTTTGCTTGTTGGCTTTGTATCTGGTGCAAGTGTAATTTCACATTTTACGCCTCTATAGGCCAGAAGTTCTTGGATTTTATGTTTGCAGTCGGGATCGACGGCTTGCAACTTGAGAATATATGTGACCTCATCTCTATTAATGCACTTGGCTAATATGCATTGCATAATTGAAATGACTTCCTTAACTTTGTAAGATGCTTACCATTTGGTGCTAGGATGGACATTTCTTGCTTATGGCAATCAATTTTTACCGAACCAAACACCACTGAGCCGGGTGGGCAGCCAACCACCAGCCAAACACCACCAAGTCGTGTGGGTAGCCAAGTCGTGGGGAGACAACAACGGCGATCGAAGTCCTCGCCGAGTCGGATGGGTAGCCGACAGGGCCATCAAGTCGAGTGGGCAGCTTTAAATACTCCATGCTTGCTATGAGCTTTTATTGTCCAATGTTCATAACTTCGGTTCCATGCCAATCCTTGTTCCGCTTTGAGTAATTTTTTTGAAGAACTGTGTCAGCAATATATTAAAAGAATGGTAATGTTACAAAGCAAGTGAGGAGGAAGGAGAAACGCCCCAAAGAGACAAATGATACCTCGACACTCCACAACAAGCGCAACTCTCTTTAACTGTACAAACCCGACCATCACCATCTACCACACCCAAGAAGTCCCGCCAAATGGAAAACTTCCGCTCTACTAATCCCGGAACACCAAAAAGCTTTGAAATAACTTGTACACGAGTCGAGGAATCGAGAGAGGCTGCCGCGGTAGCTTTGAATCCCACGAAAGATCCTACCGTATGCCCGCTTCCAAATCAACCACACCAACCAAGCCACGCCACGGATGCAAGGCTTCTTTGCCCGTCTGGCGACCAAGCACCAGGATATACATGAAGCAGCAATTGTTGGCTATTCAATCTCACCTGAAGCGAGCCCCGACCCAATCGGGCAACACGCAAGTGAGGGCATAAAACCCGGACAATGCTCCACGGTCTCCACGATGAAGGCCACAACAAAGGGCAAAGGGGCTCACACCCGCCTAAAGCCCGACTCACAAGGACATTCACCACGATACGGCGGTTGCACCACACCGCGAAGCACCCGAACCTTCGGTGGGGGAAGTGAGCTCCCGTCCAAACCGGCGCCATCGAGAACCCGGAAGGCTGCGGAGACCACTTGCACGAGGGGCGAGTGTCATGAATAGCCAACACCCGTAACAAGACCGCACAAAACAAGAAGATACAACATCTGGATGAACCTTCCAAACCTGCACCACCACATCACCACGAGGGACTATAGGTATGTGTGGCGGAATACTCCCCCGCCACTTGTTCCCGGATAGCGGTCCAGCATCCTTGGTAGCGAGCTCGAAAGAACTCCCACGAAGCTAGGCGACCATCCCAATACCAATCCTCCAAGGTGAGCACAGCAGCTTCGCCTCCAACGAACCCTCGCGTCCGAGCATGCCGCATGTGTGACCAAGGGCAAAATCGCGGGGGGTAGAGGAACCCACAAGAAAGGAGAAGAGTGGTGATAAACTGAGGCATAATCTGGCTGGAAGAGCACCGCCGCGTGATCCCAAGCCCGCAAACACCCCCGTGAGAAAAGGGGATGCATGTGGGAAAGGCGGAGACCATACAAAAGCGGTTGCCCGGGGCAACTCTACATGCCGCAGGACGACTTTCCAAATGCCACACAATGGCGAAGAGATTGCCACAATAGTGCCGCACCGGAGAAGATGCTCCATCTGCCGAATGCTCCAAATAAACTTAGAGACCAACACCTTACTATGCGATTGCCAAATCCGAATGGCCAAGCCCCCATCCTCCCGGGGCGGAGACACTTCCACCAAGCCACTTTAACAACCGCCCTTCATCATCCCGCCCCACACAAAATTTGAACAATCTTATCCAAAGCACGTATCTTACCCTCGGGGAGCTAACATCGCAGAATCTTTGTATACACATGAGTGCTACAAAGTCTTGACTTGGCAATAGTGATCCCTACGCCATGGACAACTTGCTACCCTTCCACCAATTGAGGTGTTTTACGCAACCCCCCGCAAAATCTCATCCCACACCCTCCCTATGGAAACATCCCTCAAAGGGAATACCCAACACTTAGTACACATTATATGGAAAGCACCTTCCAAGGGAATAGAGCCAAACAAGGGGGAGGCGAGTCAAGGAGCCCATAATCGGAGCATTTACCCCAATTCGGAAGAATGCACGAGGCCAAGGAGAAAGTATCCGACAAACCCTTCACATTCCATAAAATTCCTCTCTTACGCCACCAAGAAGAAAAAGTGTCATCGGCCGAGCGGTTAATAATCTGGCGACTACCATCACGCATCCGAAGCCCATCCACCACCCCTCCTCCCACTGCGACCAAAAACAAGCGAGGCGGTGCCTCCGCCACAATCGTAAACAAAAATGGTGCCAAAGGGCACCCACGGCCTTACCCTCGCCTAAGGAGAAAAAAGCGGAGGGTTCACCAGCACACCACCGTGGCCGTGCTGACCTATGCGACTTCATGGTATCTCTGTAAAGCGTGGACCCGACCCAGCGCTAACATCATGGCGGACAAAGAACTCCCCAACGGACACTATCATAAGCTTTGGCAAAGTCAAGCTTAAGATAGGCAATAACTTGACTGTTCTCCTGGCCCAATAAAGGCCCTCATAAGGCTGCGGCAACATTAGTCAAAATGTTCCTTCCGGGAACAAACCCGGTACACCTTACTAATGGAAGAAGTCAACACCGGCTTCAACTTCGGCGGGGCTTTTGCAATAATCTTGTACCTGAGAGGACAACAAGGATATAGGCCTCCAATCATTAATAGTAGAAGGCTGCTTAACCTTAGGAATCAAGGAAATGCATGCGGTATTCAAGATCCTATCCATGTGAGAAGACTGCGACAACTCAAGATACACACAGTACCACGGACTCACCAGCCCACTCCCAATAAGTGCGAAAAGAACTCCACGGGATGCCATCCAGCCGGGACATTTATCCTTGGCCATGCACATACATGCCTCAGCTAAATCCTCTGGAGAGCTCACCGCTCCAAGCTCTCACGTTGATGAGGCAAAATAGATGGCTTAACAACCCCCAAAACAAGCTCCACGCATCTCACGCTCATAGGGAAGAGTGCGGCTGCGCAAAAACCACGAGAAATGAGCATGCACATACCTCTGCAACTCGGCGGGATCCTCCAAAGTCCGGCCATCCGGGCAAAGCAAGGGGCGCCATAGATCTTTGCATGTCAGCCGTGCCTAGGCTGCTCGAAGAACAAGCGAACTTATCCCCTCCTTCAACCAGGTGGGGCTGCCTTCACCGGCTCATGCACTTTAACCTGCTCCAAAGCAACAATGCTGTTGCAACCTTTGCATTCTCCCTAATGCCATCGGAAATTTGCGCCGAATCTTCTCAACTCCTGATAAAGACTATGCAACTCCTGGCTCTGGCACTTTGCACCCTACTACCAAAGACCTTAGCAAAAGCGCTTCACCACGGCCAGCGGTCACCATACCACCAGACATACCCTTCAAAGATGAAAAGGTATCAAGCCACAACTCACGGCGGGCGAAAATCCGCATCGGCCGGTAGGGTGTTCAAAGCGGAACCACCGTCAGAAGGCGAGAGAGCAACCGCACCACGCCCGGACAAAACACGGGGTAATGATCAGAAATGGAGGTAGAGCCGAGAATGTTACTCCGGGCGCAAAGAGGGCACACCATCCAATGCGCATGGGGAAGCATAGCACCGGTCATGCCTAGCATACGCCCGGCCCGCACCAAGCTGCCTATTACAATAGGTGAAAGACAAGTCCCCAGGGACCTCAACCAAGGCCAAATCCTGCAACAAACGAGACCACTGGTCCCTCTCAAATCCCTGCACACCGCTTTGAGTAATGTCGAAGCTAACTCTTTTGTCTTTGGTTCCGCTTTGCCATAATTACTCTTAAAAATGTCTGCCATTCTAAAAGTTGCAAAACTATGTGTTAATGAATTATTTACAATAATCCTATGGCCACAAGGTTTTGTCATCGTGACATTTCCTTGGTCACAAAAGACTATGCAATTAAATAATTATTCTAGTTTTAGATCTAATTTATACTCTAGAAATTCCTCATTTTTTGCACCCTCTTGAAATAGTCTTACCTTTGAGTTGATGCCATCTAATAAGTTGGCCGGACTTGTTAGATTGCTTCTCTTCATTGGTTCCTTATGTTGTGGATGGTACTCATCTTATACATGATCAACAATTTTTTTTTTTTTGAAGAACGTGTTTTACTTCATATTATACACTTAAAATATTACAAAGTACTTCCAGAAGTAAGAAATGTCCCTGAAGCATCAATCACTTTTAGATGATCACTCCATATTGGAATTTTAATACGATCAGGCCAATTGGAGATCTGAAAACAATTATACAACTTCTTACGAATTTCTTGAAGCACCACCTGAGAAGAAATACGCTTATCATAAAAGACATTTCTTCGCCTTCGCTTCCATACACTCCATATTAGCCAAGACTTTGCCATGTGAAATGCAATCCTTTTAGAAAGCAGTCCACTTGATTTGGATAAATACCCAAAAGAAAGTCTTGACTATCCAAAGATACTCCAAAAGAGAATGCGGCCGGGACCTAAGACTACTCACTCTCTGCCGCGCAAAATATAAGCGAGTGCTCCAATGTTTCAATGCACCGCTCACACATTGGGCAAAGTGGGCTTACTCCCGGCTTAAAGCGATGAACCATCTCATTAACTCTCAAAGATCGATGAATCACCTGCCAAAGTAGAACATTTACCTTTGGAGGATTATATTTAGACCAAACAAGGTTCCAGATGGATTGCCATTGAGAAGGCAAAGTCTGTAAGTGCCATTTTCGAGAAGGTGATAAAGTACTTGATCAACAATTATTGTAGTAATAATTCCTTCTTAATGAGGTTATCAAACTCACCAAGTGGTTTCATTATGTTGGATGTCTGTCAATAAATGTGTATAACTTTAGGTACGCCATAATCCTTGAAGCCTTGTTCAATTCTTGGGGCGATCCTTTCATAAAAAATCTACTCGGAATTGCTTATCCATCCCATCATGAATGTGGTCATCCACAAGTCTAACATATTTAACTATCTATCTATAGGTCCCCTAGCTTGCTAACATCTCGTGTACTCGTTAGTCGTTGGAGTAGCAAAACGATGTACTTTCAAGTTGCTGGAGAATCTGATATTCTTGGAGTAGTCAGGTAATCCTTCATAGGGCTTTCTCTTTTTGCCAGGCATCTTCTATTTGTGCTCCCCCGATGTCGAGGTTGACTTTCATCATTAAGGGTATCCATGTCGATGGACTTGATGACGTAGTTGATGACCTAAGGTCCTAATGTCCCATCCCACAGCTTGAAGGCAATGTTCTACACTCTATATAATCTTCCATTTTGAATCATCCTATTTTGGAGGTTAGGGGATTTGAGGATGATCTTTCTAACCCCTGGTTTAATATTGTTACATTGAGTATGTTGATGTCCTTCATGTCAAGTCTTCATGTTAGCAGTCCCATGTTGTTCCTGTTATAAGAGTGATGATGATATTGAGTGCTTCAACACTTTGAATTGTTCAACCTCTCTTCCTTCTTAAGAGTTAAGTCTATCTCTTCATTATTTGCAGCCATGTTCTCCTGTTCACCATATTGTTCTTCGACTTGCTGAAGTTTCCTCCATAAGTTGACCTCTGCTTTCAAATTCCTCAATGTGGTCGAGCAGCTCTCATGTTGAGGGGTGAAGGGTCTACAACGAAGGTTCACCTGATCTATTTGACTCTACATTTCCTATATTCGTGCCTTCTATCTACTCAACCTCAAATGATCGTCTTAGCATTTGGCACATCACTAAGAGTTGAGACAGATACTTATCTACTATCATGGATTGGTAAAGAGACTTATGCCTACGGGTATACTTGGCGTGCTATGCTAGAATACCTTGATAGAACAGATTTGTGGACAGTTCTCTATGAGATCTTTGGTATGGCTGAAGACACTTGATGATGGTGCGTCTATTGCATGTGTTGGCGTGTCATACCAACATGTGGCAATGAATTGCTAAGTCCCTGGCAACTAGCTGGGTTGCTAACAAAAAAGTCTGATTATGCTACTACAGTGTAGATAGGAAAATGCTTGGCAAGCTAAGTGTGAACACAAAATGGGGTCTATATTTGACTTAAGGGAATCAAGGTGTTGATCCTAACTCTAAGTGTAGATAAGAAAATGCTTGGCAAGCTAAGTGTAAGAACACATAATTGGTCTTACCCAAAAAATTTCACTGTATTATAGTTCATTCTGAAATCAAATAATTTTTTATGTATATATACGGAGCTTCCATGTTCTCTATATTCTTTAGGGCATTTTGCATCACAAAAACACTGAATGTGGCTTGTGTGGGATTGGAATCAAGGAATCCATGTAGCCTCAATCCATGAATCCATGAGAATCCATTTCCTTTTTTATGAAGGCATTCCAAGCAGGCATTCCAAGCAAAAGTTGCCCTTGATATATAAAAGCGAGGTCTCACAAATAAAAGAATATAGCGGTATCTGGCGATGCGATAGTAGATATCTGAGAAGCGGATATCGACAAAAAGATGCAGTAAATATAAAGGAGCAGGATCTCTAGGTCGGGCTGAAGCAGGGTCTCACGGCTTCTATCGAAAAGAGAGTCATTAGAAGGATTCAAATAAAAGGGAGGGGGGTAAAAAGGAATGTCGGAGAAGCCATAGCTTTTTTGAGCTTCGACTTTGAATCTGGGGCTTATAGAAGTGGCTCCTCCTTTGCAATTCCGGTACCATGCCCATGCTACTGCCTTACTACAAAAGTCTGCCTCCATGCTATGAGAATCTGTCTCCCTATTGTCGTTCTTTGCAAAATGGTTGAAGAATTTTTCGGTACAATCCTCTACAAGGCTGGAAACATAGCTACAATGCTGCATACTTGCTTCCTGCCTCTACAATATCCTTGAAATGGCCAAGAAGAACGCTCCATTGGAACTGTGCCTCTAGAAGGAGAAATGTCTGAAGAAGAAATGCCTCCGAAAGAAGCAAGGAACATGGGAATTTTGATTGAAAAGGGGAAATTTCTTGGACCCGCCATTACATAGGAAAATGTGCCTGCATGGGCCCTTTTGTGGGGCTTGAGCACTAGCTCGCCCTAATGGGCTTGCCAAGCCCTTACCCCATGTAAGGGCCTGTGCAGTCACGTTAAACCTAACAAAATGGGGTCTATATCTGACTTGAGAGAATTAAGCTCTTGGTCCTAACTCTAGAGATCTTGGACATGAATATCAACTAACATGCGTGAATAAAGAGATAGAAAGAGAACTAGAGAGAATATGCATGAGATAGAGAAAGAATAGGGAGAGAGTGTAGTGAGAGAATAGACAGAGAGAAATATAGAATAGAATAGAATAGAATAGTTTTTTTATCGTCCACTGAGACCAATCGGCCTATGGGACCCAGAAGAGCGCACAAACTTATTCTTGTCCCCAAGTTAAAAACCCCCGCCGGAAGGGTTTTAGAGGGAAAAAAGCGTGATAATAATAATCTTTGTCAAACCGCACAAGTATACATCATCATGAAATAAATGTGTATGTACATGTCAAGTGTGTGCCCGAGGACATAGCTGATCTCGCATGTCCATGACCTCCTGAAGGTATGATCCTAGCATCCGTCATGCGGATGCCGTGCTCAATGTCACATGTAGCGGCTGGCGGGCGACCAACTTCGGCATAAGCGGCGTCCGGTTTGATCATATCTTTGGGCAACTTTGAAGGGTATGAGATTCATCCTCAATGACTCCCATTTGGCGGCATTGACGAGCACAATCTGGCGTGGCTCACCAATCCATCTGCTTTGTCTCAATGCGAAGATGATGTGCCCCTGTGCAAATGGAGGCAATGAGTGCGTCTTTTCATGGGCAAGTGGGTGCCGAGGTAGCATTGTGGGCCTCGTTCCAATGTGGGATTTATGTGGCGGTAGTGTCTTTGTCTTGACCTGTTCAAAAGGGCGCTGGCATCCCAAAGCTTGCTGATGAAGCAAAGCGTCAAGATATTACCTCAAGCTATGGCGATGCGCCTCTGTTGCACATGTATGCACTGTGCTCTGCACATTCCATCTAGCCATCCATTGAGCTCTCTTTTCCCTCCAGCAGGCCTTGGCGTTGTAGGCCCCATCGCCATGACATAAGCTAGTTTTGGGAGGCGAGCATCGTCCATGTTGACCACCGAAAAAATAGACAATGTGGCGATCAAGGGGCCGCCCTCTCGAAGAGGCAAGAATCTCATTTCTGCTTGATAGAATTTGATATGGGATTTGTGGACTTCACCTAGTGCTTTCGTACCAAGAAGGCTTTTACCCAAATTCATTCCAAGTAGCGAGGGATACCATTGGCCCCATACTTCAACCCCGTATAAAAGGACGAGGCTCCACTAAGACTTTGAACAGTGTGACCGATGGGTCCAATCATACAACTCCGCTCTATGACTATTGTTTTGCATTGCATATAGTGCTTTCCAGCCATACCGTAACTTCGTAGCCCGTATGGATGTGTCCCGGTGCATAGTAGGCGGAAACTCCACTCCCAAATATTTGTATGTGGATGCTACTTCCACATTCGCCCTCGATAGCGGAAGGAGGGGATCCTCGGTATGCGTGAAGATGATATGAAAACCACCTTAGTCTTGGCCAAGATTGGCCAGCATATCGATTAAACTTGACAAAATGTGTCGGGCATCGAGATGTCGTTGCATGTCTGGCTGGTGTGTAAGCTAGGAGGTCCACATCATCGGCATATATTAACCTGCTTGATGATCCGGTAGAGAAGGTGAGCCCCGCCCCCATTATCGCAAGCGGCTCTCAATTGATCAATGTAAAGCCCAAACAATGTTGGGGAGAGAGGGCATCCCCGGCGAACCCGATACTACTATCAAATGGTTGGCTTGTCGCGAACCGACGGCAGCATCTTTCATAAAGCGCACAATGCGATACGCAAATCTGGAACCCCCCGGTATTGCAATCTTGCCCATAGTTTTCCCGAGCCACGGTGTCAAATGCCTTTGCAAAATCCACGAAGCAACAATATAGATCGGCGGTTCTGTCTTTCAACGGCTTCGCAATGTGAAGATGTGGTCAATGGTTGAGTGTCGGTCTGAATCCTGCCTGGGTGAGGGCCGATTCTTCGCCCTCGCCTTGACCCGGGCCAACTCTTTGCTCGAGAATCCTGGAAGCCATTTTTTGCAAACACCGAACTGACCATGATTGTTCGGTGAATTACCGGGCGAAGGCGGTCACCGCCTTATAGATGGGAACAACTCGCTATTGGTCCACCGCGGAAGCCTTCAGAATGCCTTGTTGAACAAGGCGGTCGACCCATTATTATGGACGGCCCCCGCCCACTTAAGCAATTCTGCCGCATGCCATCCGTGTCCTGGCTTTCCCATTGGCAAGACGCCGTAAGCCTTTGTTCCACGTCCCGACTCACGTGATTTCCAGCAGATCGGCCTTCTTGCGGGGGTAATGTCGCATGTGCACCCCGAGGGTCGTATAGGCATTGCAAGTATTGCCTCCACCGCCGGGAGTGATGTTCCCCGTAATGTGGCCGCTTTCTAAGAACCCTTCGCCAAAGGTCCCGGGTGACGTTCGGTGAGATAAAACATTTCCCTTTGATGTGCTGCAATGTACCGCTTTCTTAGCTTTAAGGAAGACGCGGTCTTGTCGATTTACATGTGGGCGTAAGCGAGTCTGTGTGGACTTGGCCGAGCCAGCGTTTGTGTTCCTTGCACTCGTGCATCAAACCATTGATTATGTGGGAAGGTTGTGTTCCGGAGGTCCGTCGCTGGCGGCTTATCCCAAAGCATCTCTCTGTAGCCAAGATCCCTAAGCACATCGGTCCGGGCCGTCTGTTGCTCTAGTGTAGGATATTGCAAAAGTTTTACGCCAGTCATCTATAAGCATCGGGCATAAGCCCCGCATGTTCATAATCCAATCGCAGTGAGGCATGTGAGGAGTCAGGCCGCGGGGTTCGCACAACCTGCCAAGCCAACTTCAAGTAAAGTGGTAAGTGGTGCGAGTCGATCTCTTCATCCCTATTAGTTGTTCCCACGGAAGTGCTTGGCGACATGCATATCCCCTCCGGGCACCGGCACATAGTCCACCACACTAGATCCTCCCCACGGTTTTCCCTGTCTACAAGTGCTCTTGCGGGTGGGCGGCCTTTGTGCGATCCATTCGCAGTTACCGGTCAAAGATACCCGCAGAGCAAAAGCAATTGTCTACCATAGCGTGTGACCCGATTGTCATCGATGTCCGTGGCCAAAGGCACAATCTGCGGACGCAACAATATATCATCGATCAAGGGATCAAATCTCATGGGTTGTTCTACCCGGTCTGTGGCGCATTGAAGTCTCAAATGAGTATGACACGCCCAACTGCTTATCTTCTTTGTATGTCATCATATAGATGCGACATAGGGTCCGGCCTATCCACATCCGAGTGGGTGTGATAGAAGTTGCTTTACGCATGTGGAAAGTAGCGGTACGCCACAAAGAGGGGTGCACAGCTTTTGCACACGTTTTGCTAAGCACCCACAAGTCAGGTTGTGCTTATGCGTCTTGAACAAAGAAACCCGGTACGTGCCAAGGCCGTTCGATAGTAGCAGCAACTCCCCATGCCCCGCTTTCCGTGCAATCATTGAAGATTGAGTAGCTCGGTATCCCGGCAAGTCGGTATCCCAGTCCCGCATGCTCCCATGTTTCCATAAGGAAGATCAGATCCATATCTCAGCGAATGAAGTTGAGACTATCTCCTTCGCCATAGGGAAGCCCCGACAATTCCAGGAGACCATGAGGCACAATTCCTATTTGTCGGCAGGGGCTGTAGTTGGGGATTCGGGGCGCAAATGAAAGGGGTGGCGTAAGTAGAGGCAGCCTGAGATGTGCGAAAACGTAAGGTGAAGCAACTTGAGCAGCGTCAAGGGCTGTAGCAGCGGCGAAGTGGCATGCCCGAGGCTACTGCTGGAGGGTTAGCAGGATTCACAGCAGCATTTGGCGGCTTGAAAATTTGCATCTTGCCCCAATCAGTCCCCGCAGCCTCCTCCAGCCTGCTAATGCTTTTAACTTTGGCCAATTCGCGTACTGCCCGGTCTTCTTGTTGGGTATCGGGTCAGGTCTCGGTCAACATACAAAGCCCGCTCCTTCACCGCCTTCCCCGGGCGTAGGATAGCTTCCACACTGCGCATCTCGTCGTGAGCGTGGACTACCCAGCGGGCGGTTCAAGGCCGCCATGGCGTCTTCGCCCTAATAATATGAACTGGCACCTGAATGTCATTCGAGCAGAATCAACATTTGGAGCCCGGTTAATGAGGTCCTCCCCTGCCTCTTCGTCGGGCCACGCACCACCACATTGTGGCTTCTCGCCCTCGGCTCTCGAACTCTCGGGATTTTTGGGTCAATCCGCCCGCACAACAGGAGTTGTTTGTTGTCGGGCGAGCATAGGCTGCAATAACCCTCGTTGGGGAAGGGTGGCATAGAGTGGCTTGGGGTGCAATGTGACGGTCCCGGCTTGACACCTTGCATACTCTTGTGCAGTGGGACTGCCGTGGCGTGTATAAGCGTCTCTCCTTCCCTGTGGGAGCTTAGCTCTGCTGAAATTGTCTACCTTTTCAATTCACGCGATGCACCTGCAATTGCTCATGAGCCTCTGCATTGAGGCCCTTGCCTTGTTCGATGATGGCTGCCCTCGGCTCACGCACCTTCCGATCTCGAGTCTTGGAGCTATGCTCCGAGATAAGCATAGCGAGTCCGGCATAGGGTTCATTCTGTAGGCCACTTCTTGTGTCTCAACCCTAGTTTGGAGGGCTCTCAATTGTGGCTCTCTTCAAAAGCGACCCTGAACTTTTCGCATCCGCAATGCCAGCCTCCTCGACCTCCGATTGAAGGCGGAGATGGTTGCCATTGTCTCTTGCCCAACACGTTGCTTTTCCCGTGTCATGGTTTCAATGGCGGTGGACATGGAATCCATGCGCCCCGCATGTCAGCAAGACTCTTCTTGTCCTTACGCCTTCGAGTGCACTAGGCTGAAGCCATCTTCTAGGTGCTTTGTATCGCGGGTCTCCATGCCGTAAACACTTATTTTTTTTTGATGGCAATTTGCTTTTTGAGCAATTTGGGTGCGGAGGCCTGCATTTCCTCGCCAAGCAAGCAATTCGAGCTTTGTTGCCCTCTGCCATTGCTTGAACTTTGTTTCGGTGCTCCTCAAGCGCCGGTTTTGGTGGTGGTGAAGCCCGATCTGACTTGCCGCTAGGCTGGAGTATCTGTCATAGGCACTGTCGAGCTATATTTGTTGCCGCAGACTTTGCCAGCTTCTCTTTTCAATGTGCACCTATCAATTTTGCGGTGTCATCACGGTGCTGCGATTGGGGATGGCATCTATGTACTCTCCCAATAGAAGTTTTCTTTGCCATATCTGCGCTAGGTAGAGGGCTGCGTGATTCGCACCATCCACATGCATATCGTGGGGGTTGGATGAAGGGGCGCAGGGGCTCGTCCGACTCTTCTATCACCTTTGGAGTTGCCATGAATAGGGTGTCACCCTACCTCTGCCACCTTACGCACACTTATGTCTGAAATGAAACCCTCTGTCCCTTCTGGGGCCGGTCCAAAGCTTCCACGTGTCGAGCGGTAGCGGGCTTCCAAGTGCAAAGAAGCAAGTGCGGGCTCTTTTCACCTTCTGCTGACACCTGTCTGAAAGTGTTCAAGTGCATAAATCAAGCCAGTCTCAAGTTCAACCTCTGCCACCTTACAGACACTTGTCTGAAATGAAAATAAGCAATGGCTTTCCCTCTTACAGACGCCCGTCTGCAAGGCTTTAGCATGTAAATGTTTTAATCCAAGGTGATTGGATGGTATCACACCGTTTGAATCCTGCCTTAAAATCGGGTTGCAAAAACTGGTTGTTTTCTCCTCTCAGATCTTAAGCAAATGTGGATAAACCATATGTCTTTAGAATCATCACAGAGAACGAGAATGGAATATAATAAAGAGAGAAGAGAAGGAAAAAGAGAGAAGAATAAAGAGAGAGAAGAATACAAAGAGAATAGAGATAGTATATAGATGATGATGATAGAATATAGAGATTAGATTATAAGAGAGAGTGAGATAATAGAGAGAAGATTTAATAGAGAAGATATATAGAGAGAAATTAAAGATAAAAATATAGATAATAGAAAGTGTATAAAGTGAGTAGAGAATAGGTAAAAAATAGAAACAAAATAGAAATAGGGTCGACTATTTCTACTGAGGTTCAATCACGAGCTGCCACGTGGCAGTCGCCTACACAGCGGAATGGAAGTAGGGTCTTCCCATTCCGCATGACCGGCGGCTCAAGTTTTCTCTTTAGGGTTTTATTTTAGGGTAGCATCGCCGCCAGTTCTGTATCCTCGACACTGCATGCCAGTTCTTCGCCAGTTCTTTGCCACGAGCTTTGTAACCAGGTATGCAGATACAGTGTCGACATACCAGGTATGCGACGACACTGCATGCCAGTTCTTCGCAAGTAGTTCAAGCTCTGTAACCAGGTAGTTCTTTGCAGGGCCTTCTTGAGTTTTTGCATTTTTTCTTGAACTGATGGTTTTTCTTTGCAGATACCTGTTGGACACAGATCATTTTTCCGCAGATAGTAGAACAGGGTCTTGTTTCTTGTTTTTTTCACAGATAGTGGATCGTCGGATCTCCAAATGCTTACTTCGCAGATGCTTTGTTCGCCGGATCTTTAAAAGAACAACAAGAAGTCTGCAAAAACCCTTAAATATGTCGGATCTGCACAGCTGCCTCCCCTATTTCTATTTTGTAGGGGAATGGAGGTTGGTCCTCCATTCCGGTTTTAACCAGCTCCCAGCTAAAGCGGTCGGCGGGACCCCACCCGTCCTAATGGAGTCCCAACCTCCATTCCCCTATACAATATGGAGAGAGCAAAAGAATAGGAGAGATTTTCGACATATAAAACAACCATATATGGCATTGGGGTCGTGGTGCCTTGGCACCTTGTTCTTTTGAGGATAAGGAACTTCATATTATGTTGTGTCTATCTATGGCAACCCAAAGGTTTCCCACACTTCGTCATGTTTCCCGATCTTATGAATCTTTTGTACTTATGTTTTCAAATATTAAGGAACCCACGAGATGAGGAGTTTTAGGGAGGAAATCTGAGGCAGTGCTGCCCACTAGTGGCGGAGCCGCGAGTGGCACACTGCTAAAAAATTCTTTTTAGAAACTTCTTGTCCCATGGGTTCAGTGACGTAAAACCACGTGGAGGCCGTTTTTCTGGCGTGGAATTCTTTTGCAATGAGTACTTGGCGGCACCGCTCACTTTGATAATAAAAAATAGAAACCAATAGGAATAATGGCCTCCTTGTGAGGATGAGGAGCAAACCTTAAATTTAAATGGGACCCCTAGTATTTTTTTGAAGGGCAATTTTTCAACTTGCCATTCAATTTAAAGGGCAAATTTTTTGCCTGCCATTCTTTTACATGTCCAAGTTTTTGAAAGATATTCAAGGCTTAAACTATAATTATAAGAATATAATATAATAGAATAGAATGTATTTTAAATGCCTAGGGAGACCAACTGGCCTATGGACCCAAACAAAGAAAAGGAAAAAACATCAAAAATTATGGATAATATATTTTAAGTCTTGATAAGTATAACTACAAAAAAAGATCCAAAATAACTCATGATCTTAGCAATATTAATATATTGTAATAGAATAGAATAGAATAGAATAGAATAGAATAGAATAGAATAGAATAGAATAGAATAGAAGGAAAATCGTTATGTGCAATTCGCCATTCAAAACCGGTTTGAAGCTGATTAGCCGAATTGGTTGGATTTAGATCAAACTACATATCAAATTGCATGAAGATAAAGAAGCTTGATGCTGGGTTGGAAAGGAAAGGGAATAAGGAAGGGGAATTCTTACCGTTCTATTGTTTTTTCCGCATCTACTCACCAATTAATCAATTTAAAAAAATGCATTCGTTGAGAGGAGATTGTTAAGAAATTTAAATATCAAATGATGTTAGTTTTGGTTAAGAATAATAACACTTTTAATAAAGCATAAACAGAAAAATATATAATACAAGCAATAAAATTTTTTTTTTCTTTTTTTTTTTTTTATTATAAGTTGATTTTTTATGTGAGAAATTACAAAGGTCTGGAGTGTAACAGGAAGGAGGTTGAGCTCCATGGTGGACTCCAAGGTTGAAATTCCATGGTTGATGGTGGATTCCAAAGTGGAAAAGACTTAAAAGACACAAGACTTGGAAGCTAGGTTGAATTATGATGAAAATTAATACAGGGAAGTTGTAATGGCATTATGACGAAGTTGCCTATACAAGGTACTTATTTATTTAGTTTACAAAAAGTCATTCTCCATAGTTGAACATGATTTAATTTTGGGCCTTACGTGTTGGCTAAAAGGTTCTTTTCCTTTGACTTTACAAGTAAATGCATGCAACTTACTTGAATGCATGCATACCACTTGGCACTTAATTGGTTAAAGTGAACTTGCATGCTTTTGTTACTAACTTTATTGTTTCTCACACTTCTACATTTACTAAGAATGGTAAAGCTCATGCATGGGCATCGCCAAATCTCACGTTTGGGCACCTATATGGCTAGAAGGATTTGGTACCTAAGGTATGCTATTTTTTTCAAAATTCGTAATGTCAAATGGGCATTGTGATTTTAAAGGGCATATGAGAAATACCACATTATATTATAAGCCCTAGGTTGCCTTAAATATTTTGTTCTTCGCCCTAGGCGTCCAAGTCGGTGGACTTAAAATGCAAGCCCTAAATCTGAAGTTAGGGTTACTGGCCTTACGCATCTAAGCGGCTTACTCTTACGCTCTCATACGACTTTTTTCATGGTTGATTTAAGCTCGGTGCATCCATGGATAGTCCAAAGAAATTTCAAATCCAATATGGATCTATACATTTTCATATCTTTGGAAGCAAAAGGGCCAGCTACATTTATGATTTAAACATCTTAGCAAAGCAAGGAGATCCTCAAGAGCAATTTTCTGAGGGTCTTAATGGAGTTTCTAGCAATGGAGATCGCCAAAGAAAATTCGACATAGCTTCTGCATACTAGAAATGTGCAATGTACCTTGATCCTGCACCAACTGATATGGAGAATGCAAAGGAGGAATCCGATGCAGACCACATGCCACAATATCAGGTTCTTCAGTATTTTTCAAAACACATCGTCATTTCATACAAGGGTTACAGATCTTTTGGAATTATGAACCCTACTTTCTAAACTTGTTTGCATTTGGAGATTTGTTGCTACAACATTACCTTTGTTGCCTATAGGCTTTCGAATCTATTATATGTATAGGCATGTATGTTAACATGTAACATGTAACGACTTAGGCATATCTATTATGTTTATCTTAATGCAAGATGAAGGGCATGCAGGTTCATTATTTAGGGCAGGGTTGTGTTTACCTTAACATGCAAGATGAAGCACGTCTATTATGTTTATCTTAATTATCTTAATGCAAGATGAAGGGCATGCAGGTTCCTCATTTACAACAGAATTACCTATATAGTCTATGCTTGATAAATATACATGTCTATTGTGCTGGTGTTAACATGCAAGGTGAAGGGTGATAAGCCCAAGGAATCCGTAGCTTACCTGCTAGTGACTTAGGCTCTTACCCTTCTTAGGCTAACTGTCCTCTGGTTTCACTACAGGTAACGGGATTTCTTGCTCCTGTTCATGTTTTCCAAAATCGTTTAAGTTTGGATAAGCTTACAAGACTTGGAAATGGAAGAACAATGCTGAAGTATCTCTGGACCATTTCATTTGGAATTTTGCTTGTGGTCTAGTTGTTTTTAATATTTGATAAAGATCATTGTATTGCTGACTTTGGCAGAAATGATATTTAATATTATTACTCTGATTCTGTAGATCAGTTATCTCATCTTGTATCTATGTCTTTTTTGGAAAAAAGTTTTTATGGTATTAAGAAATGTAACCATGTTATGGCCTAAGTTGAAATACACCTGGTTTTCAACTTAGGGCTGCAAATTGTACCTTGACAAGGTCTTTGCAAAAGGTCTTGAAAAGGTAGAAGGTCTGTTTGTACAGGTCTAAAGGGTTTTTTTTTTTTTTTTAAGACTTGTGGTGTAGTGTCATCTTCCTTAGGATATATCATATGACATCCAATTGATGATAATATGGTGGTACCATTTGTCATCTGCCATGATTAATGCTGTTATTGGTATTAAACATTATATAATAAATCTGGGGATATTGTTGGTCTGCTCCCCCTTCCAAGATGTATTCATGATCAAAAAATAGCTTGACTCCATAAAATGCTACTAGCTATGATATTTTACCTTGTTTAAGCCTAGTTTTCTTTAAAGTGCAGGGTATGGCAATATTTTGCTACATATTCTAAACGAGGTGCACCTTGGACTACCACACGTTCGTCGGATCTGTCAATCCTATGGCCCCGGATCAGATGTTGGAGCTTCTTGACACCTCTCGTTTCGATTATGCTCAATTATGATTGGGGACGCCTATGATTTTAAGATGTCGAATACGAGTTTGCCTAAGGTTTTGATGGTATATCGAGCCTCTATACGGTTTGGCTTAAGCTTTTAGAATATGAAATACGGGGATTCGAACCTCTACCAAAATAACTCAATGTCCTAATACGACTACTTTAACCAATCTAACCAGTGAGCTAATGTGACTATTTTTTATCTTAAATCTATGTTTTTTTTTATAATAACCCATTGAATTGTTTTAGGGATATGGTCTATGGTTTCAAGAATTATATCTATATCAAATCCCCCTGGAACCCCCTGTTATTTTGCTACATATTTATACTGGATATTCTTCATGTCTTTGATCTTAACATTTTAAGGTATGATCGACCATGGTTCTCTCATCAAAATATTCGTGCCTCTTTAATATGTAACAGGAATATACGAATTTACATGTTCACGATATTACAACTCCGAAAGTTAGGGTTTCGGATAGTCGATGGTAAAAAATGCATGACGGATGCTAAAAGAAGAAAAAACAGTTACAGATGGTACTGCTGGAACTGATGCTGGCCTCCAGGTATGCAATCGTGCTTGTTCATTGTAGGACAGACGGTAACAAGTGCATTAGAAAATGGCCCGGTAATTGGTCTTTATATAGCAGCATGAATGAGGATTCAGCCGCCCTGCTTAATGTTCTTTTGCATATCGATGTCCAATCCCTGCTAGGGTTGGGCATGGGCCGAAAGAAAGGGGATTTAAACATGGCTACAAGAAGAAGGATTGAGGAGGAAGCTGCTAAAGGTGCTAAAGCTGCCAAAAAGCTTAAGCCATTTGCATTCCATAAGAAAGTAGAGGCAGCAAAAGCCATTGCAGTACCTGATGCCATTGATAAGGAGTCTCCCTGTATGGTAAAAATTTCAGAGAATCTGCAGCAAGGGAGTGAATTAGCTAGCACAGCACAAAAGGGAGCTGACAAGGTTTTTACAGTAGTCAATTCTGAGGTTGGGGAAGGCACTAGCAAAGCTATTCCCACAGACAAATGTTTACCAGTGGCTTCTCAAATTCTGGAATCTCCTGCATCTACTAATCAGGTTGGAAACTTAGGCAAATTTCTTTGAATATCTTATTTGCCTTTACTGGTTTTATTTGTTATTGATGGCATTATTTCAGGGATGCACTGTTATTCCTGATTTATTGGTTGTAATTCTCTAAGAGCTGGTCGATCTTTACATGTATCTGCTTGTTTTGTGGTATTTGTCACCTTCTTGATTAAACTAGTGCTTAAAGTTTTCAGATCTGAATTATGTAACATGTTGTTACAAAAATAATTAATATCCTTACTATTTAGTCTTTTCTTATGATCTTTCTGCTATTCTTATCCCTGTCTTTGTCATTCCTGATATTCCAGCATGTTCATTTGATTGATTAAGGAGTGACTTTAATTTAATTTAATTTGTTGACCTTAAATAAGATCTATGGTCTTGCATGGTACTGAACTACAATAACCAGATATAGTACCTTTGTTATTTCTGCTGATGACTGCATTTATAGTTAGAGTTGGAGTGGCGCTGGTTGTGTGAGTTGATCTTGTTCCCAGCTTTCTCTCATCAAGTTTATAGGCGATTTGAAGGCCATTGAAAGTATTTACATTATAATAAGCTTATGGTGGTCATTTGGAATGTTGCTTGTGGTCTAGTTGTTTTTAATATTTGATAAAGATCATTGTATTGCTGACTTTGGCAGAAATGATATTTAATATTATTACTCTGATTCTGTAGATCAGTTATCTCATCTTGTATCTATGTCTTTTTTGGAAAAAAAGTTTTTATGGTATTAAAAAATGTAACCATGTTATGGCCTAAGTTGAAATACACCTGGTTTTCAACTTAGGGCTGCAAATTGTACCTTGACAAGGTCTTTGCAAAAGGTCTTGAAAAGGTAGAAGGTCTGTTTGTACAGGTCTAAAGGGGTTTTTTTTTTTTTTTTTTTTTTTTTTTTTGTAATCTGAATAGACATTTTCTTTAAACTTGATGTGGCAAATAAATGGTAAAAGAGCCACCCGTACCTGATTCTAAATATGCGTACCAAGAATGACTGGTAATATATCTAAAAATATGGTTCAGTCTACACCAGGCAAAAAATAATCTGCACAAGCTTAATTATGTCTTATTTCCAGACTTTAATGATGATCAGGGGTGAAAAAGCCGCCCTAGGTGACGAGAAATGAAATTACTAGGACTGGATTAGACTGCCGGTGAAATTTATGACGAAGTTTAAGGTTCTGACCTAAACAGTATGGCAGATCCTAGATCACGTATGACCAAAAATATCTTCTAAGATTGTGGCGGGTAATTGAGTCATGGGTTTTAATTCAGATGGCTGGACCGATAGCCATAGCTCTGAGGATGAGTTCACACCAGACGTAGAGACAGAGAGGGAGCTTCTTTGGTGCAAAAATTCTGAAAAACTTGAGCAACTAAGTATGAATAGGAGAGGAGGTGGTCGGAGCTTTGACTCCAAAAGAAGTTTTGATGATAGCAGGGGTGGATACAATGCTAAAAGAGGCGGAGGATCTAACCGAAACCCACGGGGTTACTTCAGGAACAGCAATAATGAGCAATATGTTCCCGAGACACAACAAAATGAGGATGATATTGATTCGGAAAACGAAGATCTACAGGTAAAAATGTATCAATTCTGATTTCTCTAAGTATAATTGACCCGTCCTTTGTAAACATAAACTATGAAGATTGGAATACCAATAAAGGGTAAATAGGTTCGGAGTGAGCAGACCAAAAAGCTTAGATGGTCTGTACACGATGCTATAAGGGATTCAGTTATATGAATTACCAAGAAAATGCATAAAGGAGCAGATTACAGGCTGGATGGATTTTCTCTCATATATTCATACTAATCTATACGTTGATTATTTTACTATCATACATCTGAACTATTTTGACTGTACATTTTTAGTAGATAGTTTAATATCAAGAGCAAAGGGTACATTAGGTGAAGGGCGAAGAGCCAAGAATCACCTAATGTACCTTTTGGCCCTTGGGTCATTACCGAGTCTATCACTAACGTTCTCATGATTGGCTGCAGGTACGTGGTGATTCTTCTCTTAATGTATCATCTTTGCTGTTATGGTGTTTTGCTGGTCGAAACGGATGTACTGGTCTATATATACTACATTGTATAACTGGCGATTCAAGATGGCGAAAAACTCATAGTTTGGGCAATGTTTTGAACAGTCCCATGATAAAAATATTAGGTTGACGGGTAAGACTAATTTTACTCTTTGTTAAACATTGAACATGCCGAAATAACAGTCAAATATGGAGCATTTTTTGTAAGTAAAGCTCACACAGAATACAGGTACGTTTGCCTCCAGTTATGCGATGCATATTCGGATGTTTAAATGGCGAATACGTTAAGCCTTATTCTATAAGGATAATGTGCACTATGGAATGACTGTTCTAAGGATTTGAGCATCCCACGAGTAGAAAAACGTTTGGTTCCAAAGAAATGACTGGTCGGTAGACTCGCCATAAAAAGTGTCAATAGTTCTTAAACCTGTTATCCATAGATTGGTGTACCAGACTCGGATCTATCTAGATCTTAGGATGGAATGATAAAACTATAGAGGGATTGACCAAAGTAGTATGATGTGCTAGTAGGATTGTTGTCCAGACTAGTTATGTCCGGGTTTTTTTTAGACACTTCATTTCTCTAGTTTAACTGGAGTTGCATCATATCTATTGGTAATAACAGGAATGAACTATCGAATTTTATGTTGTACTCACAAAGTGGTATAACTCTTCAGGATGAGGAGGTGGCACAAGCGGACAATATTGAGTTTGTACCTCCAGTATGGAATAGAGACCTTGGATCGTTTGGCTATGCTACAAGCAGGATTACATGTCCAAGCTATGCTGTGCAGACGGTATTATGTTGCATCAAAAACCACCAGGTACACATACAGCTACTCAAAAAGGAAGCGGCCAGGAAGCCCGAGGAATTATATGCTATTTCCCATTTAGGTTTTAATGATGGCTGGAGTTAGTTCCCAGGCTTAATAAGCTTGGTGATGATTGGGACGAAATCAGCAAGCTCATTGAGGAAATATATGATAGCTTGCCTACTAAAGTATATCACTGCACTATGGAAGAGGATAAGGCCAAAAATCAATTCTTCAAAGGGGTGCTAGCTTTGGAAAAAGCCAATAAGATTAAAAAATCCAGCCTTAGTGATGTGATTATTCAAAAAACAGACACTTATATTGATCAGGATGATGAAGATGACCCCTTTGGGGAATCGCTCCTTTCTGAACAGGATAAAATTGATATCGGTAAAAAAGGAGCCAGCAGTGGTAATGGGGAGGATGATAAAGACTTTAGCTTCACTTTACACAATTGTCACCTTTTTCCCATTATTTCAGAAAGACTTGTTGAAAGCCACGCCATATTCTGCAATCAAGGGATCTGGAGAACAAAGAACTTTGGTGCCTTAGCCCCCATTAGCCGGGCATCATGGATCATGCTTGGGGGGATTACACCCGAACAAGAAAAAGTGGCTAAAATAGCAGCAGAAAAGATGGAAAAAATAGTGCACAAGGAAAAGTTTAAACTGAAAATTTCTTTGATAAGAAATGTAACAAGGATACGTCCATATTTGTAAGGCAGAAAGGACACATGGCATATTCCACAATTACAAGGGATCCTTTCTATATTAAAAGAGTATGGCGAAGCATGTGCCCGTACTTTAAATGTGTATGTGAACCCAGGGTGAAGGGTAATGCTTGTAAGGACAACATGACCTGGATTGACCATGCAATCTGGTACATGTTTAATAACCTAGACTACATTTTCCCTGATATGTCAGTTGTTGTGCAAATGGTCTCAATGAGGAAGTTTATGAAGATTACTTTAAGGGACAGCATAATTGCATACATTTCGTATTTGGAAGTAAGAAACACACTTATTAGCATGACAATGATGCTGGCCACAGACCCATGGGCAGACCTAAAAATTGGCTTCCCTGTGTGTAAAATGGCAACTATATGCGAGAAAAGCATAAAACCAAAATCATTCATGAAAGATATGGAGGCTTCCAGTAATGTAGCGGAAAGAAAAGCAAAACAGTTTAAACCCAGAACACCTTCGTATGGAACAGTTGCAGGTTATGTTCCACCTCGTATCACGGTGTTACCTGGCTCTAGTATGGCCGATAACTCCAACATTGAGCAGATTGGTACTCCAAGTGCCATGGGTGGCTCAGTCTCAAAGCAAAGACAAGAGTCAAATGTCAGAGATGGGGATGGTGTCATCCAGCAGCTTAAATATGACAAATAGGTACTGGTACCGTCATTTACAATAACTTTTTCTTGTACAATTTTGTTACTCTTTGATGACATTTTGTATAATGACTTGAGTCGTTGTATGATTCAGACAATAGTATATTTTGAATGGTCTTTCTAAGTTATGAAAGCACCTATTGACAAATGAAGCTGACATGCCATTGTCCATGTCTTGCTAACTGTTACTCCGGTTTTGAAATAAAAAAAGGATTACCAAGGCAGATTTCATATGCTGGAGAATAAAGAAAAAAGCAAACGAAAAGTAGTACATTGTTTCTTTTTGTCCAAAGTAATGGACAAAATCTGCATTCCAAAAATTGTACACAGACATATGACTAAATGCCTGGGGGAAATAGGTGAGCAGATTATGAATCTGACCATGTTCTCATGGAGATACACCGAAAGCTTGAAAGAAATATGTTACAAACCATATTATATTTTTGCACAAGATTCGGAGGCAATATGCCCATGCAGTAACCCAAGTCTACAAGAGTTTATAGATCCCAAGATCGGGCACATCAGAACTACGGATCTCAAAATTGTTAAATGCAAAAATCTTAGAAACCTTTTTAGTAAAGGACTTGGGCACATACCAGACAAGCCATTGATATGGAGAGACCTCAATAAGACCTCTACATATCCGGGGTTGATAAGGCATCTAATAACCCATCCTTTATATGCCCATGTCACATAAAAGACATGGCCTTTAAAAGGCTTGGCAGTGGGGATTTTATGCCGTTGGGAAGTGAAAAGGAAAACCTATTGAGGGACCTCAATAAGGTAATAGAAGAGTATATCAAAGGCATTCCGGAAGAGCCCGGTAAATTACCATACCTTTTAGGCTTATTTAAAGCCCACAAATCTGAGTATAGATGGATAACTAACGCCCATGGCACCGTGTATATACTGACTGGCGTGAGATCATTACAAATGAGTACTTAATGAAATACTGAACTTATGGCCTGAAATATCAAAAGATATATGTGCTAATATCAGCACATTTGTGGGTAGTAAATTAAATGTCAACTGGATTGTTAATTCAATATATGATGTGACAATTAATTTACCCACGAAAGTTGAGGAGGTGTTTGTAGCAGACATCACCAAATGTTATGAGAGCATACCCTTGCTTGGGGATCATGGTATTTGCGTACCCAGTGAAATGGTAATCAATACTTGCACGGAACTATATGAAGAACAAAAATAAGAATTATGAGCTATGGGTAAAACATTCCAAATGGGTAAGGTGACAACTAAATGGTTTAAAACAGCCCCAAAGGGAAAGTGCTGGTCCATGATGAGCGTGAAAAGGTTTACTATGATAAATAACGTCATTAGCAAATTGCTATGTCCAAATGGGGAAAGGGATTTGGCAGCAAATCAGGGGTATACCAATGGGATTCGCATGCAGTCCTAACTGGTGCAATATCTACCTTGCATGGTTTGAATTGGAATTCATTAGAAACTTAGCAAGGCAAGGAAGATTTGAAGAGATTAAAAAATTTAAACATGTGTTCCATTATATGGACGATCTCCTCGCCATCAATTGTCCTAACATTAAGAGATTCCTTAGTAAGGATGGACTGGAGAATGGGCAAGAATTACAAATATATGACCTTAACATATTGGACATTAAGGAAGAAACAGGATACACGGAATTTGCTCCAGGAATGCAATTTGGTAACCAAGCAAACTTCCTTAATATGACAATACAGGTTTATGACAGAGCATTAGGCTTATTTCAAACAGTAAAATATGATAAAAGGATGGCGCTACCTTTTGACTCTATTAGATTTGTGCATGCACACAGCTGCAGACCATACTTCCAAGCTAGGAATGTGGTCATCTCACAGATTATGCCATGCCTATATGTAAACACTAATCCAAGTAAAGCTGCAAAAGATATTACGGACTTGATTCAACAGTTTGTGTCCAATGGATTTGATGAAGGAGGGATGAAGAAGAGAATTATCAAATACATCAAAGCCAGTGATTTCCTTGGGATCAAATTTGACGTCAATGCCTTACTACAAATGATCAAGGAATACTAGAGGTACGCCTAAAATGGTATTAAGTAACTGGAAATGATTTCGTGTTATAATAATACATGAAGCAATATGGAGCAAACTATAGGGTTGTAAAAGACCCCTACTGTAACAAGTAGGGGTCTGCTCACCCTATCAGTTACGGTATAAAATGATCTCATTCTATTTGAGTAAAAACAGGGGTCCTTTATAACCTTACGGCAGGAGGTAGGGTTTTTTTTTGTAATCTGAATAGACATTTTCTTTAAACTTGATGTGGCAAATAAATGGTAAAAGAGCCACCCGTACCTGATTCTAAATATGCGTACCAAGAATGACTGGTAATATATCTAAAAATATGGTCCAGTCTACACCATGCAAAAAATAATCTGCACAAGCTTAATTATGTCTTATTTCCAGACTTTAATGATGACCAGGGGTGAAAAAGCTCCCCCTAGGTGACGAGAAATGAAATTACTAGGACTGGATTAGACTGCCGGTGAAATTTATGACGAAGTTTAAGGTTCTGACCTAAACAGTATGGCAGATCCTCGAGCTGATAAAGGACTTGGCAGATCACGTATGACCAAAAATATCCTCTAAGATTGTGGCGGGTAATTGAGTCCTGGGTTTTAATTCAGATGGCTGGACCGATAGCCATAGCTCTGAGGATGAGTTCACACCAGACGTAGAGACGGAGAGAGAGCTTCTTTGGTGCAAAAATTCTGAAAAACTTGAGCAACTAAGTATGAATAGGAGAGGAGGTGGTCGGAGCTTTGACTCCAAAAGAAGTTTTGATGATAGCAGGGGTGGATACAATGCTAAAAGAGGCGGAGGATCTAATCGAACCCCAGGGGGTTACTTCAGGAACAGCAATAATGAGCAATATGTTCCCGAGACACAACAAAATGAGGATGATATTGATTCGGAAAACGAAGATCTACAGGTAAAAATGTACCAATTCTGATTTCTCTAAGTATAATTGACCCTCCTTTGTAAACATGAACTATGAAGATTGGAATACCAATAAAGGGTAAATAGGTTCGGAGTGAGCAGACCAAAAAGCTTAGATGGTCTGTACACGATGCTATAAGGGATTCAGTTATATGAATTACCAAGAAAATGCATAAAGGAGCAGATTACAGGCTGGATGGGATTTTCTCTCATATATTCATACTAATCTATACGTTGATTATTTTACTATCTTACATCTGAAATATTTTGACTGTACATTTTTAGTAGATAGTTTAATATCAAGAGCAAAGGGTACATTAGGTGAAGGGCGAAGAGCCAAGAATCACCTAATGTACCTTTTGGCCCTTGGGTCGTTACCGAGTCTATCGCTAACGTTCTCATGATTGGCTGCAGGTACGTGGTGATTCTTCTCTTAATGTATCATCTTTGCTGTTATGGTGTTTTGCTGGTCGAAACGGATGTAGTGGTCTATATATACTATATTGTATAACTGCTGATTCAGCAGTAACTGAAAACTCATAGTTTGGGCAATGTTTTGAACAGTCCCATGATAAAAATATTAGGTTGACGGGTAAGACTAATTTTACTCTTTGTTAAACATTGAACATGCTGAAATAATAGTCAAATATGGAGCATTTTTTGTAAGTAAAGCTCACACAGAATACAGGTACGTTTGCCTCCAGTTATGCAATGCATATTCAGATGTTTAAATGGCGAATACGTTAAGCCTTATTCTATAAGGATAATGTGCACTATGGAATGACTGTTCTAAGGATTTGAGCATCCCATAGAGTAGAAAACGTTTGGTTCCAAAGAAATGACTGGGTCGGTAGACTCGCCATAAAAAGTGTCAATAGTTCTTAAACCTGTTATCCATAGATTGGTGTACCAGACTCGGATCTATCTAGATCTTAGGATGGAATGATAAAACTATGGAGGGATTGACCAAAGTAGTATGATGTGCTCGTAGGATTGTTGTCCAGACTAGTTATGTCCGGGTGTTTTTTTTATTTTTTTTTATTTTATTTTTTTTATT
This sequence comes from Isoetes taiwanensis, assembly GCA_021234155.1. Classification (NCBI taxonomy): domain Eukaryota; kingdom Viridiplantae; phylum Streptophyta; class Lycopodiopsida; order Isoetales; family Isoetaceae; genus Isoetes; species Isoetes taiwanensis. The sequence continues at coordinate 284,256 of JAJEKV010000271.1, read as the reverse complement.
ATAGAACCTTAAGACATTTTTGGTTTTTTACAAGGAAAGGCTCACAGTATAGAAGGCAGGGCAGCTGAACTTATGGGCCATGAATAAATATCATGCTATATACACTGTATTAAACCTAATGGTTGGATACAAACTAGTATATGTAATTGACAAAAAACAGTTAAGGCATTAATGGTCTTTTTTAGGGCAGAAAATTGGAAATAGGGCTTTTTGACGACCATCAGGGAGATGGGTGTGATTTCGGGCATAGGCCATGGACTTGCTCACTCCTTAAGCAATGAGATAAGATGTCGCCCCATGCATGACGGTAATAGGTACACCTCGCTTTTATCGGATTATATAAGGGGCTTACCTCAATTTGAAGCGGTACATGCGGCCTTGGGCTGCTCCCCGATCCGCATACATGACAAGGAAGAAGGGGATTGAATATGGCCACCGAAAAAAGGATGGTCGAGGAAAAGAACGAGAGCAGCTTCAAAAAGATTTATCAATTTAGAAGCTCTGTTGTTAAGGATAGCTTTGTTCTGAATGCCAAGAATGATGCTCAGAAATGCAGCAACAATGCAGATGGAGATGCTACTGGGTTGAAAGATCAAGGCAAATCACATCTTTGGATACCGGGAGAAGTGATGGTGACGAATCCAATTGCGCATATGTGGGAACAATAATACCACCGACAATCCGCCCATGATGGTTCAAGCATTGAAATTCCCATCAACACATCTGGAGCTATTGTATCAACGGCACGTCAAACTAAGGTTTGCAATGGTATTTGTGTTGATTTGTAATTATATGATGAGTTTGGCAGCAACCAGATCTGATAGTTGGGCTAAGAATGCAAGGATATTAATCTGAATATTATGGGTAATTACATTCTAACAGCAGATCTGGACTATTTCTCTTCTTGATTGAATAGATTGCTATGAATACAATAATGTAGATTTACATTCTAACATCAGATCTTGATATTTACTTGATTGAATAGATTGCTATGAATATGATAATGTAGATTTAAAATCTCTGCAGATATGGTATGAGGATTTGCAGATGTAATTTGCTGATGTAATTTGCAGCCTATGTTGTAGATCTAAGTGGATCATACCTTGGCGAAGAGAGAGTAAATATTTGACTATAGATTCAGGCATCTTAAATCTAAATTATGATAGCAATGGCATTTAGTAATAATGCTATCAGAATTAGGAAGCTTGCTTTAATGTTAATTTGTTTCTGCAATTGAATAATAGCAAGGTGATGGGGGATAACCTCAAGGAAGCCCATGACACCTGCTATCCCATTCAATTACAACCATTCTAATGCTTGTCTCTTGTTTGTGGATGCAGGTAATAGGCTTCCTTGCTACTTGTTATGTATTCTACCTAAGAAAATCTGATATGAAGGCTTATTTGGTGGATAAGTTGAAGATTATGCTATGAAATATCCAGATCTGTTTTTCTGCATGGAAATAAACCTAAATTGACAGTGATTGTAGGCGATATAACATGAGTATATTCAGATTGTTGTTATGGACAAAGGTAAAATTCAGTTATGAATTTATTCGTGGATTATAGCATACATATGTACTAAAGATAAGTATTAATGATTAATTCCATATGGTGTAAAATGATTCCATGTCAAGGCCATGACTTAAAGTGTACCTGTTTTTAGTCTTGGGCTGCTAATTGGTGCTAAGTACTTTCTTGCAAAGACTGTACATGGTTAAAGGTCTGGACTGTTGGACAGTACAGGTCTTAAAGGTTTTTTTCCCTTAATTCAGTTATATGGTTTTACCATATACCTTGATGTGGTATCTTACATTTACAGGTACTTTTGTCATATTACTAAATTGTAATCATTCTCTTTTTAGGATTGTGAAGATGCTGACATATACAATCACTGGATCAAGGAATTATTGGTATTGGAGTATGATAAGTGCAAAATCATCAGTCCAAATTATGCAGTGCAAACTATCCTTGGGTGCATAAGGAACAAAGGTATCCACTCTTTTATCACATTTAAAGAGGTAAACATATTTGATAAGAATCTATCCCCTGTCTCATACCTCGGATTTAGCGGATGGTTTAAGATTTTCCAGCAGATGAAGAAAGTCAAATTTGAATACAATAAATGCAAGGATTTGCTGAATAACCTTTATAATGAGATGGGCAAAGATTATGTATCGAGAACGTGTCAAGAAGATGAAGTCGCTATTAAATTAAATCACGGTATTATTGCCTTGGAAAAGGCAAATGATATTAAACCATTATCATTTGATAAGGAGCTGGGTAACTGCAATGACAAAATTCATATTCCTACCAATGTGATTCCTACTATAGATGGATAAATCCCTTCGGAAACAGAACTCATCAGCAATATTACTGATAATCAGCAGGAATGCTTGTTTCTGACCTTGATCTCACTGAAGAAGATCTAGGCTCCACCAACTATAAGAAGGACTGCCTAGTAATCAATAAGGGGACATCAGACTTTAACTACAGCAATGAAGATAGTGTCCCTGAATTAACCTTATCAAATTCTACCTGTTTTCCAGTTATAATCGAGCAAATTGTTGAAGGTTATGCAAGCAGTCCATGATAATGCAATATGGAGAAGTCAGAACTTCGGAGCTCTTGCTCCTATTGATTTAGAAACATGGATGGCCCTTGCTGGCATAACTAAGGAAGATATTTTGGCTGCAAAAAGTTCAGCTCTCAAGCTCGAGAAGACTTGCAGTATACTGGATCCTGAGCTTCCATTTAATATGGAGTTTTTTGGTCAAACATGTATCAAAAGTGGACAGGCATTAGTTGGGCAGAAAGGGCACATGGCCTTCACAAACATTGAAAGGAATGACTATTACCTAAAGAGGATATGGAGGACTCAACCGCCCTTACTTGATGTCCATGTGAAAAAACCAAATTTACAAACAAGAAAAATGCGTAAGACAAGTGCAATTGTGGTATTATTTGGTTCGATCGGGAATTTGGTTCCTTATCAATCACATGGAGATGATACATCCAGGAGCATCTCCTATGCTGAGAATGGTCATTCTTACAAAGTTATTGAATAATGTCTTAAAACCTGCTGTGATTGCGTATGCTTCATACCTGGAAGTCAGGGAAAACATGTTCAAAATGACTCCGGCATATGCCAATAATCCCGATTCAAACAACAAAATGGCGGATGTGGCGTAAAAAATGATTAAACCAAGTAAATTTTTTGAGAACAATGAATTACGCAAACAAGAAAATGTTAAGGGAGAAGTCGATCTTGGCAAATACTCACGAAATCAATTTCGGCAAAGATGATCTCCCTAGGTTGCCACCTAGGATCACTATGGATCCCAAAAAGGCTGAAAGTACAAGCATGAATACTGTTACACTTTCTGCTTGCAATAATATGAAATGCAATGATGAGAATAGCATAACTAAAGGAGGCAACAAAGAAGTTTCTCTTGATGATAGCACACCAAAAATACTGGACTATGTGGATGAATCTACATAGAGTTCTGACATATTATTAAATCCGGTTCTATTTTAAGCAAAATATGCTTACTAGTTATGTTCTTTTGAACAAGAAATCTCACATATTATTGGTCAGAACTATTTTAAGCAGAATATGCTTACCAAAGTAATTGGACACATATCATGTCCTTAGCCATTTGGCAAAAACATTTTAATATACATCTTTTTTTGAAATTAGTGTTGCTTTGTGCAATTGAACAAAGTCTAACTAGAAATATTTTTGTAGGTTAAGAGCTCAAGAGCGTAAACCATAACAAAGGATATTAACAAAAATAGACATCTATGCAGTAATGGAACAGATGGGGACAATAAAGTTGTCCATATGAAATTCTTATCCAAAGCTTTGGATAAATTTAGCATCAGAAAAATCTTTCATACGGTAATGTATGAGATTTTCCAAGAAAGAGGAGAAATAATGGTTGCAAACACCACGTTTGCATGGAAATATATTGATCATATTAGAGATAAATTCTACAAACCATACTCAGTATTTGCCAGTGGGATTCCTAATAAATGCCCATGCAGTAATCCAAATCTCAAGAGATTTATTGATCATAGGATTGGGCACATCCGTACTACCGATCTAGAAATAATACATTGTCGTAAGTTAAGAAATGCATTTTCATATGGACTAAACCATATCCCAGACCACCGTTTTAGCATACAACAATTCATGGAAAATTTTGAAGCATTATGCCAGCAATTTTTTATGGTGCACAAGTATGATTTACTTGACCTCACTGAAGAAGACATACAAAACATTTGTCTACTGTTACAAAAGATGGCATATTCAGAAATTGTAGACTTCAAAAACCAGCTACCACAAAGGAGATTCTTATGGCTCGATAAAGAGGTTATTAAAAATAATACTTGGCTAAATGACAATCTTTATGTTGCTGGTCTAGACAAAGCAGCAAATAATGCTGTTTTCATTTGTCCTAAGCACATTGAGGAAATGGCAAGAAACAGGCTTTCTAGCCCTGATTTTCAGTGCAGTTCAGACTCCCCTGAAGCTATTAAAGATAAATGTCTACAGGATATTTCCTTACTCTTAGGGGATGATCAGATAATGTGTAAGAACTTGCCATATTTGATGGCCACGTTCAAAGCACACAAAGGGGAATACAGATGGCTTACAAATGCCCATAACACACTATTCTGAAAATAGCCTCTTTGGTGACGAAAGTGTCTTGAACAATTTCATTGATATCTGGCCCAATTTATGCTTTAAAATGACAGCTAGATACAGATTCTGGAACCCCAAGAAAATCAATGCATGCTGGCTGGTTAATTCAGCTTATGATGTTATTTTGAATCTACCCAACCACATCTACGATGTGTACTCTGCGGACATAACAAAATGTTATGAGAACATTCCCATACATGGTGATGAAGGCATAATTGAGGTCACTAATGATATTGCAGACATGATCTGGACATATATGATTGAAGAGAACACTTGCTTTGACTTATTGGTTAAAAATAAAGGAGGAAAGATCCTAGTCAAATGGGCCAGAAATGGTAAGGATAAAGAATACATTAGTTGGAAGCTGATTTCTAGAACAAACTTTAAAAGCATGAACGCATGGCTTTTAAGTAACTGTTATTTGCAAATGGGAAAGGACATATGGAAACAAGTTAGGGGAATTCCAATGGGGTTTGCTTGCAGCCCTGCATGGTGTAATCTCTATTTAGCATGGTTTGAGCGAAGATTCATTCTTAAACTTGCATACTCTGGCAGAATGAAAGATGTTTATAGGTTTCAAAATGCAGCTAGATACATAGATGATTTAAACATTATAAATGCTGGAGATATCAGGGAATTTCTTACCGTAGGTGGTGAGTATTCAATTTACAACCTTACATATCTTAGCATCAAAGATGAAACTGTATATGGGCATAGTAAAGATGGGGAGATTCCCAAGGGTGTTGAATGCAATTTTTTAAACATTTCCATCAAAGTAATGGATTCGAATAGAGGGCTATTCCTCATGTACAGGTATGATAAAAGGAAAAAACTGCCCTTTAAAATTAACCAATTCATCAGTGCATATATCTGCAGGCCATATGGACAGGCATCTAAGGTGATAATATCGCAAATACTTCCGTATGTATATGCACATTCTGATGCATACAATGTAGCAACAGATATTTGTGACCTAATTGAAGCATTCATTGCTAATGGCTTTGGCAGGATAAAAATATCCAATATGGTATTAAATACCTTACAGCAGGAGACTTATCCAGGTATACTATATTCCATAAATGACATGATTAGATTTCTCAAGGGAATGATTGATTACAAATTCCTTTAAATATGATGTAAGAGTAGAATAATATAGGAGGGGTAGGGCCTTGATGGTACAACAAGGCCCTGCTCTCCTTGTTGATACCATGCATTTTTACATGAAGCAGTCTTGGTCCCCCTGACCTAGGGTAGGAGGCAGGATTTTTTATTATAGAACCTTAAGACATTTTTGGTTTTTTATAAGGAAAGGCTCACAGTATAGAAGGCAGGGCAGCTGAACTTATGGGCCATGAATAAATATCATGCTATATACACTGTATTAAACCTAATGGTTGGATACAAACTAGTATATGTAATTGACAAAAAACAGTTAAGGCATTAATGGTCTTTTTTAGGGCAGAAAATTGGAAATAGGGCTTTTTGACGACCATCAGGGAGATGGGTGTGATTTCGGGCATAGGCCATGGACTTGCTCACGCCTTAAGCAATGAGATAAGATGCCGGCCCCATGCATGACGGTAATAGGTACACCTGCTTTATCGGATTATATAAGGGGCTTACCTCAATTTGAAGCAGCTGCATGCGGCCTTGGGCTGCTCCCTGATCCAGACATGACAAGGAAGAAGGGGGATTTGAATATGGCCACCAGAAAAAGGATGGCTGAGGAAAAGAACGAGAGCAGCTTCAAAAAGATTTATCAATTTAGAAGCTCTGTTGTTAAGGATAGCTTTGTTCTGAATGCCAAGAATGATGCTCAGAAATGCAGCAACAATGCAGATGGAGATGCTACTGGGTTGAAAGATAAAGGCAAATCACATGCTGTGATACCGGGAGAAGTGATGGTGACGAATCCAATTGCAGACATATGTGGGAACAATAATACCACTGGACAATCTGCCCATGATGGTTCAAGCATTGAAATTCGCATCAACACATCTGGAGCTATTGTATCAACGGCACGTCAAACTAAGGTTTGCAATGGTATTTGTGTTGATTTGTAATTATATGATGAGTTTGGCAGCAACCAGATCTGATAGTTGGGCTAAGAATGCAAGGATATTAATCTGAATATTATGGGTAATTACATTCTAAAAGCAGATCTGGACTATTTCTCTTCTTGATTGAATAGATTGCTATGAATACAATAATGTAGATTTACATTCTAACAACAGATCTTGATATTTACTTGATTGAATAGATTGCTATGAATATGATAATGTAGATTTAAAATCTCTGCAGATATGGTATGAGGATTTGCAGATGCAATTGCTGATGTAATTTGCAGCCTATGTTATAGATCTAAGTGGATCTGCCCTGCTTGGCAGTAGAGTAAATATTTGACTATAGATTCAGGCATCTTAAATCTAAATTATGATAGCAATGGCATTTAGTAATAATGCTATCAGATTTAGGAAGCTTGCTTTAATGTTAATTTGTTTCTGCAATTGAATAATAGCAAGGTGATGGGGGATAACCTCAAGGAAGCCCATGACACCTGCTATCCCATTCAATTACAACCATTCTAATGCTTGTCTCTTGTTTGTGGATGCAGGTAACAGGCTTCCTTGCTACTTGTTATGTATTCTACCTAAGAAAATCTGATATGAAGGCTTATTTGGTGGATAAGTTGAAGATTATGCTATGAAATATCCAGATCTGTTTTTCTGCATGGAAATAAACCTAAATCGACAGTGATTGTAGGCAATGTAACATGAATATATTCAGATTGTTGTTATGGACAAAGGTAAAATTCAGTTATGAATTTATTCGTGGATTATAGCATACATATGTACTAAAGATAAGTATTAATGATTAATTCCATATGGTGTCCATGTCAAGGCCATGACTTAAAGTGTACATGTTTTTAGTCTTGGGCTGCTAATTGGTGCTAAGTACTTTCTTGCAAAGACTGTACATGGTTAAAGGTCTGGACTGTTGGACAGTACAGGTCTTAAATGTTTTTTTTTTTTATAAATTAATAATCGTGGCCATTCTATTGAAGGGCAACATTTTCCTAAGCTTGTCTATTGAATGGTAAAAAAATTCTCTTGCCATTCTTAAGAATGTCTGGAAAAAAATTTGTTGTTCTATGCATGGCTAGGACCCCCAATAAGGGTACTGAACTTTTCAAATTTAAGGCTGGAGGAGGATCAGAATTCTATATTGGCAAAAACTTTTTTTTTCTAGTCCCACTTCAATGTTTTCTAGATCAAGTCTACTTCAATGTTTCCTAGATCAAGTCTCCATTACGGGTGAAGATAATTTTACCCTTATTGTTGTGATACTTTCGCCATGGAAAAAATTAGTGGCTATTAATAGCCAAATGGCGATTTTTTAGGGGGTCCGATTTATTTTTGCAAAATAATTTTATGAAGGGAGATTTCTTATTAAAAAAATAAAAAATAGCCATAGTTAAAACAAGTAATCCATTATTTTTTTAGGATTAGCCAAATTATTTCCCCCCTTTTCCGTAAAGAAAAAGGGATTAGTCTTTCTTTATATTACAATAATTATATATTAAATCATTAATAGCCAAACAAAAATGATTTCTTATTATAGACTTTTACACATCCCCACCTACCACCATCATCAGTGCTAGTAGTTTTTCAAACTATGAATTTCTATTACATATACCAAATATATGTATCTTAAAAAAGAAATTATAAGAGATGGCCAATATCCCTCTAGACGCCCAAGTTGGTTGCATAATATCTTCCCTTAAGGGTTAGAGATAAGTGCAATTTGATCATCATATCTATAAGTTGTTATTGCATTGAATGTAGTTCAGACTATGGATGTTATAAGCTATGTTGTGAGCTTCTGTTAAAAGCTTTTTAATATTATTGGATGTTCCTTGATTGTTGATTATTATTTGTAATCGTAAATATATCTAAAGCTATAGAATTTATATTTTTACTTTTTCCAATCAGAAGTAGTAGCCAAGTGAAAGTTTTTAGTAATTAATTCAAAAGTTTCGCCAAGTCTAAATACATATAAATGTACTGATAATAATAACTTTAGCCAAATCTATATCATAAAATACTATAAATTTTTAAAAAATAGCCAAGCTATTTTTTATGAAAAAATATATAGTACGCTTAATTTTTTCCCTGACTTTCGCAGGCCGACTCCATCTGGTAGAATTACGGCCAAAAAGTTCCATTCCACAGAATTACCTGCCATTTGCGTAGTAAATTAGTTACTACGCATTTTGGGGGAAAGATTTTGCCATGTTGCAACTCATCTAATCCGGAGGTGCTCGATCCGACTTTTGGTTCGCAGCGATCAACGCCTCTAATCCCCCTCATTCCGACCACTATGAAATTGATTTGAACCTATTTGGAGCCGAATGGGCCAAGATATCTCCACTCCAAAATTTCACAATCAATGCGACTGTGATTTCGCCGGATAGAATCAACCTCCAAAGGTATCACAACATTAAGGGCAAAATTATCTTCACCCCTATATTACCATGTTGGAGCTAAAGTTCATTTTTCTGGTCCATTCAAGGAGGCTCAAGAATGTTAACAAAAGTCATGCTTTTGTGTAGAATTTCTGGGTCTGTCATAATTGCATTAAGAAAAAGAAAAAGCAATGGGTAATCCTCGCTAAATTTGGAAAAACACAAAAGTAATAACCGCTTGCTTAAAATTACCGTGTTTTTACGCTACTTTTATAGAGCGTAACACTTCCTCCACTTTTTGCAGCCCCCGCCGCTATCCCCCTCGTTTCTTCGGTGAGCTATCCCTTGTTTCTTTGTCAGGTTGCTATCCCTTGTTTCTTGTCGTAAGCCGCCACAAAATTACTTCTTATAGGTTTGCAATAGGTCGCACGTAAGGATCGAAATGGAAAGAAGGATCGAAATGGAAATGGAAATGGATTGAAATAGGTTTTGGTAAATGGATCTAATCCGATGGCGGCTTTAAGTTTATTTCTTGTTAATGCCGGCAGGAGCTCTAATCTTCACTTGCAAAGATCTTCTTCCCAAATTTCACGAGAATGACAGAGCTCTTCCGCGGCTATGGCAAATGCCCAAAATCCCAAGCTAAATCCACAGCTATGGCGGGAAGCTCCCGACTATGGCTACTCCCTTTTTCAACCTGTAAGGCCAAGAAATGTAGTTTTCACAATATCATTTATTTGTTGCTCGCCAAATGATCCAAGATCATGTGAGCTCGAACGAACCCTTTCTTTTCATCATTTGTGTTGTTTAAGATCAGTATCTCAAGAATGGTAGAGGGGATGGCGGAAGGTCTAAGGGAATGGCGTATCCAGATCTTTGGAACTTGAAGCCTGTTCTTGAGCCGAATGCCGATCTTGAAGCCCGCTTCTTGAAGGCCCGTGATGCCGATCCGCCTCCGAATCTGTGGAAGCCTATTCGAGAAGAAAGATGGATTCCCGAGTTCTATTTAGCAACCATAGACGATCTTAATGATACCAAAGGACCTATCTCTTATCTTCATTTTCGCCATAGCTGCTCGCCATAGCTTCCGCCACGGCTTTGCCGCCATAGCTTCTCCTTTACGCCATACTTCGCCATAACTTCTCACCTTTTGCCATAGCCGCCCCGCCATAGCTTCTCGCCATCGCTTCACGCCATCAGCCCGGTGAGGCAATTTTTTAAAGTACCACGTGGCAAATTAGTAATGGACGTAATTTTAGCAAACGGTTATTTACGTCCGGTAATTTCCATCGATCGGTCATTCGCCAGAAAGTCTGGCGCCCCGGCCAAACTTCGGCCAGGCGCCGACGCCTGTAAAAGTCCTGGCGCTCCGCCAAACTCGGCGGGCGCTGGCTCCTCCCGCCGCTCGTGCGCCACCTCATTTGGCGGAGCCGCCAGGACTTTACAGGGCGTAATGGCCCTCCTGATGGAAATTACCTAGTACTAAATCTCACGTGGCATAGATACGTCAACTCTGTAGCCTATGCCACAAGGCTACAATCGAACTGATGTGCCACTATTCCGGTCATAAATTTGCGTATCAAGCATGCCAAATCCAACAATCGGGAGCCTCTAAAGGTTTTCTGTTCTTTCATTACTTGCTTCGTCCGTTGTTTAAGCTATATACGTTTTTGGGTTCCGTCAGAACCCCACACATGGCTTCTATAAGCATTAAGTTTTGAGAAATGGAAACCAAAACCATTTTTGTTTGCTCTTCTATTTCCGCCTGTCAGAATGATTTCAGAGGAAAGCTATGCTCTTTACCTACCCATGGCCACGCAACTGAGCTAGTTTCATTTGAAGGAAAGGGCACCAGAGCCGCTCAAAAACATCATAATCTTACTGATACCAGGCAGCGCTTTAACCAAAAGAAACGGATGCAAAGGCCCAAAATTGCATTTCAAAGATCCGCTATTCATTCAGAAATCAATGCTCCGGGGGACAGTATTGAAAGGTGATGTTTCGTTGTACTTACTAAAGTAGTCTTATTCTGCTGATTTTGGGACAATATATTCATTCCTCTTCTATGGAAACGGAATGTCCCCCTCTAATTCGAGGCTTGGCTTGCTGCCTCTCTGACATAGGTTATGATATTTTATAGTTGTTTATGACTATCTTGTAAAATATGTAGGTATTTAAAACTGCTAATCCAGAGAAAATCTATTCATCTCATTGAGATTTTCTGACAAGTATGTCTATGGCTATGACAGTCATTCTTTGGAGATAGTTTCCAGAATAGAGGACAATCAGTACATATTACAAGAACATGCAAAGGTTAGCTGAAATTCGTTATTTGAAATTAGAAAAATTTCAAATTCTATAAACGTCTTTTATTTCATCAGTTTTATTCACATTATCTTTGTCATTGTTACTTGTGTAAGAGGTGTTCTGTAACGTTATTTACTGCAATCATGATTTTTGTCATTGTTACTTGTGTAAGAGACGTTCTGTAACATTATTTACTGCAATTAGTAACTATTAGATTTGAAAAGTTATAGACAAAACTTAGCAGTAAAAGCAGTGTACAAGCATATGTCATTGGCTGTGGTCTTGCATTCTTGGAGTGATGGCCAATTAAAATGATATAAGTTAGTACACTAGCTGAGATGCATGCAATAATTCTTTTGCTTTCCTTGCAGTAGAGTATAAGAGTATATGGACCTTATCCTGACTTGATCTTTTCAGCTATTCTCTTTTAGCCTCTAACTCTTACATTGGTAGTTTTATTGCTTGAAGAGCTCAAGCATTTAATTTTTTGGCGTCCTGGTTTTGAGTTCACCATTTTGATTTAGTGCTGAACTTGTGACTCAAGTAACTAAACTGTTGGTATGCAAATGTTGCAGAAATCTGAAAATCCAAACACCAATTTACAAGGCAGTGATGCTCTGGAAACAGGAGAGGACAAGGAACTTCACTCACTAAACTTAGTGCTTGCTCAACATGATGCTTTGTCTTCAAGTTATCAAAAGGTGCTGCTTTATTTACAAAATTTTACGGTTTTGGTTCTGTAAGCTGTATATTAGTTTATGATATCCTGCTTATTTGTGGAGGCTTTGAGCCAGTATTATATATCTGTCCTTGCAGCTTTTCGTAACTCAATATGATAATGTAAAACGAATAAAAGCGGCTAGACTCATGAAATGCTGGTCAGTGAAGCTGGTCCACTGGTGGGCCAGAAGCTTAATGTGCCTTCTCCTGTCTATATTGTTAGCATAAAATATGTGAAATTCCTGAATTGTCTACATGGTAATTTGTTTTTGTCAATAATCCTTTCTAACTGAACTGCATTTTCACTTACATTCTCTAATTAGATCGGTTCATTTTAATAGGCAATGCTGCATGCAGAAGAGAAGTTGGTAGACTTTTCCAGCAAGATGAAGATATTGGATACAATATTAGATGGATGGAATGCAACCTGTGAAATGTTGGAAAATGAAACAGCCTATTCTCGCCAAGCTCTTCAAATGAATCTTGAAGTATATTTATAAAATTTGATTATTATTTCTCTGCTACTAAAAGTACTTCATATGTAACATTTTCTTGTCACGAAAACTCAGTTGCTGGAAAAAAAATCTAGCAATCTATCAACAATAGACCATGCTTTCCAAATATTGAGTCTTTTCCACTCTCATTCACAATAATTAACAAGGTGGTATGATGTTCTAGGAGCTGACTCATGCAATCACACTTATAGAAAGCCTGGAGAATGAGTCACTGAAAAACAAAGTAGCAAACAAGGAGAAGGATGCACAAATTGGAGTTCTAAAGGATGACCTCAGAAGCACAAAGGAGCTATTGGATGTCAGGTCGCAGGTGTGACATGGTATCCTTGCAAATTGCATTTTATTTTACCAGTTGCTCTTAACTGGATTTAGCAGTCTCTTCATCTTGCAGAAAATCAAATATCAGAGTTGACATCACAAGTTGAAAATTTGGAGAAGGCATTAAAAGCAGAGGAAGACTCATCTTCAAGAGCTTTAAGCTCCCTATCATTACAAACAGAGGCTGCAGAACTTGCCAAGAAAAAATTGCAGGATATGACATCAGAAGTAGCATCATTGAAGGTATGTAGGGTAGATTGTTACTGCATGCCTCAGTTGATCTGCATGGACATAATTTAATGTTATTTGGTTGGCATTTTGTTTTTTAGAGCCGTTTATTCATGTCTTAATTTGAAGATATGGCTTGACATTTTATTGCATTTATTTTCACAGAATAGCTTGTTAGAAGTAAGGGTCGATAAGAATTAGGGCAAATAAGGAATGCTCAGTATGTCTATGCTCAGTATGTCTGTCACTATTAGGAAGTGATGCCAAAACAATTTAGACAAGAAATCTATCCAAATTAATAAAGGAAATGCCATCACAAAATCTGGTATCAGATTCCATGTATCAGATTCCATGTACTTTTGCAGGTTCAACGTTAAAATTCAAATTTTTAATACACTCAGCAAACAATATCATCGTTTTGCTTTGATTCCTGGATGGGAATGAATCATCTGTTTTGTCAGTCCTCTGAATGCAAGGCCCAAACTGATCAAAAGGCAAAGGGAGACATAACTGCAATTTGAGTTTCAGTCTTTTTTTAATTGATCTCAACAGAAAATTAAAATCCGCACAATGACAATGTCCATACTTGTGCAAAACAGTGCAAACATTTGGGTTTTTCCACTTGGAAGTGTTTCCTTGGGTAGTTGTTGACACATTAACCAGCAAAGGTCTATTCTTCATGTGCTGCCAAATGTTGAATACTTGTAGTGCTATTGTGTCTTTGTCTGAATTCTCATAACTGGAGCCTTTAAAGAAGAGATCTACATAAACCTTCTCATAATGTGATACCTTTGCAGTCTATCCTCGAAAGCAAGGAAGAGCTTATCACATCACTTCGAGATGAGAACAGAAGAATATCTAGCCTGTTGGTTGAGGCAGCAAAATCCCATGATGTAAGCAGCAAGGGCCACTTCTGCAATTATTGCTTCCACTGTCTTCCACTTCGACTTCTTGAATCTATGTGCATTTGCAGGCCTTAAAGATTGCAGAACAGAGAATTGAGCATCTATCTGCGCATGTTGATTCCTTGGAAGGGGAGATAGAGATGCGAGATAATTTGCTTAATGAAATAAAGGAAGAAGCACTTCAGACTACAGAGGCTCTTAAGCTTGCTGCCAAGATAAAGCAGGTATAAATAAACTCCTCATTTTCGGTTTCGAAATTTTGTCTACGAACTCTATGTTTTATGCCTGTCGCCTTTACAGGAACTAAATATCTACAAGGAAAAAGAATTGCAGCTAAGTCAAGAACTTGAGAGCAAGGAGCAGATTTTGAAGGAATTAAGTCAGGAAATACTAGAAAATAGTCGCGCTGTCAGAGCGGAATCGGTAAAAAGCAAGAATAATTACACATTGTTTAGCAGGCACTCTTCATTAACAATGAGTTCAACTGTGATAGATGGTACGTCAGCTGGAGAAGTCAATGCATGAAGTGAATATGGAACTTGAAATTCTTAGGAAAGGCATCCAAGCAAGAGATGAAGCAATTAAGTTAATGAAGGATGAGTTAGACCGGAACATTGAGGTTCTTAATCAGGCGAGTGGTACACGCCAGGCAAGTTATCTGATACATGCATCTTCGGATAGTCACCTTTGCAGTCTCTTCTTCAAACTCACAATCCATTCTCTGTATATTGCAGTTGATTCGAAGCCTCCAAGGTCAATTAGAAAGTTTACAGGAAGAGATAAGTAGAAAAGACGCTATGCTAGCAAAAGTTGGCTTTGGTCTATCAGACAACTTACTCGTTTCTTGATTTTCTGACTTCGATCGCCTACTAGATCTGTTCAAACAGGGCCTTGTACAGGTTGCCTTAAAACTCAAATTTGCTGTCTGTGACAAAGACGAACATATCAGCTGCAGCTGTTTTCTGAAGCTTCTTGCACTTCTTTTTGTACAGGAATAAACAGTAACCTTGCACTTCTATTATGTGATGAAAAGAAGCTATTTCAGCTGTGTTAATTTTGAGAATTTCTCAATGTTTCTAACTCTTTCTTGTAATATAAGTATTTATAATCCCTTGCCTAAAGTTGAAACGTCAACTACATCCATTTTAAGGATGATGCCTGTTAAGTGAAAGAAATATGAAATAATTAAGGTTGACAAAACTTTTGGATCATTCTTTAAAATCGTAATTAAAAACAGGAAAATTATTTGCTGTATTACTCATTAAATAATCAACAGCTGGACAGCACACATTTGGGCACTCTTTCACCGACTTAAAGAGCAAACTGGTCTGCAAATTCAGATATGGAACAGTAACCTGCTGTTGTACATTATTGCTCACCTGCGCTTAAATAATTTGGTTTTATGGTTGATTAGGAGTGCTAGAAAGGAATAAGATGAAATCTTTGCGCTGGCAGCAACACATTTTATAGCATAAAGCGGCAAAATCAAGAATCAACTTGCAAAAAGGTGCTTGTTGGAACGAAGAAGATTATGCTTATCCCATTCTGGAAAGTTAGGAAAACTAAGAATTGCAAGTTATCAAAGTTAATGTGGTCAAGAACTAGAAATCTAGCTGTATAATCCTATATACAATACATAGATAGATAATAGCGTTACCAGATGCGTAGACTAGTTAACAAGCTTAAATTTCATCTATTTTTTGAAGGTGGCGAATTTGTGATTTTGCAATTGTGTCTGTAATTATTTGTAAATGTTCTTATTCACTTCAATGGTCCAGGGTGACGTTCAATATAGTTTGTATTAAGAACAAGTGATTCTGCATTCTTTGTTAGAATATAGATTAAACCTAATTATAAAAGATTCTGCTTATTAAGAAAACAGACGTTCAAATCTGTTATGCCATTAATGGCTTATTGTAAATTTTTTTGCATGTATATATGAGAAGGTGTCGATGGGTTGAACCCATCCGATTCTTGCAATTGCTCTACGTTCTTGGTGCTTCGGTTCTTGTTTTATGGTATCAGAGCCGTAAGGCAGAAGGATCAGAGAGAGAGAAGAGTGAGCCGTAAGGCAGAAAGATCTGAGAGATAAAAGAGTCATCTGACTGGAGAAGATGGCAAAGCCGCAAATGGACCTGAAAAATCTGGAAAATTGGATCAACCAATGCCACAGCTTTGGTTCGGAAGATGCAAGCCGTCTTGAAGAAAGGGAGGTCCGGGATGTAGTAAGCGAGATGATCCCAAACCAATAGTACAAGAAAATGAAGGGGATGGAGAAGTTGCTCCATCTGGCCGATGAGATTGCCCTCCTTAATGCTTGGAGGAAGAAGGATAACAGAGCCAAAACCTCAATGATGTTTGGCTTAAAAGATGGGCGATCCCATTGGTAAGGCTTAAAAGCAATCGCAAAGAAAGGATGGGAGTGTTTGAAGAAGACTTTCAAAACACACACCTCTCGAGAAGTTGTTTCTTTGGCAAAGTTTCTTCATTGCCAAGATGAAGGAAGGGGAGGACCCAAATGATCACATTAGTCATATGGAAAGCCCGTCGATCAACCGGCGACCTTGAACCATACCATAAGTGATGAGGATTTGGCAATGGCAATCTTGGCCAGCCTCCCGCCTCCTATGACTCAATCAAGCAAGCCATGGGTTGCAAGGATGGATGAAACTGTCATTGGGGCTGTATTGCAGGCATCCCACTTGCAGAAGCATGAGGAGGGAGAGTGTGCTTTTGTTGCACATACAAAGTCATCAAAAAAACGATTTTGAATGCTGGACATGTGGAAAGAAAGGGCACATTTCAAGAAATTGCCGCCAAAGAAGGAGGATTTCAAGAAGACTCACAAAGGAAGAGATGATAGAAAAGGAGAAGAATGAGGGGAAAAATCATCCTCAAGGAAAAAAAGTGGAGCAATACGAGGTCTAGCGCCAGATCTTCGCGCCCACATAGCGTAGAAGAAAACAAAGGAAAATCCTCCGAAAGTGACACGTAAAAGTGAATCGAGAGGCCAACATGGCTTTTGTAGACGAATGGCGTGAGAAAGCATGCGATTCGGCAGGTAACCGTGCGTAAACTCTTGACCATGATTTCACGAAAAAGAAGATGGCGGGATCATCCGCGATCATGAGATCTGGTGAACATCAAGGCTTGGTGGCGTATGCGGTCAGCGAAGCAATGGCTATGGCGGCAGTGAATCATCAAGGGAGGACTTGGGTGCTAGACTCAGCAGCAACTCACGTAATGACAAACCACAGGGAGTGGCTGACAGACTTCAAAACGGAAGATGATGGAAGAAATGTCAGTGGAATTGCATCTGGCCTTAAGATTGCAGGAACGGGCACCTTGACCTGTCATTTTGCAGATTCCACCAGAAAATTAAGGCAAATCTTGTATGTTCCAGGCCTGTCACGAAATTTGATGTCATTAGCTAGATTAGCTGATGTAGGGGTCCTCTCATGCATCAAGAAGGATGAACTGTTACTCTTGAATACAAGACATAGAGTCATTGCTAAGGCCAGCAGATATGGGCATCTATACAAGCTGATTGTAGGAGAAAACGAAGAGATACATGCCTTGGTAGCAGCTGGTCCAGATAAAGACATTCAATTGTGGCATAGGCGGTTTGGGCATATCAACCAAGGCAGGTTACATCAGCTGCAGAAAGAGAGCATGGTGACGGGAATGGAGGTCTCATCCAAAGGAAACTTGGGCTTGTGTGAGGGGTGTATAAGTGGCAAACTGCAACAAAAGAAAATAAAGAGGCAGGGCACACGAGTTACCAGACCTTTGCAATTGATCCACACTGATTTAAGTGGACACATGCCTGTGAAATCACTAGGCAAAGCAGAATACTTCTTAGTGATTGTAGACGATTACACAAGGAAGACGTTTGTCTTTCTCACAAGAAAGAAAAATGAAGTGTTGGATGTATTCAAAATATGGAAGAAACAAGTCGAAAATGAAACAGGGTATAGGATTGGTGCAATCCGAAGTGATAATGGGACTGAATTTGTCTCTAACAAGTTTAATGCTTGTCTTCAAGAAGAAGGAATCAGGAGACAGCTATCAAACCCATATGAACATGCCCAGAATGGAGTAGCAGAGAGAAAAATGAGGACCTTGAAGGAATGCGCCTTGAGCATGATGAAATGGGAAAAAGTGTCTGATCAGTTTTGGGGAGAGGCGATTTTAACTGCATGCTACCTTCAAAACAGGGCCCCAACTGCAGCAGTTCAAGGAAAAACTCCGGAGGAATTATGGAGCGGCCATAAGCCAGATGTTGCGCACTTGAAAGTCTTTGGATGCATTGCATATGCATTCACTCCAAAGGAAATCAGAAAATCTAAGCTGGATGACAAGGCAAGAAAATGCATCTTCATAGGCTATTGCGTGGATGGGAAAGGATATAGACTTCTAGATATGAGCACCCGAAAAGTTATCAGAAGTAGCAATGCCGTGTTTGATGAATATAGGCTGGCTTTTGCACAAGAAAATGGGGAAGATGATTTTTTTCATGAAGAGACAGACTTGTGGCTTGAAATACAAGAAGACAATCCAGGGATTTCAGATCTCAACAAGCAGCAACAAGATGGTTGTGGGTCAGAATTTGAAGAGTCAAACAATGGGCAAGAGTCGAGATGAATTCTAGGCGGGGATGAGACACACGATCAGCCTCAGAGAATATCCTAGGAACACGGTCATAGAAGAGGAAGGTAGGAGGCGATCCGGCGAGTAACAGAGGACACCATCCAACAACAAGGTGGCTTGAATGGAAAAAAATCTAGAGGGTCCGCAAAGATTAGCACAAGCCGCAGACCATGAGCTGTAGTTTGAGCAAATCCATGGCCCATGGTGGGATAATGACATGGAGGAAAAATGTGTTTATGAATGTTTTTCAGCGAAATGTTAGAACCGTTGTCATCAAGGAAGCATTGGAAGGGACGTAAATCGAGCATTGGAGAATAGCCATGCAAGAAGAGATGACTGCAATGCAGATGACACATACATGGGATCTAGTGGAATTGCCCAAGGGAAGAAAACCGTAGGATGCAAGTGGGTGTTCGTAATCAAACATGGCGCGATGGGTCACCCAAAGATATCGTGCGGGCTAGTGGCTCAAGGTTTTTCGCAACAACAAGGGATAGATTTCGATGAGACGTTCTCCCCAGTAGCAAAGATGACCTCAATCAGAACAGTATTAGCATTAGCAGCACAAGAAAATCTGGAAATACATCAAATGGATGTAAAGACAGCGTTTTTGAATGGATTCCTGGATGAAGAAATCTACATGAAGCAGCCCGAAGGATTCAATCAAGAAAATGGCAAGGTATGTAAATTGAATAGAGCATTATACGGTCTGAAGCAAAGTCCAAGAACGTGGTACAATAGAATAGATCAGTTTCTCAAAAATCTTGGTTTCTCAAGATGCATAACAGAGTGGAATGTCTACGTCAAGTGGAATGGGCAAAATATCCTCATGGTTATAGTGTATGTAGACGACCTCATAATTATAAGCAAGGGCATGGAGGGAATTGATTCCACTAAGCAAGCTTTAAGGGTTGAATTCAGGATGACAGATTTAGGGGAGATAAAAACTTGTTTGGGACTGCAAGTTCTAAGAGATAGGGCAGCAAGGACATTGGTAATTCACTAAGAGCAGGCAGTTAAGAAATTATGCAGAAGGTTTGGAATGAGGGAATGCATGACAAAAGAAACTCCAGTAGCTCTAACCTTGAGGTTAAGCAAAGACATGGAACCTCAAAATAGGAAGGAACAGCTCGAGATGGAGAAAATCCCTTATAGGAATGCAGTTGGATGCTTAATGCACATCATGGTAAGCACCAGGCCTGACATTGCGCAAGCAGTTGGTGTTGTCAGCAGGTTCATGCAAAATCCAGGTTTTGAGCATTGGAAGGCAGTAAAGAGAATTATTCGATACCTTCAAGGCACATATGCATTAGGCCTCAAATATGGTCCAGACTCTAATTATCCGGCAGTGAAACTCGTTTCCTTTGTTGATGCCGACATTGAGACCAAGATACAAGAAGATCCACCACGTGTTTTTCTATCATGCTTCATGGGGCGCCAGTGAATTTGACAAGTTCTAAGCAAACCACAAAGGGCTCTTTCTTCCCCGTGAAGTAATATGTAGCTACATCTGGCGTGGTAAGGGAAACAATTTGGCTAAGGCGCTTTCTAGTTTGAAATCGGGTATGATCAAGCATGGCCAACCATTGTATACAATGATAACAAGAGCAAAGATTGCCCTTACAGAGAACCCAATCCATCACAGAGATCTAAGCATATATCCATTCATCACCACTTTACCAGGGAAAAGGTTGTGGATGGATCTATCAAGATGGAATATATCTCAACATACGAAATGCCTGCAGACTTGCTCACTAAGCCTCTGTGTGCAGAGAGGTTTCAGATGCACAGGGATACTCTTGGTTTGGCATCCTCGTTATAAGCAGAATGGGGGGTGTGTTAGAATATAGATTAAACCTAATTATAAAAGATTCTGCTTATTAAGAAACAGACGTTGAAATCTGTTATGCCATTAATGGCTTATTGTAAACTTTTTTGGATGTATATATGAGAAGGTGTCGATGGGTTGAACCCATCAGATTCTTGCAATTGCTCTACGTTCTTGGTGCTTCGGTTCTTGTTTCATTCTTCAAACTTTTAATCCACTTGGTTAGATTTTTTTGAGAAATGTTGCAATTCAAGGTTTCAAGAAGACTTCACATTGCGAATAGAAATCAGGTTATTTACGATATATTTTACAATACGTGATATAAGTCATTCAAATTTGATCACCTCGCGTCCATCCCTTTTGAACGATAAAAGGTTTGTTTGCCTTTTTTGACAAAATATTAGTGATATCGGGGCCGTGTATCCTTCCATACCAATTTTAGGGCTTTCTTGAGTTAACTCTTTTGCAGCAGGACATAGTGGTTCCGCTATGGAGTCATTAAGTGATTTGGAGTACCTGTCTCTCGTTTCTAAGGTATGTGTCGAGCTTGAAAATCACATAGGCTGCAGCGACAAGACGTTAGCAGAATTCATAATCGATCTTGCTCGCAAAAGCGATTCAGACGAAGCGTTTGGCACATCCTTGAAGGAAAATGGAGCCGAAATGCCAGATTATTTCGTTAAGACCCTGTTCACTATTATCCATGCCATTCTTCCCAAGAGCAAGAAAGAAAAGGGAAAATCTTCAAAAGGAGATGAGAAGAAGGCAACCTTTCCTGGGCTTGCGGTTCCTGATAACAAAGAGCGGATTCGAGAAATGGAAGAGGAGCTTGATATTGATGGAAAAATAGATATTGGAAAGGGAAAGCATGATAAGGACCACCGAGATGATAGAAAAAGACGTGATACAAGAGACAGAAGAGAGGAAGGTAGAAGGCATGATAGAAATGGAGAGTATGAATCTACTAGTTATAATCGAAGGCATGAAGATGACGATGATCGTAGCGGTAGGCATGGCTACAGAGACAAAGATGGGGATAGAGGAAGAGGAAGAGATCGAGATGAAGATAGGCACACTGGTAGAGGTCACAGGGACAGGGATAGAGACAATAGAAGAGGCAAAAGCAAGGATAGGGAAGATGGGAGGGAAAGGGATAACTGGGGTAGAGATGATGACCGCACAAATGGTCACAGGATTGAAGCAAAAGAAAATAGACGTTCTAGGTCTCCTGGTTCGGATGAACCTGAACTTTATGGAATCTACCGTGGCAAAGTTTCTAGAATAATGCAATGTGGTTGCTTTGTACAATTGCAAGGGTTTTGGAGCAGAAAGGAGGGGCTGGTTCACGTTTCACAAATTGCATCCAGGAGAATAGTTCATGCAAAAGATGCAGTTGAACGGGATCAGGAGGTCTGGGTGAAAGTTATTTCTTTATCAGGGCAAAAAATGAGTTTATCAATGCGGGATGTGGACCAACAAACAGGACAGGATCTCTTGCCCTTGAAGAAGCCAATATCAGACTTTAATGATGATGAAACATTTAGGGCTAATCCATCAAGCATGAGTCAGGTGCCTGTTACCAGGAAAGGGCTGTCTGGAATTACAATAGTCGAGGAAGATGACAATTCATCCTCTCGAAGGCCCATGAAGAGAATGAGTTCCCCTGAAAAGTGGGAGGCTAAACAGCTGATTGCATCTGGTGTTTTAGATGTTAGGGATTATCCAATGTATGATGATGATGGTGGAGGATTGCTTTATCAGGATGAAGGTACAGAAGAAGAGCTTGAAATAGAACTTAATGAGGATGAACCAGCATTCTTGAGAGGCCAGACCAGGTACTCCATTGATATGTCACCTGTCAAGATTGTAAAGAACCCTGATGGGTCATTACAACGAGCAGCTATGACACAGTCTGCGCTTGCAAAAGAAAGGAGAGAATTGAGAGAGCAACAACAGAGAACTATGCTTGATTCAATACCTAAGGATTTGAACAGGCCATGGGAGGATCCTATGCCTGAGACAGGAGAAAGGCATCTTGCGCAAGAGTTACGAGGTGTTGGGTTGTCGGCATATGACATGCCTGATTGGAAGAAAGACGCCTTTGGGAAGGCTCCTTCATTTGGACAGCGATCTAAACAGTCTTTACAGGAGCAAAGGCAGAGCTTGCCCATTTATAAGCTGAAAAATGAACTTGTCCAGGCTGTGAAAGACAACCAAGTCTTGGTTGTAATTGGAGAAACAGGTTCAGGAAAGACAACCCAGATGACTCAATATCTGGCAGAGGCAGGCTATACAACAAGAGGAAAGATTGGTTGCACTCAACCTCGAAGAGTAGCTGCCATGTCTGTTGCAAAAAGGGTAGCAGAGGAATTTGGATGCCGATTGGGTGAAGAGGTTGGTTATGCAATACGTTTTGAAGATTGCACCGGGCCTGAAACTGTTATCAAGTACATGACAGATGGTATGCTCCTGAGAGAAATACTGGTTGATGAGAACCTGATCCAATATTCAGTTATCATGCTTGATGAGGCTCATGAAAGAACTATTCATACTGATGTTCTCTTTGGTCTATTAAAAGGTTTAGTGAGGAGGCGACCTGACTTGCGTTTGATTGTAACATCTGCAACATTAGATGCAGAAAAGTTCTCTGGTTACTTTTTTGATTGTAACATTTTTACTATTCCAGGAAGATCGTACCCTGTAGAAATTCTTTACACCAAACAACCAGAGACTGACTACTTGGATGCTGCACTAATTACTGTCATGCAAATACACTTGACAGAACCTGAAGGTGATGTTCTCCTTTTCTTAACAGGGCAAGAAGAGATTGATACTGCATGTCAGATTTTATATGAAAGGATGAAGGGGCTGGGGCCAAATGTGCCGGAACTGATTATATTGCCTGTGTATAGTGCTTTGCCTAGTGAGATCCAAACCCGGATCTTTGAACCTGCTCCATTAGGAACAAGGAAGGTGGTAGTAGCTACAAACATTGCTGAAGCTTCATTGACTATTGATGGGATTTACTATGTCGTTGATCCTGGTTTTGCAAAACAGAAGGTTTACAATCCAAAACTTGGGTTGGACTCACTTGTCATTACTCCAATTTCTCAAGCATCTGCAAAACAAAGGGCAGGACGTGCTGGTCGTACTGGGCCTGGAAAATGTTACCGACTTTATACGGAGAGTGCATTCTGGAACGAAATGTTGCCCACAACTGTTCCTGAAATTCAGAGAATCAATCTTGGGATGACAGTGCTCACAATGAAAGCTATGGGCATAAATGACCTCCTTTCATTTGACTTCATGGATCCTCCTCCTCCACAGGCTCTTATTTCTGCAATGGAGCAACTTTACAGTTTACAGGCACTGGATGAAGAAGGTTTATTGACAAAGTTGGGAAGAAAGATGGCTGAATTCCCATTGGATCCACCATTGTCAAAGATGCTGTTGGCCAGTGTTGATCTGGGTTGCAGTGATGAGATTCTTACCATTATTTCAATGCTGCAGGCTCAGAATATTTTCTACCGTCCTCGCGAGAAACAAGCACAAGCCGACCAGAAAAGGGCCAAGTTTTTTCAACCAGAGGGGGATCACCTGACGCTGCTTGCAGTTTATGAAGCTTGGAAGGCAAAAAATTTCTCTGGTCCTTGGTGTTTTGAGAATTTTGTACAGTCAAGGTCATTGAGGAGGGCACAAGATGTTCGAAAACAGCTGCTTACAATAATGGATAGGTAGGCTAGCAATAGAAGATGTGCATGGCGTTCCATGTTTTCTTGTTTTCAAATCAGATCTAATTACATCCTTTTCTTGCTGCAGGTACAAACTTGATGTTGTTACTGCTGGGAAGAACTTTACGAAGATCAGGAAAGCAATTTGCGCAGGTTTTTTCTTCCATGCAGGTCGGAAGGATCCCCAAGAAGGATATCGCACACTAGTGGAAAATCAACCGGTGTACATCCATCCTAGTAGCGCATTATTCCAAAGACAACCTGATTGGGTGATTTATCATGAGCTTGTTATGACCACCAAGGAGTATATGCGGGAAGTTACCCTTGTCGATCCAAAATGGCTTGTTGAACTGGCACCAAGTTTCTTTAAGGTGGCTGATCCGACCAAGCTCAGCAAGCGGAAAGCCCAAGAGAGAATAGAACCATTGTATGATAGATACCATGAACCAAATTCATGGCGTTTAAGCAAGCGCCGTGGTTAATCTTTGCCTTCTGTGGAGACACCTATTTGACACTCTTGCGGGTATTTAATTCTGTAATACCATATGATGCTTTGGTCAAGTGTACTTTGATTATTATATCTGATATCATTTCCCGCTGAACATAGCAATATCTTACGTGTTTTATCATTTCCTGCTGAACATAGCCAAAATACTTTATGTGATATCTTTAATCTTACATGTTTTATTTGCAACAAGCATGTCACTGAGTGACAAATCAGAAATAAGATACCACCATGACTTGGGAAACACTGATACTCGAGAGTTTTACATGCATATGAGGATTCACTTGGATGTTGGTGTCTCGATTTTCATTCCATTTTAAACTGCACAAATGTAGTATAGCCCCCTGCTGAAATGTTTGCAGGAAGGTTATATTGGTCCGCGCAGATGCTGCAAGATTACCATTTCGAAGATGCTCATTTTCAGCCATCCATGCAGGTGCAGCAATACATTGCTGGCCTCTTATGACTGCTGTAAGTATATAATACTTAATTTTGCTATGATAAGATTTGCTAAATTTCTAATTCGACTCACCTGTATGCAGGTTGCCGAAGTGACTAGGGTAACTCACCTGTATCCAGAGAGGCCAATTTATACTTTTCTCTGTTGTGAAGCGCTAGGATGTAAAGTGTACTGCTCATTGGGCATGTTTGTACAGTAAAAGTACTTATATGTTTGGTGTTGTGTTCTTTTCAATGCAACTGTACAGAGAACGTTTTAAGTAATGTAGCAGATTGAATGGCTATTATATAAACTGATTTGTATGCTCACTTCATTTTCATATACTGAACACCTAAAAGAAAACAATAGCAGGCATAAACTTTATACAAAGGACGGACCTCCTATATCTTGAGACGCCTCGACCCTGTGCTGCCAGGCTAATTAGGCTGACTTAGTTTTTTTCCCATCCTTTTTAATGCTAGCGCAATACAGAAATCAAAATCTAAATCACATACATTAGATCTTATCTGCTACCATAGAACATACACACAAAACCATGAAACCAAACCAAAGACAAATAGCGCTAAAGGTAGAGAGCCAGCAATTCAAGAAAGCGACTAGTGCCTCTACATCACATCAATCTGCTTATGGTTTTAAGTGAAGATGTATGTTTCCTTGTAGATGGCTTTGGTTATTAAAATCGAGAACCATCAAGAATCATAAATTCTTTGAACCCCAACATCCAGTTTATGCTCTAACATCCAGTTCATGGCATCCACAAGTGGCATAGTAGGATTGATGATGAGCAAGTTCTCATGAATAACATTGTAGTTAATGAAATTTCCCTGTCACTTGCAAGAAGCCGTTCGATGTCACCCTCCTCCCCACTGAAAGAAATGTGAAATAGTTAAGGCAAATCCATCTTATGGTTGTCAATGGTCAAGTAATGAAATGCCCTTCAAAAACTCCCCTTCACAAGAGACCTGCAAATTTAGAAGAATCTATCATTAAAGGATATCTCTATTTTGGACTAGCCACTCCACCACTATCATTATACCTCCATATCTCTTACCGTACCTTTGAATAGGTTTGGCCTTTAGGAATAACCACTCCACTGCTATCATAATGCCTCCCTTACTTTTGAAATGTCTTATGCAATCCTCAATGGTAGGTACATTAGTAGCTCGAAAAGCTTTTTAAATGTCACATAAAAATAGCCACCTTAGCCTTTGAATGGAGGAAATATTGTTGGGAAGGACCACGACGATCAAACTTGCAAACTCCCTGATCTTATCATCTTAATGAATCCAAGGTGTCATAAAGAATTCAAGTTCTTACTATCCAGAATGATCACCTCATCTTTAGGCACGACATACAACTCTTATCAATACCACATTTTTGTAGTGCTATAGTGGAAGTAATATTCCAAAAGCATACCTTAAGAGCAATACAATTTTGTATCTTTCAAAGCCTTAGAATGTAGCATACATTCAAATGGTTTGACATACCTAGCAATGCAGAGATTCAACTTCAAACTATCGCAAGCCTATGAGCAAAATACAAGGATAATACAAATAAAAATTTCAACCAATATGATATAATTGGAAAAGAATATGTAAAAGACCCCAAGAGGCCGTAATCAAGAATTGATACCTTTATTTGCATGTCCTCAAGTAGGTGGCTTTTGCTCACCACGACAGGACCTTGACAGAAAGCATTTTGTTTCAGAGACCCATATGATATTATCGCAAAGTGATGTGATATTATATCTCTCACCTGCAATGTGGTATGTCTATAGAAGAAAATCAAGTGATCAGGTATTGAAATGGGTTTGGAAGGGTCACCTTGCCACCAAATATATCTACATTGTTGTGGCAAGTTTTGCATAGTTGGTCAGGGGAAAGCAAGTTCATGCACGACATTTATCAACATGTCCAATGTGCAGTCAAGCGCAGGAGAGGATCGAGCATTGCTTCATCCAATGCGGGCAAATTCATTCAATGTGGACTGATTTGAGGAAAGTATCCTTGTTAGACTGGAGATTTTGCTAGGCTTATACCCAGCATCATAGCAATCTAAGCAAAAAGTTGTGGTGAGCTTGTGTAAAAGGTGGATGGTATGGCTGATTTGGAAGAGAGGGATGTGACGTTCCCATCCATTATATGCCTTGTATAGATACAAGTAATGTATAATACACGGCTAAGTCACAAATACAGCACCATACCATAGACGTCGCATTATAGTATATGCTATTAAGGAGTATCATGGGGTAGTACACTAACCTTAGGCAGATTTATTAACATGAGGGGGCAAGGGGGTACGTAGGCACCACGTGGCACCAATCGGTTGGCCAAGTTGAACTTGCTATGCACAGCCAGCCCAATTCCATTAATCATAAAACCCAAGGCAGAACCCAAATCTAGGGAGAAAACCTAGCTATGTTAACTTAATTATTAATTACAAGAAATTTATCGCGGCGGCCGATTGATGTGAAGCAACTTCGTAAGATCTTACATTCTAACTCTAATTTAGAAATTACAACGTACAATATTTAGCTTAGTCTTTTAAAAAGTTGGTCAATAGTTTTTTTTTTGAAGAACTGTGTCATCAATATATTAAAAGAATGGTAATGTTACAAAGCAAGTGAGGAGGAAGAAGAATCGCCCCAAAGAGACAAAGATACCTCGACACTCCACAACAAACTCACGTAAAAATCGCAACTCTACCGGCCAGACAAACCTAACCACCACCATCTACAACACCCAAGAAGTCCCGCCAAATGGCAAACTTCCGGCTCTACTACTCCCTGAACACCGTAAAGCTTTGAAATAGCTTGTACCGAAGTCGAGGAATCGAGAGGCCGCAGTCAGAATCCCCCGAAAGATCCACAACCACCGCCGCTTCCAAATCAGCCACACAAACCAAGCCACGCATACGGATGCAAGGCTTGCCGCCACAAGAGCGCCAAGCACCGGATACACATGAAGCGAAGAATCACCGGGCTAGTCAATCTCACCAAACGAGCCCTAACCCAATCCCGAGGCAAACACGCAAGTGAGGGCATAAAACTAGACAATGCTCCACGCCTCGGGATGAAGACCACAACAAGGGGCGTAGAGGGCTCACACCCGCCTAAACCGACTCACAAGGGCATTCACCGATATATGATGCACCACCACCGCCACGTAAGGACCCTAACCTTCTACGGGGTCAATACTTTTGTTATTGAAGGTTCATGTGTTCACGACATCAAACATCAAGTAGAATTATCAATTTGCGTAACTGAAGATGCCTCATCATCACTAGAATGATATTTTTTTGCTAATAATATAAATTACTTAAATAAATCCAAAAGGAACTCCAATACAAAGATCTCTCGACACAAAGGCCGGGTGAGTTACCAAAGGCGCCATCCACCATCCATAAAAATCATCTAGATTTAGCTCAATAATGTAGTCTTTTTCCATCTCGCAAATCAAAAATATAATTGCAAATCAACTCAAACGCTTATTTACAATTTCACACAACGATAGAATCCACATAATGCATTACGCCAAGATTAAGGGTGAAAGAAAAATGCTAGTTTCATATTAAACAATCCAAGCTTTAGCAATGTAACAAAATGGGAGAATATTTACCTTGCATGCAATTAGTGAAACAGAAGAGAAGCGCTCACAATAGCTCTTCAAGTGCTCTCAATGCGTCGAGACAATAAGAAGGCCTTCTATTTATAAGATGGAGTTTTGTTGGATGATCGACACACATGACTAATCTAGGGCTATATTTATGCCAAGTGCCTATATCACAACTCGCATGTAATCATTAATATCATTCGATATATATTTCATATCCATAATTATCCTAAAATGGATATCATTTAGATTCTATATATATTGGGATTGATATCTTCTAACAAATTTGCCAATGGCCAATAATAAATGCAAAGTGCACACATGTCGCTTTGATAATACGCAATAAATGCAAAGCGTATTAATGGTCGCGCAATAAATGCAAAGTGCACACATGTCGTGTTTTGATGATTCGCGCAATAAATGCAAAGCGATTAATGGTCGCGAATAAATGCAAAGTGCACACATGTCGCGGCTTTGATAATTCGCAATAAATGCAAAGTGTATTAATGGCCGCAATAAATGCAAAGCGTATTAATGGCCGCAATAAATGCAAAGGGTATTAATAGCCGCAATACATGCAAAGTGCACACATGTCGCGGCTTTGATAATTCGCAATAAAATGCAAAGCGATTAATGGTCGCAATAAATGCAAAGCGCATTAATGGGTCGCAATAAATGCAAAAGGTATTAATGACCACAATAAATGCAAAGTGCACACATGTCGCGGCTTTTATAATTCGCAATAAATTCAAAGCCGTATTAATGGCCACAATAAATGCAAAGTGTATTAATGGTCGCAATAAATGCAAAGTGCACAAATCCGCCATAAAACGCGATGAATGCAACGCGTCATTCTATGGTAATGCTCATATCTTCCTCCGCCATAAATGCTCATAAATGCCTCAAATCTGAAATTAATGCCATAAATGCCTCAATGCAACGTGTCATGCTCTCCTAATTTGTAAGGAAGAAATTACGTGCGAACACAAAAATGTAACTGCTTTACTATAGGAAGGATACGAAATTTATCGCAGCGGCCAATGTTGCCGCGAACATTTCTCTAGTTCCAAACCTACTTAGTAATGAATTTGTATCAGTCTAGAATGATATGGAAGGGGTCTTGAACATGTAATATCTCAACTTGGAACTCTCACTATAATATATAGGATGCCTTGACGATTATTTATAAATGTGCCTAGTTGAACAAAACCAATAAATTTGAATCTTGATATTCAGATAACACAACTATTTTATCTCATCTCGTACGTAGTTTGAAGCAATTATATGGTGCATATGATGTTTTTCTAAAAAGTAAATTGTACGTTTTTAACAATAACCTTACAAAACTAATGTATTCTGTATTTCAAATTGTTACATATGGGAAAGCCTTCCACATATCATCATGGAATAGAATTTTTGTTTATAGTGCTCTTAAATCGACCTCACAACCATATGAACTTTTAAATCAAGTAGAAAATTAAAATGGTTCTTTCTATATCTATTGGAAGAAATTAAGAGTGTAAATGCAATAGGAGTGTAATGAGTCGGTGTATCCTTTAAGGTTGTGCAAGTTTGCAAACTTTTGTAGAGCAATTCAATGGTAAGCCAAATAACATGCCGGATGAGGTGGCCCGAAGTTGAAAACCTTCATTAACTTTTGTAGAACAATTCAATGGCAAGCCAAATAACATGTTGGATGAGGTGGTCCGAAGTTGGATTGCCTTCCCTAGTTAGAATATGGCACTACAGGTTTTATTTGGCTGCCCACACCACATTATTTAGGGTATTGAGAGCATTAACCCATTGAACAAACAATCCTTTGGGAACAAAACCATTGCTTGGGCAAAAGAATAATCAATCAATAAAATACAGGGTGATGTTCAAGATGGGTTGAAGATTACTGCCTGAGTAAAAGAATAATCAATAGGTAAAGACTGAAATGGCCCTTAAAGAGTTTGATCTAGGTTTTAAAGTGAATGCATTGGCATGAGTGAACGCCTTAACTTCTCTTCTAATCTCTTCCCAATTATCTATAAAATGATGTCTTGCACATGCCAAGAATCCATCTTAATGCTCTCATACATACCCTCTGGCCCTTCAACTGATAAAGCAATATCTCTGTCACATCATCATAATAGGAATTTTCACACAATAAGTAGATGAATTTAATCATGTCCTATTGAAGTTGTTCATGTATTGAGGCCTTATTTAAACCAGGTCATCCACACTATATTGAATAATGTAATCAAAATTTCAATAGCCTCGTCCCCTAACAACGTCCAGGTTTTCTTTGGTTGCTGCCCTACGTACTTCCCTTTGCAAGCACCTCTGACTTTGTCCTTTTGGATGTCATGGGTGTATTAGCAAGCATTCCAACTTCCTCCACTTCAGCCTAGGGCACTGCTTCACACTTGCCTTGCAATCTATTTTAATTGAAACAGCTCCAAAATATACAAAAAAAATTCTAAAATGATATATCAGAATGACATCTTAAGAAATGGCACATTAAAAATGATTGGATGGTTAGCAACATTAAAGAAATAAAAGTTTGAAGACATGAGTACAATGGATATCTTAATAACTATAATTAATAACTATAATCCAGACTGTGTGTCGTCCCCACGTCACGTCTACTGACGTGGCGTAGGGATAGAACTATACGTCTGCCACAATAACCAATATTAAATATTGTCCATCTTGAGGAGCAGGCCATGATAACTGGCTACCCTCCTTCAGAATTCTCAAACACTTTAGGACCACTTTACTTTTCTTCCTTTGCCATTGTTCTTCCTTGGGAGCTTGACTTTTGAATGATCGACTGCACCCTAAAATCCCTCTGAAACTCTACATGACTGCGGACTGATCCACGGATAGAGACCCTTCATCCGGCACAGCCAACCACCCTAATAGATGGCCCACATGTGAAAACAATAGGACCGAATAGCCTAAATATGACCTGAGGAAATTATTTATATGTTAAATGATGTAGGAATAGAGAATATTGTACAATATGACCTGAAAATCTAAAGAATATTCCCACCCCAACTACAAAATACCACGAAACAAAGGTTTGCCCTTGCGGGCAACCAATCCAAAGGCCACCATGTTTTCCACCAAAACAAAAGAACGAGCAAAACAATGATTGAAAACTCTAACTCTGATAGGAATAAAATAGTGGTAAATGGAACTGCTGTGTAGAAAGGGCCTTAGGCTGAATTATTTGGATGTTGAACTTCATATTCTAATACATAAAACTTTAATTTGGGTTTCCATATACAGGAATGGCAAATGCCATTCCAGGCATTGAAGCTGGGCGATGCACGAAGCGCGGAGCCCTTTTGACATGCCAAGAATGGAGAATGGCAAGTAATTGCCATTCTTGCAATGTGGAAAACACTTAAGAAGCATTCTGTGGCTGTGAAAACCTCGAAATGCTAGGTAAATTCTTGTAATGTTGAGTAAACACGCCAAAATGTTGGGTAAATTCTCTATATGCAAGTAAAGATCGCAACAGCCCGCTATAGAAGTTCGTAGCACAGAAAGAGATTTTTAGCAATTGAACACTATTTGGCACAAACAGCAGAATGCTCCTAACAT
Organism: Isoetes taiwanensis; assembly: GCA_021234155.1. Taxonomy (NCBI): domain Eukaryota; kingdom Viridiplantae; phylum Streptophyta; class Lycopodiopsida; order Isoetales; family Isoetaceae; genus Isoetes; species Isoetes taiwanensis. Next base: position 251,709 of record JAJEKV010000271.1, on the reverse strand, counting down.
AAAAAAATACTATCTATCTACTTAAGTGTTGTCTACTTCTTGTTGGAAACTAGGGGGGAGCCTCTTGCAAGAATATCATGGAATGGGCACAAGATGTAAATGTCAAAAAAAACTTTACAGAATTCTGAACGAGGACTTCTGATACAAAAGGCTAAATTTCCTCTGGCAATGTGCTGCTTTTTCCTAGGACGCCATGGTCAAAATTCGTGTCGCATTTCTTTTTCAATGTCATAAGGCCAGAAGTACTGAACGAGATGAAAGACTACGAGCCAGCCAAAGTATACCAATTAGAAAAATTTATAGTGACCCCAAAGAATTTATATGACAAATGCCTGCCAACAAATGAAATCTGGCTACAAATTGGAGCCAATAGCACATCCCCCAAGCTTTAATTATAGACTCCTCATGTCACTGCAAAAATTAGACACCCTAGTTCAATCACCTGGATAAGATTTGTGCTTGACGTCCTGTATTGACAAGCAAAACAGCAGTTTTCACTACAGTTTGGCGCAGTATCCTTGGTTGTTGAACAAATGTAGCTGAATAAATGTAGATAGGTTCAAAAATGTCACTTGCCTTGCTAACAGCATTGAATCGCCTTAAAGAAGAACATTACATACTTCATTCAGGATTTGAATGAAGCTCACCCCTTAAATAGATACCTAAAAAACTTTAAAAGGCCAACAATGACATTTTGAGTCCACCACAAAAATAGTAGGAAGAGCCCTATGCCAACAGCTCCAATGGAGAAAAAGGTAAACACCACAAATCCTAGGCATGCAGTCCACCAGGACATGCATAAGTGCATTGTGGATAAAGGAACAAAGACTAAAAGCACAAAACTTGCTCCAACCAACTTAACAAGCTCCAACAACTTCTTTTCAATCATCCCACCCGTCCAAAGAGCAAGAATGCTCGGAGCAGAAAAGAGAAAGGGTACATGGCATAACTTGAAGAAACAAGCCTGTGGCAATGATCTTCCAATTCTGCCTGAAGTAGGAGAGAGAGCATGAAGCAAAATGTAGTTCTTCGGAGTTTCTTGGATACCTCGCCATTTACATAATGTTCTGCATTCAGGACAGCGAATGCAGCCTTGAGGCAGGTCAGAACTCAAAACCAGCCGTTCGAGACAGAATTGACATATTGTATGGCCACAACCAAGCAGACGAGGTGTATGTGCAGTATCATTGAACACCTCAAAACAAATAGGACACTCTGGAATCTGCATCACCAGCATGCACGTACAGCATCTGCATCACCTGCACAACGATGAAAAGGAATGACTGCTTAGGAGTACATATGAAATTTCACATATTTACTTAAAAGATCAACAATGCAATACTCTTAAAGGCTTTGCAAACCCTGCAACATAAGTTTACCTTCAACAATAAAGGCACATGAACATCAATTGAATGATATTTAGCAATATTGAGTAGGTTTAAGCTCTTACCAGCCGATAAATAGCATTGGCTACTACTAGTAAAGACAAAATCCATGGCTAACATCTAGAGAGCTTAGAAGCACAGCATAGTTAGTGGAAATCAATGATGCAATAACCCTAAAGGCTTTACATTTATCCTTTCAGATCAAATTTGACTTAGACTTTATGTTGTCCATGCAACTAACAGACATGAACACAATTTCAAAAAACGACTATCATCCCATCATTCGCATTTGATGTCAACTGGTGAAAGTAAGGCCATAGTAATTCCTTGGCCATGACCCAAAGAAAGGATACATTGTCATGTTTAAAACAGGGGAAAAATAGAAAGAACCCTACAACAATGCCTCCAAATGAAACCGGAATGGATCAGTTATTTAAGTACCCCTTCAGAAAAATAGATTCGTTACAGCTGCCGCTGTAAGGATCCGCAACCCTTGCTCTGTATACTTGAAAATATAGAGCTCCATAATCTGCCCCAACAAGGTGAAAGCCTTCGCCTAGGTAAGAAAAGATACAGCCACAGTCATAGATGCAAGCGTACTTCCATTCCCAGCAAGTCTATCAAGAGCGATTTCTGTCTTTGAATAGATCGAGGCAAGGAAGCGACATATGTTTGTGAAACACTAGATAGAAGAAGATTAGACTGAATCTTTGGAACAGGAAGTGGGGAGATATCCATAGTGTCTGTAAAATCCGCAACGGAAAGGAGGTCGCATCCACACGGATCCGGCAAAGCATTGAAAGCAGATCAGATTATATTGCGTGGCATCCACGTCAATAGTACTTCTTGTTTTTCTGCCACGTCAACCGTTAAGCAGTCTCTGTGGTCAAAACTCAATCCAATTCAATTCAAGCCTAGCCTTCACGTTTTCAAGCCTAGCCTTCACATTTTGATACTTCCTCTCTGTTGCAGCCTTCAATTATAAAAACTAGCGGAAATGCAGGGTTGAGGTGAAGGTTATGACGGGGATAGAGTACTTACATCATGAAAGTTGCTTACGCTTGTAAGTAGTGGAAGTCATACATAGACGCGTTAGAAAAAGGGTGTGAATTTCAGTGCTATGTGATGGGGTTGTACAATGGCATCTAGAAGGTATTGTGAATTTGAATGCTCTGTGATAGGCTATGTGATGACATTATTGATCCATGTTACTAATGGTTTTTGCGGTCGACGAACATTGCAAGATTGTGGCGGTTTATACGCATATGCCAGTTTCTCGTGTTGGGTGGTTTTTGTAGTTGTTGGGGTGATTTTGATACAAGCATTAAGACACGAATTGAAAGGTGCTTAGAGCTTGGAATTAGCGCAAACTACACATACAGATGCGCGATAGGGAAAGAGTATGCAATTCCAGTTGCTTGATGTTACTAAAGATTAGCACAATTGACGAGTACATTGAACTGCAAGGTTATGGCGGTTACCTCGTGTGCAGTTGCTGCTACATTAGCAGTGCTTTGTTTGGCTGGAAGTTTGCTGTCATGATTAGCGATACAATGGACGATTGTTTTCTGTTCTTTATTCATGACATCATAACGTACAGTAGACCTGGCGAGAGCTCCCGATTCACGACACAAAACGTTTGAAATACTACCAACACAGAGAGGAAAAGCATCTCGGAGACTAGGTTTGAATGTCTAAAGCACCTACAGAAGAAAAGCATCTCGGAGACTAGGTTTGAATGTCTAAAGCACCTACAGAAGAAACTCGACTTTTGAGCAGAAAATAAAATGGCATTCTTGCAATGCCATCCAAAAACCAGGTAAGTCTTTTAGCAAATTCAACCGTCAATTCCTCATGAAACGTGCGATTCCCCTTTAAAACGCTCATGAATATAGCCACTCTGCCGCCTGAGATAAAAACAGGTGGGAATTTGGTGGTTTCCAAGAACAATTGTGCAATTGGAAGGTTGCCAACGTTCATTTGAAAATCTTCAGCATTCTTCAAATCTTGGTCCCCTGGATCATCTGGCGTTAAGGTCTCCAACACTTCAATTTTCGATTGCATGAGAGGTAAAGAGTGCATGCAATAAACCCAATGGTAATAATGCAACCATCTTAGCAAGATTTTTGCTGATAGGTTTGAGTAGGGAGTGCTCGTTTGCTGTCAGCATAAGAAGAAGATTTTTTGTTTCACGGTCCACTATTTCTCTGTGGACACGAAAAGTCCGTGGATATGTGCAATCTATACGGACTGCATGAGCAAGAAAAAACTTAATCCTGATGCACAGACTTTTATATTCTTTGTCTTTCCCATCAAGAACCATTTCCGAAGAGTTATAATAATTTGACCATATTCCAATTGTATGATTTAACGACTCCATAGCAGGGTTCGAAAAAGATTTGAGGTATAACCAGAAGATTTACTCGTGTTTATTAGTGTATACCGGATTGCTATATACTAAGACTCAAAGATACCGGATTTTACATATAAACCCTATTTTTGCTACCAGTTTTTTTCCCGACATGCAAAAGATCCAACCGGAAAATAAGAACTCCAACCGATAATCCTTGAGCCTAACCCCCACTTTTTCAATTCCTGCTCCATAACATGTGAGATGAGTGTCTTAATGATATCTGGTATATCTTGAATGCTTGCAAGAGTTTTGTGTTTTGCTTTTTGTAGCAAGTTACTTACACCTTTCCACGCCATACTTAATAAGCCAGTTTTTGTTCTTTCACAACTTGCATATAAGTTTCCCAACTCAACAAGGTTTTGCACCACAGAGTTGACAATTACACATGGTATAGGTGGGTAATGGCGTCATCATATTGCTGGCATTAACAGTATCTGAGGACGAATCCATGTAGTCCTTCTTTGTAAAGCTCTTCATTGTAACCTTCAATTATCTGCAGATTCTTGTCAAATCCAAAAACAACTCAACCAAAATATAGGCTGCTTTAAGGGTGTTGACAAAAGAGCATATGACATTGAACCCCTAAAATGCAACATATGAATATGCAAAAGGCTTACATTCAGAACTACAAGTAACAATACCTTGATAGAAAAACATGCAAATTTTACAAGGCTGAAACACTATGCGTGATGTATTAGAATAAATGAGGCAACATATAAGTACTGAAAATAAGTGAATCTACAACTATTTATGAGAAGTGGTGATGCGTATACCTTGGGATTATAGGAAAGTATCGAATAACCTCTGAGGTACTATTTTTCCCTTTAGTTCGTCCCTGTATCTCGGTGCATTACATACGAGACAATGACTGGACGTTTCATGCTCGGTAAGGGGGTAGATCATACAATCATTTGGACATGCATGTATGACTTTATAACCAAGGCTGGTCGCTTGAATCATTTTCTTAACTTGAGATCTGTCAGTAGGCATATTGTTCTTCTCTGGAAGGATCTTCTCGTGCAATAACCTGCGCATCTAAGAGTGGTCAGATAAAAAGATGGAGAGGGTGGTAAGATAGAAAGAGTTGATAAGTATATCACCTCAATACAGCGAAGACACTAGCATTGCTCCACTTGAACTTGGTTTGGAGATTAAGAATTAGCAGACACACTGACAAACAAGAGGTTCGAGACACAGGAAACAACTGTATTTCTGCTTCGATAACGATAGGATCATCATCGGAACGACCAGTCCTCGAAGGGTATTGTACATCTTCTACCATGTCCTCTCCACCACTATGCTCGACGTCATCTAAATCAATATCAGGTAATTCTTGAAGAGCGTGCAACATATCGAGCATCCACTCGTCATGAAAGACTTTGTTCTCGGATTCGTCAATAGGTTCATCCTCTTCATATTGATTGTATGCAACATCTTCATATTGGTGGGCTCTAGCTTGAAATTCACGACCTTGTAACTTAGAACTAATGAATCGGGATAGAGACCGTCCTGAATAAGTTCATTAAACAGTAGTAACGTATTAAACATCATGTCAAATAATGTAATAACTATATAATACATACAATCATATGCATAGACTCACGAATAACAAAAAACATATAAAAAAAATAATGTGCTCTTTATTCTTTTCTTTGTTTTAAGTATAACAATACTATTATTCCATCCCGAACGGGAGAGGTCTATCATAGCGATAGTTGATGAATAACTCATCTCCAATGTTTATGCTGTTAATAGCACACACCATGATAAATCTGCCTTTTATATATCTTGTAAACAAATCTTCCTCCCCTCCTTGACGCTCTAAAAATGCACAATTGCATCGCTCACGGTTGTCAATAGAACTGCTGATGAACATACAATATTCCCATAAATCCCTGGCCAATCATCAATAAAATTCAACTCCTTATCACATGCCCCCACAGCTATCGACATGGCATTGGAATTCATTCTATAAATCCTCAACGTTGAGCGGCACCCATCCACATTATTGATGAATCAGATGACTGCTTCGGTTTCATATGCCTCTATGGACAATATTAAACTAAAATCCACATCTATTTTTGGAGGAGACATCAACATCATCTACTTACATATTTAGATATCATAAACATCTGGAATATATAGTTAAGCTGGGATATATACTGTAACCAAAAAAAAAAAAAGTATTTGTACCAACCTATTATCCATGACGAGCATCAGATCTGGTGGGATGTTCAAATGTATCAAATATTTTTTTTTTTTTTTTTTGAAGGACGAAAGCCAAAAAGTTTATTAATCAGAGAAAAAGTACAAAATTAACATATCTCATCTAACTGTGTAAGCACACAAAGATGCCACAGGAGCACGAGCCTGAAGCACAATGTACTTACTCCAGAATAGAAGACTAATGATAAGAATTAATTCAAGATATCGAATCCGCATGCGTTCCACCGCCTGAAGTCAAGGAGGAACACTTTCGTGAGGTCACATCAATAGCTTTTTCCGGGCCACCGTAATAACACCGTGGTGCGATGAATAAATGCCCTGAAAGATGTGGTGTCTGCGACGCTCCCATATCGACCATAGGAGCCAACCGGAACCAAGATGAAATGCCCTTTGTTTAGCTGGAGACCATGCGTTAGGATAGGACCCCAAAAGGATGCATCGGCAAAATCAATGTACCGTTAAACAAACCTTGTAGCCAGGACCACGCTGGTTGAACCTCAGGGCAATCAAAGAGACAATGCTCAAGGGTCTCAACGTCCGAAAGACAGAGCGGGCATACTGCAGATATGCGAGGATCATAGCGATGTCGAAGGCATTGACCCGCAGCACTGCGGGATAACCTGCCACCATAGTACAGAGACTTTAGGGTGGAGCAACCTATCCCAAAGCCATCACCATGTACGACACAAAGTGGACTGTGGAACATGTAGGTGCCACCCATCCGCAACCGGAGGGGTTGTGGTGCTAAAAGAAGGCGATATAATTGATCCGACAAATTGCTTGCCTTTGTGAATATTTTCATGACAAATCCCATGGCACCCTTTCAAAGAACATCAACTTGCACTATAAGAGGCAAATTTTTCTCAAGACCTTCTCCCATAGAGATACATCCCAACGAGAGAGCAAGAATTTTGCCTCGAAATTCAGGCCAAAGACGTAAGGCGACCCTCCTCATACCATGCTTGAATAGAGACAACACCGCAAGAACCCATCGCCTCTCGTGGTAAGGGGATGAACCGAGGCTGCCAATGGAGGTGCCGAGGGTGTGGAGGCAGTGGGTGCCCACCACCATGGAGTTCCAATAGGGTGTGGATAGAGGGCATGGCCGTAAAAGATGTCTCGATCAGCTCCCCATGCCGCCAACAAGCCACGCAAAAAATGGAGAAGCACTTGGAAAAGGCCGCAGAGTCCGAAATAAAGCCCAAGGTAGGACTGGTTTGATGACCTTCTTGCCTAGAAAGATACAAATGACCAAGAGCTTGTCTAAGAAGGCGTGAACCAGAGAGTCATCCTCACCATTCAAGAGTCTCCAAATGAACTTTGAAATAAGCACTTTGCTCTGCAAGAAGAAGTCCATCATACCCGCACCACTGCCCGATTTTGGAAGGATGCACTTCACCAAGCCACCTTAACCACGGCACCTTCCTCAAGACTACCCAAATAAAGTTCAACTATTGCAATGAGCTCACGCACTTTGATCCTGTGGTGCTAGCGAAGGATGCCATATAAACATGGGTACTACTAAGGACCGACTTGGCCACCGTGTAATGCGACCCAAGAGACAACTTAGCAAAGGACCACCGTAACAAGTGCTTCTCCAAACCCCTAATGATCTCCTCCCATGCAGCTCCCATAGTAACATGGATGCCAACCGAAATCCCCAACAACTTGATGGCCTATCCATGCTAAAGTAATTTCCATGGATAATCGTGGAACACATGCCGGAGCCGGATTATCCAATATCCACAAAGCTGTACACTTACGCCACCCCACAAGAACACCTGCCGCTGAAAAAAGTATCTAAAAGCATTTTGGCAGCAGCAAGATTGTCATCATTAGCGAATAGGAAGAGGAACGTGTCGCCTGCATATTGATTGCAAACCTCTTGCGTGTCGCCCTCCATTGCAAGACCATGGAGAAGTCCCTCCGCCGCTGCAATGGTGAATAATCAGGATGACAAAGCCTCCGCAACAATTGTGAAAAGCAATTGTGCTAAAGGGCATCCCTTGCAAATACCACGACCGAAAGTGAAAAGGCATGTGACGGCTCACCATGGAACAGATACGCCTCGAAAGCAGATATGCACCATAATATCCGATGTGAATTGTTCCCCAAATCCCAGCCTTAGCATACAACGGCAAGATGAATTCCCAAATGACATTAATCGCCATAAGCTTTTGCAAAATCAAGCTTAAGGTATATAATCGAAGGTTTTGCCTACGTGCCCAATAAATTCCCTCGTAAGCGGCAGAACATTATTTAAAATGCACCATTTTGGAAGAAAACCCGACTAGGTTGTTGAGATGGACTCGCCAAGATGTCCTTTACCCGCTCTGCAAAAGCCTTGGCGAAGATCTTATATACTGGGATGACAATAAGGTGATGGGCATGTCTGAAATAGTCCGAGTATCCTTGACCTTGGGGATGAGTGAGATGGCACCTGTGTTTAGAATTCTATCCAAAGCAAAGACGGACTCCGAAAAGTCATAGAAAGCATCATACACATCCGCTCCACCCATTCCCAATACTCCCTGAAGAACTCAATTGGCAAACCGGCCCAAACACTCGGCATTTGCCTCTTTTCGCCTCAAAGATCCCAAACCTAAATCATCACCGTCATAGCCGCCTCTATTGGCTCACGCTGCTCACTAGAGATGATGGGGAAAATCCTAGATAAAACAAAGATCTTGCATTTCGATTGAAAGGGAAGATGTTTCTCGATAAAAATGCCCGAAGTGGTTATGCAGATGTTGCGCCTAAGTTCGGTCGGCTCTATTAGCATCGAACCATTCGGCAAAAGCAATGAGGACATGGTTGATGTCATGCGCGACGCTCTTAGTCGCGACGAAAAACGGCCGCCAATGTGGGCGAATGCACTCAAGAGTGCGCCCACATCATCACATGCATTGCCGAAAGATTATTCCCAAAAAACCCGAAGTCGAAGTATTATCCCATGCGTAATGGACGGAGGTTGAAATTTCCATTGAATTTGCTCCGCGGATACCCTCCGCGCAAGGAACTACTCGCTCCCCGCACCTACTGAATCAGAAAAAAGATGTGCATGATAAAAAACAAATAAATGGATTAAAGTTAAAGCTCCAGCAAATACCAAAGAACATCTACAACATGGAATTGGAAAAAAAATCCGGCATGATGATTGATAGAGGGAAACCAGTTTATGTTCTGTGGCACCCGGTTCATGCTTTGCTTCAGCAGCTCCTATTGAGCTGCAAGAAAAGGTCCATGATAAGAGTTGCATTAAAAAAAAAAACCAGAGTTTCGAAGTCGCGCCTCCTATTGTACCATGTTCGAGCATGTTAATGCACTACAATAGCTCTTGAATCCGGTTCCATAACCTGCCAGATTAGCTTTTGGATAAATCATTCCACCACAGCTTCTTTGATTCGAACCCTAGCTAGCGCCACACCTTCTTTGGCGGCAAGAAAAAAAAAAGCTCTGGCAAAAACAACTCTGGCGAGAACAAGGGGAAGCGGCGCTGCTCTGCAGAAACCGGGTTACAATTACGGGATTTAATTATGACCTAATTATGCAGTAATTTCAACCTCCCGTTCATTCCGCATACTGCTCTTTTCCTATTTGATATCATGGCTTTTGTATCAGACAAATTCGATCGCAAGATCGAGACTTTGGTCTATGACAATGCTTATGTCTGGTTCATCAAAATCGTTCTTTTCTTGCAGAAAAGGGACTTTGGGCAACTGTGGATGGCCAAATCAATGCTCCAACTGCTCAAACCTCTGCTGAAGATCGCCTGGCTTATCAGCAGCTCAATGCTAAGGCCAAGAATCACATCATTTCTTTCATTTCTAATATGGATATTTCCCTTGTTGAGCATGCAGACATCGCAACAGCAGCTTGGGAAGAACTGAAGACAAATTATCGGTGCTCCTCATGGTCATATGAAATCACTCTTTATCAAGTTCTTTTTGGGTCTCCTATGATGCCTGAAGAAACTGGCGCAAGCTATGTTGTTCGGAAAAAGGCCATTGGGGAGAAACTCACATCTATTGATGTGACCACTGACAAGAAACTAATTGCTGCTATCATGATGGGGCTCCCAGGAGATTATGATCATGTGGGAGCCACTCTTGAAAACGGAGATCGTCCTGATCTCAAAACTGTCACTGCTGCAATCCTTCAAGATGAGACCATCTGGAAGCACAAATCTCAAACCCAATCTAGTGAACCGTCTGCTCTGTTTGCAGGAAGCTCTGGCCATTTCAAAGGAAAGGATCCCAGAAAGACACCCAAATGTTTAATGTGCAAAGAAGCTCACCTGGCAAAAAACTGTCCATTGCTGTCGCAATTGAAGAAATTGGCTATATCTCCTCCCAACAAGCCCAAGCAGGTCCATCTCACCAAGGCATGGGAGCCCTCAGAATCATCTGCTCCAACTCTATCTGAGCATTCTGACTCCGATCCTGAAGAATCCAGTGCTTTCATGGCATTTCTTTCATCATCATCTGATTTATGGGATAAAACACGAGAACCCATCTTGAATGGATTAAATTACTATCTATTGCTGGTTGACAATTATTCCAGGTATTGCTGGATATATTTCTTGAAACAAAAGTCTCAAACATTTGCTGTCTTCAAATCATGGCAAGCTGAAGTTGAGCGCAAATCTGGTCACTCCATTGGCAGTCTTCGCTCCGACCGTGGTGGCGAATTTCTCTCAGATTCTTTTACCTCTTATTTATCAAATTGTGGCATATCTCGCCTTCTTGCCATTCCAAATGAGCATCATCAGAATGGGGTCGTGGAACGGAAGCATCAGACCAATGTCAAATAGTATGCTCCAAGCCCATCAAATTCCATGCAAATTCTGGGCTGAAGTTTCCTCCACAGCCACCTATCTTCAAAATAGACTATCCACTCGTGCATGCTCATCCTCCTTGCCTTACACCCTGTGGCATGGCACCAAGCCATGTTTCGACCACTTGAAACCTTTTGGCTGTAGTGTTTTTGCTCATATTCCACGTTCCCAACATGATGTGATGTTCCAGGGAAATATACGCTATAAATACGTATATTTCTGGACCCGTCACTATACAAGTCTACCCTTGTAGCCTTGTATACCTTAGGAAGTGGCAATGGGTGCACATCTAAGTTAAATGCTTAACTTAGATAACCTTAGGATAAGGCCCTTTTCCACATGGCCCTATCCTATTGGGCAATCGCCACACGGCCTTACCCTATTGGAGCCACGTGGCATAACATGTGAACCCTAACCCATAAAGGCCTAAACCCTAACCCTAGGCCTCTTTTCTGGCTCCAACAGTCTGGGAACCTTCTTCGCGTTCGAAACTCCGTTTCGAGAACCGTCTGCTGTGGCACAGCATAGCATGGCGGCCCCCAGAGCGTGAGTGCATCAGCAGGAGTGGGAGCTACCTCGAACACCTCGAAGACCATGGAGATGCCGGGAGCAGGAGGGAGTTCTGCGAGAGCAGGTATTTCGACATAGATTTCTTTGCAGATCATCTGGGAGTTAGGACTCCAGATGAGTTAGCATTTCGTGTCTCTAGTAAAGCCTTCCTAGAACCCTCAATCTAGATCTTAAACCCTAATCAATGAACCCTAACTGTAAGTTAGATACATATGATTAGGTTTAGATGTTATTCTCATTATTATCATGTATGTGGATATGTGATGTTGGTTGATCATGTTTGCTCCTCTTGTATTGGGAAGGGAGGTAGAAACCTAGTAGCCATTACTAACAAAGTTTAAAATGAAACGCACTTATTTGCTGGAAACACACTTCAAAAGGAATCTTTGAAAGATTCCCTAAAATTCCCTTAAAAAAGTCCATTTTTAAGATTTTTTGTGACAGGTGTGACAATTTAAGTAATTTAGGTACCATTTTTGAGGGGTTGATTGAACATAACTTTCGTGCAAAAATTTTAAATAGCAATTTTCATCCTCCTAAACTAGAACAAAAAATAGTTACTTTTATAAAGTGTAGCAAAAAAGGGGCAATAAAAAAATAGCAAGGGTAGTAGAGTGACAAAGAAGTGATATATTCAAGGTTGTGAAAATTGTACAAAATTATGAACAAAATTGTCAAAAATATTTGACAAACACTCATCACCGTGACTTTCTCGTTTTTACATGTTCGAAGTCATCGGACAAACTTACATTTTGCAAAGAAGATCGATGCATCTCATCCTCCCGACTCATTTAATCCCCGATCACTTGAGCCTTCATCCTCGGCTTCACTCTCAAAGACTGGATGTACTCGAACGATCTTCTTCCTCACCGCCTACAAGTGAGTCTTCATCATCATCTTTTTGCCACCTTTCTAGGTTGTTTGTCTAATCCACATGCCGACCTTATTAAAGTTTGAGTGACCATACGTAACTTATTAGCGGCAAATGTAACAAAGTCATATGCAAGAACCTTTTACTTCAAATAGATCTATGACAGCTAAAGCTTGCTTTGGACTTTGCTCTCTTTCCCACTCCTGCTTTTACCATCTCCAAAGTATAACTCCCACCGAAAGCATTGGCGGCGATTCGTTCTCATCCAAAGGCACTTTTAGTTGAGTGGGAATTCCATCCTCTCTTGTTACCTCCAAGATTTTAGCTAGCCGTAATGGCTTCCCAGATTCATCATTATCACCGGGACAGCTATGAGCATTCCTTTCTCAATCTCTCGAGACTGAACCGATACTCGAGCAACTTGTTGTGCCGCGGTGTCTGGGGCCGCAGTACATGACTCATCATCTTCATCCGAGCTAGCCAATATCTCTACTTGTTCCTCTTGATTCTCAACTTGCACAGGGAGAGTTTGCCTAGATGGCCAGTTGAATGTAACTGTTCTTCGACCTTGTAATGAAGCTTGCAACATGTCACGCTTGTCGAAAAAAAAAAAACGAGGCCACCATAAAGTATCATCGCCTCCCCAAAGTGGTTAGAGCACGAATCAATACTTGTCTCAATATAATCCAATGATTTGTTTGAGTCAAATGCTCTTCCTCCTTTTTACTCTTTGTGATTTCTTTCAAGCTTTTAGAGGCATTTGCTTCGCAGAGCATGGAACTAGTATCTAGTATTGGGGATGGTGCGAATGAATTGAATACCGCCGCTGGGCCGCCACTCGCAAGGATGTAGCATATTTCTTTCCTTGTAAGATGGCCTTGCCATCTACAAGTGAAATTTTGATCCGATGCTGAAATGTAATGTTTCTCAAGGGCTCAATAGCACAAAGGACCCAGTTTGATCTCTCCGAAAAAATCCATTCTTTGAAATCATAAGTTTCTTCCAATAACTCGATGTCCGGACGAGGATTGTAGGAATCTTGGATAACCTCAATCATTGCCGGTAGGTCGAGAGCTTTTTTTCGAAAGCAAGACGCTTAGAGAACCTCATCAACATCCGATCAATTTGATCGTGTGTGACCAACAAGCAGAAACCAATCTTCACCTTCTTGAAGATTTGTTTCTCTACTAGCATAGCACGCAAGCAAACAACGCCGATTCTTATTTTCCCTTGTCGTGGTTGTCTAGCCGAAGATACGTAACCGGTGGTATATGTTCTAGATTGGAAAGAAGCTTATTCAATATTGTGATAGTGAGATTTGGATCAGCATGAATATTTGATAATTCAAAAATGCCTTGCAAGATAGTTTTCCATTAAATACCATAGCACCAACAACATGCGATGTATGAAATCTTCTTCAAGAAGATCCTTAGGCACATTGACAAAATGTGGTAGGGTGGTCTTTTCCTCGTCCATTCCATCAATAACAACCGATATGTAGTTGAGTGGTTGTTCCAAAGCTTTCTTCCTATGTTTTGTCAATTTTCTCCTTTCCAAAGATTGTTGTTCTCTCTCAGGCTTGTTCGGCTTCTCCTTCAATGCATCCGAAATGAAAATATGTTTAGGAAAGAACCTACTTTTTAAGTAGAACTAGGCAAGAACACGCCCCGAAGCTTACTTTTAGTGTGAAGTGTCCTTGCATTTTGTCTCTCGAAGCTTTTAATTCGTGAGCATGTAGCACAAACGACATCCTATGCTTTCTAGGAATGGACACGCGAAAAAAACTCTTTTTCCGTGAGCACAAGAAAGTAAGAGTAGCGCACAAAAAGCGCTCTCCAGCCTTTCAACACACATCTCCTTATAATTATCGTGAGACTTCTTTGTTTCGCGGAAATTGTCACCAAGTGGTACATAGGGCTGTTAGGGGAGTTTCTCACAAGACTCCTTAAAGAAACCTTCCATCCGTGAAACACATTGAAGGGCATGAATTCGGTTATGCCTCCCCGAATGGCGAGAGTCATTGATGCCCGGATTCTTGTCAAGCCTTTTCTTCAGCGTCAAGTCGCCTCACGCCTAAAGCATGAATCAATTTGAAGGCCGCTTGACGTACGGTGTGGCCACCAGTCGTAAGTAAACTTCTCACCATCATCCGCCTAATATTGAAGGCTAAGTAGCCCCTTTGGTCTAGCAGAGTCATTGAACTCAGAACTATCACTTAATCAACCTCAATTCCTTTAGTCCAATCTTAAGCAAACAACGCTTGAGAACAACAAGCTTTGTTTGTATGTGTTGCCCGCAAGTGAGCCTCGGCCCATGAGTTTATTTCTTCTAACGGTTGTACATGCTTTCTTGTGTAAGTTACGCTTTAAGATTCTTACTTGCGTGGGGCTTTGAATTCAACATGGAGTCTTGTGGCTTTGGTAGGTCCTCGCCCGAGACATCAACATGAGGTGTTTCTTCGCCCGAGATCAACATGAGGTGTACTTGTAGATGCCGAGAGGTTTGATGTGGGCAAGTCCTCGGGGAGGTGCTTTCCCTCTCTCCGGGAAAAGTAATCGAGGCCGGTGACGAAGTTGACCAGCTCCCGGCGTCGTGAGAACACAGAGTTGGGCGGTCGCCGACCGCCCCACTTGTTGTAGTACCATTTAGCTTAAAATGGATGGAGTTGATGTGATTTGCCTCCGTGGAGGGAGCCTACGGGGACTATGGGCTTAATGCATGCTAAAATGAACCGGAGTAGGTAGTCCGAGCTCTCTAGCCCGTGGTGGAGTAAAACGCATTGGTGGGGGCAAACGACGCTCGTGAGCAGGTGTGGTGGAGTAAATTGAACCGGTGGTGGAAGCCGAGGTGGTGGAAGCCGAGGTGGTGGAATGTCCGGAGGTAGAATATTCGCGGGCTACTTCCCCGGTGTCCGTTGAGGAGGTGTGAAAGCCATTGCAGAGGAAGCCTCATGAACAGAGTTGAGGCTCGCAGCTTTTTCTCTCGAAAGCCATACAGATAAATTTATACGAAGTTGGTATAAATTTATACAGGGAAGAAAAAACTTAAGGCTGATCAGATAAAATTTATACGAGATGGTATAAATTTATACGAGGGAGGGCAACATAGAACGTAAACGGTATAAATTTATACCTAAAACTCACGCACACTTGTATTGAAAACTTTATGGAGAAGCGCTTATATGAAACGCACTTAGCAGAGGTACTTTAAGCCCTACACCGCCACCCTATTTTCTATATAATGCAGCTTCGAGTCGGCGCTTCGCCACTGCGGCGGCTTATATACCCCCTTATTTGCTCTCCTAACGCCTATACGCCGCGTCTATACCGCCATGGCCACGTAAGTCTACTATCCGCATCGTTTCTAGTTTCTTTTGTTTTAATCGCTAGAGTGTAGTTTACCACGGTATAAATTTATACCGATATGAAATGATCGGTATAAATTTATACCGCCGAGCACGAAATTTATAAATTTATACCGCCTCCACACGTATAAATTTATACCGCAGTAGTTTGAGCGGTATAAATTTATACCGCTGATAACGAGCCGTTATAAATTTATACCGCCGAAAGCACCGCGGTATAAATTTATACCGATCGAAATTGAACGGTATAAATTTATACCGCCGAAAGCACCTTGAGCGCAGATAAATTTATATCGATCGATAGTTGATCGGTATAAATTTATACCGCCAGTGCTCGAAATTATAAATTTATACCGATCCGTAACCATTTCGAATCTTGGTGTCTAGTGCTTAAAGAATTGTCGCTAACCTTAATATTTTAGTAATATTGTTATGCTTTTAAGCTTAAATAACACAAATAAAGTGATAATTTAGTGTAGATTTTATGCTCTTTTAGCCTCTATTTTTACTGTTTTTATGTTACAAAAGGTCGAAAAAGGTTCTGTTTCTTGCATAAAAATGGCCTTCTTTACGCTTTTTCCAGCCCCAAGATCGGTTTTGTACGTATGGGCCAATCATCAAAGGTCGCACCAATAGAGCCACGCATACCTAACCGAAAGACCAGACGCGGGTACGCCCACCGGGGCAAGAGAGAGCAAACCCACCGAGGCGCATCACTTTTACTTGTGTCATCAATCAGGGAAGGGCAAGTACAAGTCTGACGATTATTACCCTGCCGGCGAAATTGTCAACCTTGTTGCTACAGACGTCGATGATGAAATTTTAATGAAGTGCATGCATGACAAGGGGGAAGTCTTCTACGTTCTTGAAAGTAAAATGCTTCGAATAAGCATGTGCAAACCCAAAGACGCGTGCATGACTACGTGGGTCGACAATTACAAGAGTGGCTATGTAAGTATTGTTTAGTGTCTTTACGATAAATTTATACCGCCATCCTCCTAACTTAACCCCTCGCATTACATGATATAGTGGACATTTTGATGTCGCTGGTGCTTTGCGAAGAAAAGGTGTTGGTCAAAGGTCTCAGGGTACCCCACTCCTAACGAAGAGGAAGAGAAGGACGAGGAAATAGAAGAAGAAGAGGAAGAGGAACCAAAGGGTAACAAAGGGAAAGGGTAGGAAGCATTCCCCGGTAGTAGATACACAATGCCCCCCAAAAAAGAAATCTAGAAGCACAAAGTCTTTGACTATAGAGGAGTCAACGTAAGCTCTTCGAAGGCTCCCCGAGCGATATTGTTGTGAAGCCCGCAGATAAATCAAGTGCTATTCTCAAGCCGGTGAATGACACTAAACCGCTGAAGCAAACTATTTCTTTGACATTGAGCACCATTAAGAGGCCACCTAAAAATGAAGATGGGGTCGAGTGCTACAGTCCCGAAGTCGAGATATGCGGCACATGTGGCTATACTTTAAACAAAGAATGAGAAGGAATCCTCATGCCCATGTGTCGCCACTAGTTGTTATGGTGGATGTGAGTCGCAAACCAACTAAAAGATTGCAAGAAGGCTGACTTCAAGATTACACATACTACGTTTTGGAGGCACACATAGTTACAAGGCAAGGAAAGAACTAGCAAAAGAAAGAAAGCCGAACGGTGTGGAAGAGCGTGGAAGCACATATATACGTTGGTGTAACAGATGAAGAAGCAAAAGTCATTGCCGTGAGTCATAATCTCGACAATGACTTCAGATTAAAAATGAGTTTAATAGACAAGATCCGTTTCATGCACCGTGAGTACGTGGAATTTAAACAAATGCATGGAGAGGATTTTAAAAAGCAAAAGAACAAGCTGCAGGAGCTTCGAGAAGCCTGTGTGACAGAGTGCTGCCTCAGCTATGACTCTGATAAGAAGCCCATTATGGCAGTAAAGCAATACGATAACTACTTTCAGCTGGCATTCAGAGATGGTCAAGTAAGTAAATGCTCTTCTTTCTCAGGTTTTGTAGTATGTTTAGCGTGGTTACAAGTGCCTTGGCACGGTATAAATTTATACCGGTACGGCACGCATAAAATTTATACCATGACTAGTCCCTGTATAAATTCATACCGGTAAATTTATATAAGACCGAAGCAGATAAATTATACCAGGTTACACGGTAGAAATTTATAACACCGACGGCACGGTATGAATTTATACCGACTAGTCATGGTATAAATTTATACCGCGTCTTTCTGCGGCGAATTTATAGACAGTCAGCGATAAATTTATATCGCAATTTATATTACACACCGCGGCGATTTAGACAAGAGATCCAAACATATTCTCTTACTAACACTAAACTAATGGCGCTTTGTCCATTTACAGTGTGGGATCTTCAAGAAAGAATTTTTGTATGTTCAAGATGGTGAGCTTAAAGAGCAAGCCAGCCCAAGCAGGGAAAACCAAAAAGGGTGGAGAACAAAAACGTAAAAAATATGAGCATTGTACCCCTCGGACGCAGCTTTGTGGTTCTAAAAAAGCAAAGAAATTTTGTTCGCCTTTTGGAAAAAGTCGGGCCAAGGAATTTACATTAGACCTAAATGGCCAAGGAAGCTAAGACGTAAGCCCCATTTGCAATGCCGTGTTTCTTCTACATTTTCCGGTCTTACAACATGTTTCTCTTTGCAAATGAAGACATTGTCACCGCCAGCCGAAGTTAATGAAGCAAATTTTAACCTAGAGGACTGAGGAGTGCAAGCTTCGCACTCCAAGTTGTACCAATCGATAGTATCATTAGAGAGCACGCCGTTAACTTTAGTGGTCGGGTAAGTTTTGCTAAAACTATGTTCTGGTTTGTGCCTTTTTCTCACAATATTCTTACGTAACAAGAAAAAGGGGCTCCCCACCGGATTTTTAAACCCGGGTTCAGAGGGCCAAGGAAGAGAGGCGTAGACTTAAGGCAATCGAACAGGGAAAGGAGGTCGCCACTAGCAGCCTTTGACACTTCTTATGAAAGATTTACAACGCTTGGTCGAGACTGCATGTACGAGTTGTTGAGGGTGACCGCATCGAGGCCGGGGACACTTTTGGACAAGCGTAACTTTACATTATGCATTGCGTATATTCCCTATGGTTTCAAAATTAAGGACAACGCTTTTGACGAGGAGGCTTTCACGCACGCGCAAGTCCACTCTTTTTGAAGGCCTCAAGGAAGTCACCTTATCTCGCTAACCGAGGGTCATCATTTTCCATTCGACCTACAAACAATGCCTGCTTAAACCTATGGGAGCCGCCTCAGAATGCCGGCTTCAAAACCGCTTGGTAAGCTTTAACATTTAACGCTTTTCTTTTTAGTAACTCCACGGTATAAATTTATACCACAACCGCCCTAAGGTTTAAATTTATATAGCAAGGCAATGTCTCAGATAAATTTATATTTGCTTTAATTGTGGTATAAATTTATACAAAGAAGGCAACCCCGTATAAATTTATACCGCCACACTACCGAAAGCTAACTTATTTTCCTTGTTTTTATTTTACTAATATTTCATTGTTGTAATCGCTTTGCGTGCTTAAAACAAATGTTAAGGGTCATGGTGGTGGTCCGCTTAGTGAGTTGTTTCGAGCATTTTCATATAGGTTTTACAAATGATGCCAAAAACCATGGTCCATTTCAACATGCGTAATGAGAAGACTCCTCCTTGCAATGCTTTTCGCCTTCCCAAATGCTCTGCAGAAATTAAGAGACCCACAAATGACAAGGCGCCGTGGTGTCCCATTATCGAAGCCACATCGCTTATTAATAATTTGATACAAAGGTTTTTCTCAGCCGAGACCGATCTTAGATGCCTTTTTCCGATCGCACCACAAACCGCTTTTGCTCTTGCTGGTCGCAAATGTCGCTCCGTCGACATAGACCCGTGATAAAGTAAGTTTCATCGAAACCAGGATAAGCTCTTGTGAATCCTTTCCCCGATGAAAAATGAGGAACTGGGAGCAAAGAACGGTGCCAGTGATGTTAAAGGCACTTACACAGAAATACAGCCTCCACTTACAGGAAGAAAAGATGAGGAGGTGGAGTTTGTCGACTTGGAGCCTGTGGTGCCTGAGCCAGAGAAACCGCCTATGCCGGTAGGAATCGAATCAGAAGGAGGCGTCTCTGCTCTTGTAAGCTCGCAAGAGCCAGATCCTAAGGGGAACGAGAGTCCTGTGGACTGGAAAGAGCCACCTCTCCCACCTCTCGTATAAATTTATACAGACAGAGTTCTTAACTACTTTCTTTGTAAACTATGTGCTAAGTATTATTATAATTTATTTTGATAATGATTTTTAAATTGAAAGCTTTGTCTCTTCAACCATACTTAATTAAAATAACTCTTTCTTGCTCCATGATTTCACACTCTTTGTCTTTCCAATGTTTGATTTTCTTAGTACTTATATTAAGCTTGCAAAAGACAAACGATATTTCCTTTCCTCGCTTTTAACAATAAATACTTACCGAAGTTATCAAAATTAATGTCTCTCCCCTCAAAACAAGCATTTTTTTTTTTTTGTTCTCTTTTAAAAATGAAAAGGCTTAAAAAATGTTGCTTTTTTGGGGGGATTCCGAATGCTAATTGCTTAACAATCTATTTTGCTCCCTATTTTGTGTGTTTTTTTCAAGTTTTCTATTTTTATAAAGGAATCTTCCAAACGCACTTCTTAAATAAGTGCGTTTCATTTTAAACCTTGTTTACTTAGTAATGCTCCTAGTTTAGACCTTTTAGTTCCTATTATTATACGGCCTATGCATAAGAGCCCGCCGGGCTATGGGGGCTATGATGTGATCCACCACTACACAACGGGGCGAGAGGCTACGGAGGGAGGATCCCTGCTGAGCGTGGCTACTGGGGATCCCATAGCGGGCTAGACCTATGGTCGGTCACTTTGTGTGGGCCGGGTATGGGTCCGACACCTGCTGGAGCAATGGTGTCGCCCTGCCTCTCAGGAGTTACAAGTGTCGGCTTGGCTCCTGTTTTGGAGGGTTAAGTCGGGTACGAATCGTGTGTCGCCACGATTCTCTAGCCGCCCGTGGAACCTCTAGACCCTGGGAAGGGGAGATGCAACCCGGAGTAGTCCCGATGGGTGATACCATGGGATTGCGTATCCGGAAGGCTAGAGTCATGCCAGAGCCCGATCTAGCCCATCTGCAAAGTATGCACAGAGGGGGCAGATGGAGTGGTCAACCCTAGCCATTGTCTATAGCCAGCCCCCCATTGTTATGACTCCTGGTCTGCTCTATCTTGAGGCCTAGCTTTCACACTCCTACCTCCCCATGAGTCCGAGCCTTGGGTAGGAGCTCTCATGTTTTATGGCATATGTTTATCTCTGTTGTAGCTACGGATATGTGGATGTGCTACACTTTGGGGTAGTGTGATGTATTGTTATTGCTAGTTCTGACGTTGTTTATGCTTTCGCTGTGATAGGAGCCCATAGGGGAAGGGCGCAAGAAGACACCTTTCAGGTCCCCTTCCCGCGACCGGGATACCCTAGAGTGCTGATAGACAGAGGGGTCTGCGTCTTGGTCAAGGACCGGATGGGGGATTTCCTATAGAGTGTACGACCAGGTGCCATATATTTTTTAGGGAGCGTCACACATGACAAGCTTGCCTCTCACTCTCTCAAATGTGCTTTTATGGGCTATAGTTCTACCTTTAAAGGCTTTCGCCTCTACAACCCGGATATCAAGAACATCATTGAATGCACCAGTGTGGTGTTCCTTGAATCGGACTACTCCATCTTCACCTCCTCCCGCCCATATTCACACCCTCCTATCCCACTTGTGTGGCAACCCCTTGAAACGCCACCCCTACTCTTCCACCTCCTTCCCCTGCTGCATACCAACATCCTGCTCCAGCCATCGCCACCTCCTCCTCAGACCAGCACACTCCCTCCTCTACGACACCGTCTCTTTCTTTGTCTTGCCCCTCTCGCAGTTGGAAACCCACTTCTCGTTTATTGGAATCATTTGCTCTTTCTTCAGAGCAGCTGCCATCTGATCTACCCCCCTCCATACTTTCCTGAATGTTTTGCTTTTCTCTCAGATCTGACCAGTGCTCAATTGCCCACCTCCACACCCAGATCCTATATTGAAGTCCTTCGGCGACCCGACCATGCAGAATGGCATTCTGCCATGCAATCTAAAATAGATTCTCTTCGTCATGCCCACACATTTGATTTGGTTCCACTTCCTGCTGGTCGGAACCTTATCTCTAGAAAATGGTTGTTCAAACTCAAAGAAGCTCCTGATGGCACCATTCATCGCTATAAAGCTCGCTAGGTTGCTCGCAGCTTCACGCAAATTACAGATATTGACTATGATGAAGTCTTCTCCCCAATTGCCAAAATGACCTCAATCCGGTTGGTCTGAGCTCTCACAACATCCCTTGATCTTGAACTTCATCAACATTCAAACTACCTTTCTTAATGGTGACCTCCAAGAAGAAGTGTACATGGAGCAACCGACTGGATTCATCACACCAGGCACCTCTCATCTAATGTGCATGCTGCGCAAGACGATCTATGGGCTGAAACAATCCCCTCGGGCCGGGTACATTCGTATTGATCAGTTTCTTCACTCCTTGGGGTTAACACGCCTTCACTCTGACTGAAATTTATACTTCAAGCACCACTCTGATCGGTTCTTTATTGTCATCCTTTATGTGGATGACTTTCTTCTCGTTGGCTCCAATCTACAAATCATCAGCCAATTCAAGCAACAACTGACGCCCGCCAGATGACCGATCTCGCCCCGCCACATACCGCTTTGGCTTCCATATTCGCCGGCATAGATTCTTCAAATGCCTCTTCATCAATCGGGAGCACAATATTGAGACTCTTCTTCGCGAATTTGGCATGTTTCAGTGTAAACCCATCTCTACTGCTTTGCACCTAGACAGAAGCTCACCGCCTTGCCCCTCCTCGATCCTCTATCCGATCCTACACCTTACCGCCAACTTGTAGACTTCCTCATGCATCTTGTTGTTTGCACTCATCCCCGACATATCCTATGCTATCTCTTCCGCCACCGATTCATGCAACAACCCACCGGCTTCACCGGCAAGCTCTCCAATGCATCCTTCGCTATCTCCGCCATACTCCCATTCATGGCCTCCTCTCGATGAACCACACTTTCCTCGCCTTGGACATGTCGATGCAAATCCGGGCAACAACATAGACAATAGCGACCGACACCATCACATGGAGCTTCAAACAACAATCCAGATGTTGCCCTCTCAAGCCGCACAGGAGGGGTGTACAGGAGCATCGGCATAGCTAAACAACAATCCAGAAGCAGACTAACTGCTTCGCACTTACTCCACAGAACTTGGCTTCAACCAAAGAAGCACCAAACAACAATTCACAATGACAAGCAAGCATGGGATCTCCATCTCCGAAGCAATCCAGCACTTGATCATTACAGACAAAGCATACCGGGTATCACCACTTTACCGTCACTACAAAAAAGGTAGTCAAGGACTCATTGAATTTCAATATGTCGAAGATCGACAAATGAAGGCAAATGGAGGCAGATGTTCTTACAAAGGCTCTTGGCAGAGATCAACATCATAACCTCATCAACAAAATTGGAGTTATTGCAAAGCCACCATTCGGCTGAGGCGGAGTGCTGGGAACAACCACCTTATTAATGGCTAACCACCCCATAACGGATAGATTCCGTTCTATATTTATCTGTAATATCCCTTGTTGGTTTCACGTTTGAATAGAGCATACCTTTCATCTCTTGCTTGCGCCTGTTCTGCTTATTTCACACTGCATGGCTTCAATCTGGCTTCAATCTTGCATGCACTCCCAAATCTGCCATTGAAATCGGCTTCTATAGCTGTTTTTAAAGGATTTTTTTAGCTCCAAAGGCCATAGCGGCTCAAAGGAAAATGAGCTGCTATTTGGAGCTTTGCAGAATGGAATTTCTGCTACTATTGGAGCTTCAATTTGAGCCAGCTGCTATTTGGGGAATTTCTGCCACTAGGCTATTGGAGCTTAAACTTGAGCAAAGAATAACCTCCTCTGGTCTCTAGATGATTTTCTGCACCTTGTAATAGGACTTTGCTTCTCAGAACTGTATAAAATTTCAGGGGGGATGCAGTGGAATCTGGAGCTGAGGGACATAGGACTGACGCTACAAGCATCAAATCGTTAAGCTCCAGGTATGGCAAAGGGGCATGTAATGTCAGCTAAGACCTTCCTGGCCCATTTTATCCTTTCAATACTCTCGGATATCCTCTTAACCTGGGTTTATTTTGCATTCAGGTTCTGGCTTTTCTCCTTCCTATTTAGAGCTTTGCTCCGACGGTATGGCAGCCTGGAGCTATAACTACCCAACAGAAAAAAAACCCAACAAACAGAAAAACGAAAAGAAAAGAGAACCCAACAAAAAGAGAGAAATTACGAGAAATTTTTATTTTGCAAAACAGTGACAAGTGTAAAGACTAATAGTGCCGAAACAAGACTGTTTCGTGCCAAAACAAGTACCTAACTACGTTAAACAAGTCACTCATATAGAGATGCTAGAGGGAATGCCTTTTCCAGTCACTCATATAGAGATGCTAGAGGGAATGCCTTTTCCAGTGATGCCACTTGTGGAAGAAGGATAGAGAAGAGTGTAAGGAACCTTTGCAGGTCCATATCTGTTATAATTGCTGGGATCCTTATTTCTCTCCTCCATTTTCTTTTCTGCATTCATAAGATTCAGCTCAAATTGATTGAAGGCTTCAAGGACCTTTTTGTTGCTCGTCCAATTTTCCCACAAAGGCTGCCCAAGATACACCTCCTCTGCAGCATGTATAGATAAAGTTTCTACAATAACCATCCCAATTGCAGACTCTAACTTGTTGGTAATACACGACAAGAAAAATTTCTCAGGATTCTTCAAAAGTTCATTATACTCGTCTGAATCTCTTTCTGGAATGGCCTTATGGGTCCTTGTTGGACGATTTGGTGGATACCCCTCATATGCATACTGCCCGAAGTTCACCGCTGCATGATGCGCAGAGGCCACCCAAATTAGTGTTGTCAAGGTCTCGGTTAAGTTCTTCACATTGTTTAGTACTGGCCACCATGTTGCATCTTTCTTGTCTCCATGGCCAACTGTCCTAATTTCTGTCCACCACTTTTGCAATTCCTCATCTAATGACACTGCCTCATCATCTTTATAGAATATAGCAACATACTCCTCCACCCATTGCTTTAGTGCACTCCAAATATCTAGCCCATCCACTGCATAAGGATAATCCTCAATGGCTAACTTGAGCCCATGTTTTGCTGTGTCATCATACTCTGCCATTCCTCTAAAAATTACATTCCAACCGTAATGTTAGGATCTGCATGATGTTCCAAAACGAACAACAAGACAAAAGAATATTGGTTAATACCTCTTTACCAGGTCCGCAGGTAGACCTTGCTCATTAAACTGCCATAGCTTGTCATAGATCACAGAGCTAACTTCCAATCCATATCTTCCTGGTGTAGTGGTTCGTTCAACAATACCATTTGCATTGATGAGACTATTTCTAGCTTTGGCGTTGATATGCATAGTATTTTTGTAATGAGGCAACAACATAAGATTGATGGGGTGAAGGGCACTAAGCTGCCTATGAGTTGCAATTATAAAAGGCTCGATGCATGCATGAGTCCTAAGCCTGCAAGAAATAACATGCATGTATTACTCCTAAGCCTGCAAAAATAACAATAGCTAGAAAGGATTAATCTTGATAGACTTACCAATGTGAAGCAATTTGGTGTATTCCTGCATCACTAGTTGAAACATAAGCCTTGGCAAGTTCCCATAACCAATCCCGTTCTCCTGACTTGGGGGGCACGAAGACTCTACTATTGGGTATTTCAGGTAGAATTGGAGGTAGAGATAATTCAATGGCAACTGGTTCCAATATGCCCTTTTCAGTTAAAAAGAAAAGGGCCCTTGATGCATAAGCTTTAGTATCTTTTAAGTTGTTAAACTTGACCAAATAAGGAAGGAATATGTCATGATCATCGAGCACAAACAATTTTTTTGATTCTATAGCCTGCAAAAGAACTAAGAACCTGTTAGATGTTCAAAACCATAAAAATAAGAGATCAAATTACAAGAACATACCTTTTGTGGTGTATATCCTTCTAGTTTATCTTCAATGTCCTTAGCTATAATAGAGGAACCTCGAGGAGGAAACTCCTGCAGTACTCAAGGTTTAGTATAACTCCTAGATCAGAATTGAAGCTTGCTTGATTACCTTCAAGATTTGAATGACCATGGGGTTCAATCCTGCAAGTACTTCTCGGGCAAACTCTCTGTCACTCATCCATGCCTCCTCATCCACTACATGAACATTTCCATCATTTGGAATTTAAAAACTATTTCATAGAGAAATGGCATGCATACACACTAACCTTGTATCACTTGAGGCTTGGGAAACTTGAGAATATCTTTCTCTGGCAACACTCCATAAAGATCAATCCCATGAACATAGAAATCCATAACTTCAGCAAACGACTTGAACTGTTTGTCTACCAACAGGCCCTCCAATGCAGGGACTACGCCATGAATCACTGACGTCAGAGCTGATCCCAAAAAACTAGAGTTCTTCATTGTGCTGAATTCTTCATCTTTTGGCACATAAGGATCCACTATAATCGGTAAAGGCATTTCTGCTCCCAAATCTGCTCACAAGTTCTTCCAACAGTTTAGAATCTTATGCTAAAACGCATACTAATATGCTGTTGGTACCTGTCTTGGTTGGGCGACGGCCAGTCCTGCACCGGCGTGGATATGGCAGGGCTTTCCCTCCTCCCAATGTAGGTCGAGATAGAGCTTGATCAAAGTCTGGATTTCCAAGGTCATTATAAGTGGCATAGTCATAAATCCGTTCCCCGTCTCTACGTTCTCCACTGCCATTTCCTTGCAGATTTGCAAGTTCAATTTGCCTTATCTTCACCAATCCTGCAGGGGTCTCCGAAGGCAAATAGACCTGCAAATTAAGTGACCCTTATTTTGATTTAAATGTCATAAACAAACCTAGTACTGCAAGTCCCAGTATCTGTCATTTAAGAGCGCATACCTCCTTTCTCTTTTGTGTCTCCTTTCCCCTCTGTAACCTTAGACTAAAACAAGATGGATGAAAAATATGAACTTTGGATGCAATCCTATTGTTTCCTCATGCATCCTATGCAATTAAATACAAGATGAAGAACCATGTTTTTTAATCCCTAAAGTACTGAAAGTTCTAGGATCTTTAGAACGGTTTAGATAGAAAAGGGATGACCGACCTTATTAGAGAAGAAGACTCGGTCTGCATTGTTGTATGTTGTGTAGTTATACACCCATGAATTGCAAGGAAAGAAGACTGAGCTCTTATCAGGCATCTCAATAGTAAAAGCCACGAGATAGAACGGGGTAAGAAGGCCATTTCGGACCAGCACTGCACCAGGGATGCCAAAATCCTTGCTAACTGAAAACTTAACATTGTATTGAACTCCTACACCAGGAAGAGCCGTGACTAGAAACCAATCTTTGACTGTAACACGGTCAGACTTTTTCCCGTCTTCAATGGCTGGCCAAGATAACACATCAATAGACTTAACAAATAATCAATGCATCCAACTAGCATCAAATGAGACACTGACCTGGATCAAAGCTTTCACTAATAAGTTGCAGGGTGGGCTTCAGTTCAATATTATCAAAGGTATGATGCTCTACATTTACTGCAGCATCATTTTGGCCATCCAGAAACGGAAGCTTCTTATAGACAACAAGCCTGCCACTGAGGGTAATACTCTGATTTGATAAGAAACTCATCATGGCAAACTGTTTTTGCGAATGAAGGAGCCATCTGTATATGAAATGGTGCAGGGACAGTTCTAAGCTTACAACTTACAGCATGCCCACATTCATGCATGCATCCAGCCTCCATGCAGTTGCATGGCGGAGGCCCGTTGTTCCGATGGTTTTAAGTACGCCGGATTTGGGTTGCCTCCCATGGAAACCCTTCCGGCTTTCCATGTGGAAACCCTTAACGCTTCCGGGTTTTAATGGAAAAATCCGGAAGGGTTTCCACAAAATTATTTTTTTTTTAAATATTTACACACGTGAGCCTTTATGGCTCACGCTTTTTCACACGGACGCCCGACATTAAGGCGCACGTCCATCGAGCGCACGTCACTCAAAATTCAAATTTTGAGTGGAAACCCTTCCCGATTTCCTTGCATGATGGAAATTAGGAAGGGTTTCCACAGGAGGAGGAAAATAGGAAGGGTTTCCGCACAAGGAGGAAAATAGGAAGGGTTTCCACATGAGGAGGAAAATAGGTAAGGTTTCCACATGCTGTTAGAAATTCCATGGGGTGAGATTAACTAAGAATTGAGCCTAAGATTAACTAAGATTAACCCCTATATACTAAAACAAATCCGTCGAAACGGTCTCCATCTTTATCCATCTAACACAACCCATCTTTACCTAACTCTACATCATGGTGTGGTGACGTGTTGCATGTTCCATCCATGAGATAGAATTCATATGATAAGATTGTTGTCACTAAATCCTAAAACAATGTCGAGCAATAAATCTTAAATATTTATTATTACAAGAAATTTATCGCGGCGGCCAAGGCCGCCGCGAACATTTCTCTTTCCCAACCTGGTGTCATCTTCGAACCCAAGTAATCTGCCCATATCTTTGTCATAACATGAACCTAGTTGGCCGCCGCAAACATTTCTCTTTCTCGGCCTGGTGTAACCTTCGAACCAAAGTAATCTAACCATGTCATGTCTTTGTCATGACATGAACCTAGTGAAAGTTTTCCAACATACAGCTCATTGATGTTAGTGTTAGAATATCATTGAATATCGAAGAGAAATATTTATGCTTCAGTTCTCTCAAGAGCTTTCAAGAGCTATTGTGTAATCAATTTGGTGGAAGAATATCTAAAAGAATGAAAAGAAATAGTTGTGCACTCTTAACATCCTTACAAAGCATGAAACCAATCTACACATTAGACCTATCCATGCATGTTAAAACAACTTTACTACCCCCCATAGCCCACTAGACAAAATGTGTCGCAAACAAACTGAATCAACCAATTTGAAATAACTAGTTCAAAATTCCAATTCCATTGTAGCTCACCAAAGCAACAAAAGATAAAACGACATATTATATTCATTGTTGGTTGCCATTCCTCACATAGAAGCCACTATGGGACTGCAGCAAGCACCATAATTGTTGCATAACCCATTGGGGTTGTGTTATAGAGAATGTGTATATAGACTTTTCACGTATGGCTATCACTTATGGATTTTTAGCAAACATGTTTCTAGTTACTTATCTCCTATATAATTGGAAGCCTACTTTGTGTACATAAATGAACACTTTATTTCCCGAAATCAGGAAGTCGACAGACACACTTGGTTTTATACTTAGATAAGCCAAAAAACTTATTTAAATGTCCAAAACATCCTAATATATTTAGAACATCGATGAAAAATATTATTAAGCAACAATCGATCTAAAATCATGGCAATCCATGACACTCATTCGACATCGCCAAACGCCTTCTAACCGCAATATAGCACGAATCGTGGCTACCACAACCGACTTAGTCAATCGGACTTAAGAATGCATGTAAGGTACTAAGATTAGCTGATACAATTTAACCAATTAGCTGGAACATGTAAATTAGAAATGTTCTACCAAACATGTCCTGAAGAAAGCAAAGTTACATGGACCTAAGTTCTTAAATATATTCACACAATGCTAATGCAAATAGTGCATGTTCCAAACATGTTCTATCTAATCCAAAGAAAGCAAAGTTATCTGGACCTTAATTTCATAAATATATTGACACAATGCTAATGCAAACAAAGGCATGATAGATAGAACTACATAAAAAGGACACAACAAAGGCCTATATACCTCATTTGCGCTTTCAAAACTCAAGTTAAGCTCGCTCAAAATTAACGTCGATATAGCCCGCACATATACCCCTCTTCTGTAACATGATGGAATCACTGTATGTGGCATCTGCGAAGGTTGTCCTTCCTCTATTGAACCAAACACAACTAAACTATTAAGCAGCCACAAAAATCTGCCATCACTTCTAAAGTTCAAAGAACTGGAGAATCGATAAATTAGATCATTCTTAAGCAAAGGGTAATAAAACATGCACAACTTAGTGTGCACCTGTTCAAGAGCTTCTTCAGTAAATGGATGCCAATACCGCATGGCAACATAGACATATGCATGCAAATCTTTCATTTGAAGAGCTCAGCCCTAGTACAGCAGACCTGTAGTTTGGTAAATAATAAGAGCAATTAAATATTATACAAAGCGAGGAGGATAAAGATTTGAAAGAAACAGAGGACTGCCAACTCCCATAGCATAGGCGGAACTCCTTAAACACGACCCTAGATTTGCGTAAAAAAAATGGGCAAGAGGAATGCGTGTATATTTAATGCGCAAAACAATCGGATAGTATTTTCTTTCCCAAGCTACACCTAGAAACCGGAGCTTTACCTTGGGACCTGCGGGTTTTCATCTTACGTAAGAAGGTAGATATGAACCGAGGGCGTAAGTCGGTTGCACATTTTGCAAAACAAACAAAATATAGAAGTGAAACAACTTGTGTACACATCACAATGTTAAGACAATCTGCAATGCATTGATAGACTATGTTGATGGAATAGGCTGGCGGATTTGAAACATTTGTTCCCATAAAACCTATTGAAAACAAACAGTCTCCTATCCATTTTTCTCGTTTCTTCACAAATTGCATTGCATGAGAGGAAAAAAAAAAGTTGAATAAGGAACACCACATTTTTTATCTAGTGCTTCACCCCAAGTAGCGAGATATACTTAATTCTCATCTAATATAATCTAAGGCAAAGGCTAAAAGTCACGCATTGTTATCGACAAACATTCATGTAAAAAGGGACCTCACTCCTGTTATGACTTTCTAGCGGTTCGAACCTCGGTAATTTGGAGGTCAATACCATGTTCTTACGCCTCAACCTATGAGCAATGAATCCGAGCCAATGAATTCACCCACACAATGAACTTGTTTTCCTTCTCTAACTTGCGAATGTCGTGGTAGCACAAAAGAATATTATATACTTGAACCAATCACAGTTGTTATCCGACAAACATTCAAGTCGGTGTAAAAAGGGGCCTCACTCTGTTATGACTTTCTAGCGATTCGAACCTCAAGAATTTGGAGGTCAATACCATGTTCTTACGCCTCAACCTATGAGCAATGAATCCGGGCCAATGAATTCACCCACACAATGAACTTGTTTTCCTTCTCTAACTTGCGAATGTCGTGTAGCACAAAAGAATATTATATACTTGAACCGAGGGCAGCCACGAAATAATAAACAACCACGGGCGTAAGCTCAAATGTGTTAACTTCAAATAGTGAACTGCCGCGATCCAACGACTCCGACACCACCTGACAATCTATCGTAAACTATTCATTTGGGCTTGGAATTTTCTCACAAAGCATGCATAAAGGTAAGACAAATTTTACAACAAGATCAAAACACTATAGTACACATGCGAATCATGAGATATAAAATATAGATATCAATGGGGACAGGCTTTAAAGCTAACCTAATTCAAGTAAGTGAGGATCCATGGCTTGTTAGCTCGTATCAAAACCCTGTAAGAGCACGGTTTTAAAGCACATTTTAAAAGAATAAAAACAACTCATAGAGAAAACTTCATCTCAAAGGGAAGGTTCTTGTTAGCTTTTGAAAGATGCAATAGTTTTTTTTGCATGTTTAGCACCACATCCCAGCATTTTCCATCAAGCACATGTTACGTAAAGAATTTTGCACATGATAGGGTTTCAGACTCATAATCTACCGGTAGAGGCACTCTTGAGTACAACATCTCTCAGAATGCTCCCATCCGAAAGTGTCAATCGACCTGAAATAGCGTAAAAAGCACAAATAATTAATACACATGCATAAACCATTTCAAACGCAATCCAATGCCCGAGCTACAGCAGACACAAATTACAATAAAGCTTATCACCATGGATTTACAAACACATTAAGGATTTACTATGAGCAAGAAACTAGGTATCAAAACGCAAAAGCTAACCCGCAAGTGATCAGTTGAAAGTGCCCAATGGCACAAAGAGCTCCATGCAAACAACAATATAGCTTAGCGGATTAGACATCATGAAATTTCTGCGTTTTAGGTCCATAAACCTTCTAGAGGGTTCTACCCCCTCGGTTGTACCAAAGGCCCAAGACCTAACTCAAGCTTCAGGATCCTCAACATAATTTTGAATCACCGCAACCCGGGCTGCTCTAGATAAGCATGATTGTTGTTCCTAAATCATTATGGGTTGCCTTAGCATTTGCCAATAAATAATTAAAAGAAACAGATTTTTGTGCCTTACCAATGAAGCAAACAAAACCACGCGAAGATCTCCTATCCCAAGCAATCCCGGTTCAGTTTTTTTCCAAGATCTCCTAGCATGTAGTATTTTGCCCCATCAAAATCTAAAAAATAAACCCTTAACTTGCATTGTCCCCTCGTTAATTTAAGCCAAACCCTTGCAAAACAGAGCATCAAAGGACTTCTTTGGAAAAAAAGGATTGAACTAAATCCCTCAAGCATACCATATCCGAAAAAAAGACAGAGCATCTTCTCTCAGTAGGATCAACCGGCACTGTGTGTGCACTAGAGTGAGGAAAAAGCGGCGCCGTCTCACCACCGAAACTCCGCAGGCTGGCCTGACGTATGGAATCATAGCAACGAGCGGCTATGGCACCGGAGAGCTAAGGCCGAGCGGATATGGCACCGGAGAGCTAAGGCAATGCTCCGCTGTCAGCTGGAGATAATTTTGCAGTTTTTTTTCCCCCTATTTTTTCCCCACTCGGGAATCAAAGAATCGAATCTTGGTGTGAATAAATTATATAAGAGTAGATAAATCTTAAATGTTGGATATTATTGTCATAAAATGATGCCATACGCTATTGGCCAAGCATGTTGAAGGGAATTTAACTTTTTGTAGTGTCATTCCAATCCTGTAATAGTTCAAGTTGTTTGTAAATGGTATGGCATGAAGTTATGAAGTTCTTGTTATAATCTAATTGCAACTCTATGCAACATGAGTGTGCGCACACATATAAATTTATATAAATAAATAAGTAATGGCAATGCTCAGGACATATTATGATCATCGAAGGGAGGAAATTTGCAAGAGAATTTTGAAAGGAAGCAGCATTGGTTTGAGTTGTAAGCTGAATACAACATCACGATACAATACATGTTACAGTACATGTCACTGAGTCCTTGTCAACAATGCAACATTGATAGCATTTTTGTTGACTTGGCATATTAGTTTCAAATCTCTAATACTAAAGTTTAAAGTGACAAACATTTAAAGTGTTGACAATTAAAATCAAATAGCTCAGAACGTCCAAAGAAACAGACCACACTTTATGGCACACATAATCTTCACCAAGGGTCAATGACATTGAATACAGATCTTTCACATGCTGATAAAATTGCACTTGGAGTGCTCATATGGCATCTAAAATACTTACTTCTTTGACTGCCTCATAATATCCAGGACGTTTGGCAAAAACTTGCTGGAAAGGAGACAAAAGTAGTATAATTCAAGCAACTGTAATTCTGAACTCTGTAGTCCTCGCCATAGCCAGTTAGAACATGCAGAAACTTGTTGTGCCTGGCTTCTTTGCTGCAGCATCAGAAGCTACATTGTGATCAAAATAATACAGGACTGCCATCATTGTAGCAGGATGCAGAGAACAAGATTCAATAATGGGCTGCGTCTTGCTAAAGGTCAGGGTCTAGAAGATGAAAAGGGGCTTTTGCACTAACAAAATTGAGTCTAAATCAATGCTAACTATTAAAACCTCTGCTGAGAGCTCTACTTTCTTGCATTCGCTTACACGATCAGCAAAGAGTACGCTAGCCTGAAAATAAACAACAAAGAGTACGCTGGCCATTTTCTCAAGCCATGGGCAAACCAGCCGACAATACCACTGCCCTGCCAATCTGACTTTAGCTTCTTCTTCTTTTTTTGCATACAACAAAAAACAACTTCCATGGGAGCAACAGAAACATATACCTTGTATTAAATATCTCAGGATGCATCTTGTATAGCTGATTGAAACACAAACAGGAATTTATCCTCTTGCAGTCCATAATTAGAATGTTTTAGCAAATTTGCCACATCAAGAACACCACGGTTCTCTGCCATAACCATCATCATCATTGAACTTCAAGCAGCAAACTCAATCAAAGAAAGAAATTTTCCAACCTGCCCATGGTGATGGTACTGCAAAAATCATCTGATCCACCGCTCTTCTATGATTATAATGCCCCATTTCGATTTCTGCAACTGCAATTCATATGGTTTATCTACTATCAGAGAACAAGAAATCGATCTGTAACAGATGGTGTTATATTGGAGAAAAAATCAAGATATAATGCCAGTTGAAATGATATAGCATCCTCTATAGGATGTATCTATGCCACCTGCAAGTTGAGAAAGCCACAAGGCAACAAGCCAGGTAAGTTCACATTTCCAAACATCTTAAAAGCATGTGGCATTGCAGATGATCTTGAATAGGGAAGGCAAATTCACGAGGAAATTATGCAGAATAGGGTTCACATAGATAATATGGTGGGAAATAGTCTTATTGATACGTATGCCAAATGTAGAAGCTTGGAAGAGGTCTGCAATGTCTTTAACAGCCTTTCATATAAAAGTGCAGCATCATGGAATGCAGTTATTACTATATATATCAATAGCTTAGACTTAGAACTTAGATAAATCTTACTATTTTCTGGTTGTTTCTCCACATTTTAGAGACTTTATGTATTTCTATTGATCATTTCAAGGAATTCTTATCTTGGCATACAGTTTCTCTTGTTCTGTCTTCTTGTTCTTGTTGCTTGTTCTTAGTTCTAGTTTCTCTTTTCAGCAAATCCCGCGTGACACTCTATTGCTTAGGATTTGTCTGCATGACCCAAGGATCCTCAAGGAGGACTGTCTCGCAGGCCATTCCGAACCTAAATCCCAAACAATTTGTATAATGGCGTCCGTGCACTGCGGCCTGGTCAGGGGTGGTGGCTGTGTAGAACAATTTGCCAGGACCTTGGAAGAGATCATAAGTAGAATTTAAAGAAATTGCTTACCTTCCAACACGATGGTAGGGCCGAACATAGCATATTCCAAGGCAAGGGATAAGATATCATGTTCCGATTGGAAGAGCAATGGGGTCAATTGGTCTCGAAGCTCAATGAACTAGCCTAGAAGGTCCCCAATAGCGGTTCCAAAATTCTTAGATCGAGCCCATTTGGTCATGGCGTGAGAGTATATAAGCAGATGGGTTGAACTTAATCTGATCTCAAATATGCATGTGACAACATTCCCTTCTTGGTCGAGCTTGGTCTAATTTCAAATCGACATGATCGGAAGGTGGCCTATTTGTAACTTAATGCTGGCCCCCGGGCACTTATTGCATCCCCTAGAGGTGGGCGTTGCTAAACTATGGTCGAATATTTCTTGGAATTAGACGTACAATTGAAGTCAAATCAGCCTGGATAAGTCCTGAAGGGGTCCGCCTTAAGGGATATGGATGTGGCTGCTTTTTTGGCAAGAATCGAAAGCTTGATTGAACCAGCTGTAAGGTTTTGCCTGGATAAGGAGAATTACAATCAACACACATCATAATGTGGCAAGAAGGCACGTTGCTACAACAAACATGTTGAAAGTTGCATAATGTATAAATTTAATCTTATTTCATAGCCTAGGCATTCAAGAAGAATATTCATATACCAATCTTCTGTTCATGTGAAGCATATTAAGCCTAGATATTCTTACATGATATAGAACTATAACAAACGCTTCTAAGTATTATGCTTTTGATCCATGTGCTATTAGGGCCATTCTAAGTAGGAGCATTCTAAGAAAGAGCAATTTGCAGAACAATGATTGAGAGACAAATAGAAGTAGGTTCGTTCTTGGTACTTCTATCTTGCCTTGCGTAGACTCTCCTTTCATTTCAAATGCACACCTTGAATCTTTATAGATATTGTTGTTAATTTAAGTTTGACTTCCAAGTGTTTTATGCTATTTATTCTTTGTTTTATACAGGAACAATTTTTTGGCCGAAGCAGGCTTGGTTTGGTTTAGAAAAGGGATAGAAGTAATTCTCCCTTTAACAAGAACATTGTAAGTTATATACCAACGTCATATTTGTGCAGACCAAGTTCTCCTTCCTGATGTAATGGTGCTTGGCATTAGCAGCCTTGCCATATCCAAATAGGTACCACATTTTTGTGAATGCCCAAAGCAAGCATGACTATCTGCATGCCAGAAGAATAGTGGAATATGGTGTCATCATGAGCCCTAAGCCAATATAATGTCAGCATGAGCCCTAAGCCCTTAAGCCATACCCCCGAGCTTGTACAATCTCTTTTCTTCCCAAGGCTGGTCGACCTCAATCATCTGCCTTGCTAGAATAACAACCTTTTTGTAAAGCTAGTAATCTGACTATTTGTTTTGAAAGGTTCCAACCTTTCTAGTCATCTGACTAACTGCTTTAAAAGTTTTTTCTAAGGCTGGTAACCTTACCATGATCAAAATCAATCTAGATCGTAGGATCGCTTACATATAAACTCCAAAGCCATACGTACTGTATTTTCAAAGCATTGCGAGCCCCAAATTGTTGGACAATGACCAAAATTAAAATATTTTGCATATATACTGATTTTCAAAGCAATGCGGGCCGTAGATCCCTGGACCAATGATCCAAAGCAAAACCAATTTGCACCGTAAGATCGCTGATAAATAAACTCCCAAACAATTTGATATATCCCAAAGCAATATGAGCCATAGGATATCGATTCACAATCAATGTCAAAATCAACTTGGACTTTAGGATTGCAGATCAACAATCAACATCAAAATCAATCTGGAAAGTAGGATCGCTTATATATAAATTAGCTCCACGCCATCTACACTATAGGATATAACCCAATGCAACCTAAGCCATAGGATCTTGGATCGACAGTCTGAATTCAGCACGGCAAACATAAGAAAATATATATACAAGAAATTGCAGTGCATGTTCTAGTTTTAGCATGTTTCTACGATGCAAGTTCTTGTTTTCACATGTTCCAATATTTCCAAAGACTCTAGATTCCCTTAAATTCTATGAAGATTCCCCTATTCTTCAAGATTCCATCAAGATTCTGCAAGAGTCTCAAAGATTTATGAAGCTTCCTTTAGATTCCCCTAGATACCTAGAGATTCTCTTGAGACTCCCATAAATTCCCTAAGATTCTCTTCAGATTCCCTTATATTTTCAAAGATTATCTCAAGATTCCTCTAGATTCTCCTAGATTCTATGAAGATTCTCCTACATCCTTCAAGATTCCATCAAGATTCCTCTAGGTTCTGAAAGATTTTATGAATACTCCCTTAGATTCCCCTAGGTACCCAGAGATTCTCTTGAGATTCCGAGAGATTTCTAAAACTTTTCTTGAAATTTCCCTATATTCCCAAAGATTATACTGAGATTCCTCTAGAATTTCCAAGATTTTGTGTAGATTCTCCTAGATTCCCTTAGGCCCTATGAAGATTCCCCTAGATTCTCCAAGATTTCCCTAGATTCCCAAAGACTTAATGAAGATTCCCTTAGATTCTCAAAGACATTATGAAAAATTCCTTAGATTCCCTTGGATACTGACTGCTTTTCTTGAGAATTCCATAGATCTTCTAAGATTCTCTTGACATTCCTCTACATTCCCAAATTCTCTAAGATTCTCTTGAGATTCCTCTAAATTCCTCCAGATTCTATAAAAATTCTCCTAGATTCCCTTCTATGAAGATACCCTTAGATTCTCCAAGATTATCCCACTAGATTGCCTAAGATTTTTTTGTAGATTATCCTAGATTCCCTCCGATTCTCCAAAGATTCCTCTGGATTCTCCAGGATTCTATCAAGATTCCCATAGATTCTCAAAGATCTTATGAAGATTCTTAGATTTTATGATATTCCCTTAGATTCTCTTTACATTCCCTTAGATGCCCTCAGATTTTATGAATTTCCCTTAGATTCTATAAAGATTCCCCTAGATTCTCCAAAATTGTATGAACATACCTTTGGATTTTGTTAGATCCCTTAAATTCTTTTAAATTCCCCTAGATTTGAAGACATTCCTTTAGGTTCTCTTACATTTTATGAGATTCTCTTAGATTCTATGAAGATTTCCCTAGATTATTCAAGATTCCATCAAGATTCCCTAGATTCTCAAAGATTTAATTAAGATTCCTTTAGATTCTCTTAGATCCCCTTAGATTTTTGAAATTCCCTTAGATTCCCTTAGATCTTATGGGATCTCCTTAGATACTATCTAGATTCCCTTAGATTCTAAGATTTTATGAAGATTCCTGTAGATTTTATGATTCCCCGAGATTCCCTTACATTTTATGAGATTCCCTAGATTCTATGAAGATTTCTATAAATTCCCTTAGATTTTATAAGATTCCCTTAGATTCTACCAAGATTCCTTGGATTCCAGAAGATTTTATGAAGATAGCCTTAGATTCTCTTAGTTTCCCTTAAATTTTATGAGATTCCCTTAGATTTTATGAGATTTCCTTAGATCCTACGAAGACTCCTCTAGAATCTTCAAGATCCCATCAAGAGTCCATTAGATTCTTATGAAGATTCCCTTAGATTTCTAAAGCAACGTCAACCGTAGGATCTTGGATCAACGATCACAATCAAGAACAATATAAACCGTAAGATCACTTACATATAAACCTCAAAGCAATGTGAGCCGTAGGATCTCATTTATACATATATTACATGAAAATTCTAAATGAAGTAGAATCTCGAATCGACTTCCAGATCGGTCCAACATCCATCGCATAACACGACTTCTATAAGAACTTATATAGGTTAAATTAGATATATGTCAGATAGATTAGATTAAATAGATAGATTACATTATAGAAAAACCTACTTCAATTTCCTTTTGGAAGAGTGATTTCTTTTGGAAGAGTGATTGAGACTGTATCTCTTTTCCATTGCTCGTACTTATAATAGCAAGACTCTTCTTCTATATGACTTTGGGTTGAAAGGACATGCAATATTTATAAGTGGACCGGTTATAGTCTTTACTGACTTACTAAATGTAACAAAAAAAAACTTTACAAGTTGACAAGCAACATCCTAGTCTTCTAGATAGGATTCTGTTAAAGCTTGTGTTTAGCACTCATTTTCCTTATAGAAAAGGAAACCTGTTAAAGTTGTTTGAACATTGAAAGGGATGCCCATTCAGAAATAATAGTGAACTATATGAGAATAGAAAAAGTTAGTATCATGAGTTGCTTTCATTAAGATTTTGAAACACGGCAGTTCTGATTACCAAGACATGTCTAGCATTTTTTACTGCTGCCGCAATTTCAGTGGTGATGTACACAAAATTTGCTACAATGCCCGTTATTCAGATTGCTTCATCAAGTAATGCTTCCATTTCATCGATCTCCTCCTTTACAAGTTCCTGGTTACCTTCTGCCTTCACTTCCTCTCTTCTTAAGAAGCCTGCTGCTTCCTCAGGAGATATATCACTACATAAGAAAAATGTTAATAGCGTATGAGTAGAAGACGGGCTAAAGACCTACTGATGGCTCATGATTATTAGAAAAACGAAGATGGTACCTATCTGGTGTTTCCTCCTTAGTGATGAGTGTAAGATTTGTGGAGATGACACGGTCCCAGAAATCATTTAACCTCTTTCCACGACACTTTGCCTTCAGCTCAGAAAGAAATCCATTAAATTCGGATGGTTCCTAAAAATCACAGATGCACTGATCAATTCTCTAGATTTTGCAAAATACAATAAAATACATGCAGTTCTGCTAGCACAGGCAAATCTATTATGGAAAAAACTATGGTTGTATACAAATCCCAATGACATAACTTGCCTCTTGTATGACACACCCTTTTCTTAATGCCACCAAGCAATCGATTGCTTTTTGGTAAGTGTTTCCCCTGTATGCATTGTCCAACAAATCGACTATAATCTTTTTCATGCCAGATATGGCTTTGCTGACCCATTCATCACTGTCTCGGCGTGATAACAAAGCTTCAAAGTCCTGCACAGGATTTATGCTTCCAACAGACTCTGCCTTGTGTGAAACTAAGCTATCAAATGATATTTCCGATTTGACAGCATCCTCATGTCCATCACCATCTACACCTTCCTTCAAAGCACCATCTGCACCTTCCTTCAATGCACGGTCTTTCCAAAACTGCTTTGATTTTTTATCTTTCTGCAAATTATGAAAATGGAATAATCAATTGCACATCTAATGCATGCTGTAACAAGATCACTACCTGCGAGATACTATGCTGACCTGTGGATTTATAGTCAGAGTGAACACATCAAGTAGCTGCTTTATAGTTGACTCATTTTCAGACATCAGCTTGGAATCAGGTTCAATAATATTCCTGAGTTCCATATATAAAGGGGGGACCTCAGCATCGCCATCTTGAAATTTCATATGAAGAAAATGGTAGAAACGCTGAATCAAAAGAGAATAAAGGTATCAACATGTATTTTATCCATCTCAATTCATAAAATCATTTCAGCCATGGATTATGAGTCTGACCTGGAATGCCTTGCATGGATTTGGAGGTAGTTGGAATCAGGACACCTTTTATAGAAGGTTTCCTAATAGAGAGAAAGTTGTAATGGCGGAATTGATTTTCCTGAGCTCTAGGGCTTAGGGAATATTAGACATGTAGAAGGCCATGAGACTACATGGAGCAAACTATAAATGACATGAAGGGCATATTAAACTTAAGACCATTAGGGCAGCTTTCCATAAATCAATGGAGAGAAGGTTGACCATTCCCTAGGCTACATATTACTAATCACAAGAAAACTGTACAGATTTCCTCAAACATTAATATTTTAACACGGGGCACCTGCAATACTGGATTCACCGTCCTATCAGGTTGTAATAATTCTCCTCCATATCTTGGTGCAAGATCAAATGCCATCACAAAGTTACGTGCAACTTGTTGTTGAAACATTGAAGGTTGTTGAGCAACCATGTCGCTAAATGAAGCAAACCCAAATTCCCGTAGATCTTCTGCAAAAGGAATAATGTTGAAGAAGAAGGAATCAGCCTGCAAGTTGGGCAGCCTTACCTTCATCAGATGTGAGATAATGCATAACACACTATATGCTTCTAACAGTTGTGATAAAGATTTAATTAACATATCAATAAATGAAACATTGATTGGAAGCACAATAAATAGTGTCAGTTATGTAAAAAAACATGTCAACCATCCAAATTAACTTACTACACTGTCTTCAGCACCAATGTTTGGAGAAAGAACCCCCAGAACAACATGGGCTTGCCCTTGCCTCCAGATACAACGAACAACAGCAACCATCTTTGTAGCTTCTAAAGCTCGAGCAAGAGAAGAAATTGCTATTATGGATTTGGTATTACAAGGTTCTGGTACAAATGCATTTGTGTCCTTCATATAGTAGTGCCTAGAATGGAAAACAATGGTGTCAAACAAAAACAATGCATCTGAACAATCCATCACTTGAACTCAAAAGCATAATGCCATGACTATATGAACAAGGACCTTGAGACTTTACAGTGATATGTCAAGGTTCTCTATCTATGGTGATTTTGGTTATGCATTAATGAATCTCGATATTAGACAAATGGACAGCCAACATCAACAAAGGGATATAACTTTTACCTAGGAATGTTAGAAGCTCTTGTGAAGCCTATTACCTTGACACCCTTCTCATTCTTCAACTTCAAAGCTTCTTCCACATCAGGGGCTATTGGAATAAGTTCTGTTCCATAACGATATGCTTTTGCCCTTTGCGATGGAGGAATCGTAACATTGGCCTTCTCACTACTCTTATATTCGACATCAAGCTTTACCTCGTGTCTAGCTGACATGTCACTTTCAGGGGCTTTATCTGAATAATTCTTCAGGGAAGGAAATTTTTCTTGAGCCACCTTTTTGTAGACCCATACCTGCAAATAACAAAATACTTTTACTTGGAGGTACAACCAATTTGAAAATTTTAAGAGTGGGTGCTGTTTAATATGAACAACATTAGCAAATTGATGAGTTTATGACTGATACAATTTCATGAAAGGAGCTACTACACTTTTTGTTGAGCAGTTAAAAAGGAGTTTAGATAAACTGCAGGAACAAAGAGCACCTTCACTTTCATTGCAGGGGTGACTTCCATGTCCCCTCTGTATAGTGTTGTCCCAGGGGCTGCCCTTGGCCTCACTGCTGCCAAAACCTCCAGTGGATTGTCAAGAGCTAAAAATTCCCCTTGCGTTTTTGCAGAAAACCTTCTTAAAAAAATTTCATTTTCCTTGTCAGTTTCTGATTTGATGTGGACCTTGGCATTCACTTGAAGAATAATGGCATCAAACTTAAACCCTTGCTCTTCCATCTGAGAAGCAATGCTATCAACCTGTTCAATCTTTGTTCCTTCATCTGGTTCCTTAATGGGGGATTTGGCATCTGTGATAAGGCAGATTCTTCTGTTTCCTTTCTTACCTGAACCTAGCTTTTTGATGATCATATCCATGCCAACCACAATTGCATCAACAACTGATTTTATAATTAAGAATCACAACTTTTTATATTTAGAGAGCGAAAAACACTACTACACAGATCCGACTGCGAGATTGGACAATTCACATGAAAAGAAACAACAAGCTTTACAAAACTTTATGGATACAATCATTTGGTGCAGATCCTTGAGGAAGCACATCCAATTGTTGCGCAAGAGAACAATCAACAACCTTGATAGGATAAGACACAATGTTTTCATATCCACCAATTTCATGATTCAGTTCATTATCAGTATCTGCATACGAGCCAAATTAGATGCATTAAGTATCCTTCGTTGCAAGAGGGCACAAATGATGATAAATGATGCATAAAATATGTTGGAGTGAGACATTACTTCAGCTTCGATATGTAACTACTGTGCAATTATCTGCAGAGTCCTTCACAGCTGATAACTTACCGTTAGTTCCAAAGAAGACAAGACCCAGCTCATCATGCTTGCTTGACATCATCTGCAGACATAATCAGCATTAAAAACTAAACAGGATGAAAACAATGAGCAGAAAAATGTACTTTTCTTTGTACGAGGTTTCGGGCTGCTTTTGCCACAGTGTTGAGGTAAGGATGCATTGTTGGTGACACATCCAAAAGTAGCACCAGTGTTTCCTGTATATTGCAACCTCGTCTAAGTTCGATTGCATGCGGAAAAAATGATCAAACTGCAAA
This sequence comes from Isoetes taiwanensis, assembly GCA_021234155.1. Taxonomy (NCBI): domain Eukaryota; kingdom Viridiplantae; phylum Streptophyta; class Lycopodiopsida; order Isoetales; family Isoetaceae; genus Isoetes; species Isoetes taiwanensis. Next base: position 208,667 of record JAJEKV010000271.1, on the reverse strand, counting down.
ACAAAGAAGAACGCCCACCTTATTACGCGCCATTCTGACCTCGAAAAGCTTGGACCTGATTTGCTCAGGCCCTTGTCGAAGCTTCTTAATGAAGCTGAATCTTTAGGGCGTGCCTCGAGTAGGCCCCTGGAAGTTCCTAGGTGGAGGAAATACAGGGCTCCACGACAGCAGCAATCTTGGATTTCTGCATTCCATTATTACACGACAAGATAAATCTGTGTGCCAGGTAGGGGAGGGTGCCCATAAAGCGCCCACCTAAAGCGCCCACCTAAGGGTAAAAATTATATCCTATTGTTTAAATTCAGTTTTTCCGTAAAGTGGAAAACTTTTTGGATTTTTTTTTCAGGTTGGTTTCCAAAGGTTTTAAAGATTTTAGCTCCCGGTAAAACATTCCGGCTATCCAAAAATCGAAAGAAGTTTTTTAAGGGTCCTTATTTGTATGAGTTTGGCTTCTTTATTTTTTTTACTCGCTTTCCTCTTTGGGCTCGATTGTACCGGGCGAGGAGGGCGACGCATGCCATGCCACGAAAAGCTAAGTCGATTTATCTTCCGGCATTTTCTCAACCTAGCCGTTACCTCGATTCGGGGCCCATCATGCATATGATTTGGTTCTAGGATACTGATCCTCCGCTGGTTCCCTATTTTCCTTCATGACCTAATCCGTCCGAACTGAGTAACAAAACGGCTTGACATCTCCATTGGATTGCTCTTTTTCCCGTGAATTACACATGTGCCTTGGCGTTATCATCGTCAATACCCGGATGATTTGGAGCTTCTTAATATCTCTCGTTGGATAATATAAAGATTTTGCATAACTTATTATGGACGTCCCCCAGTGTAGTTGCGCGCTTCTACAAGAAGAGGAAAAGTATTTTGCTTTTACTACGTAAACTATCACATTTCCCATATTATTTAAAGCTCGATGTTTTCACAAGACACACATGTTTTGCTCGACACTTTCCGGCATTTAGGACTTCTTATGTCCCGCTTTCGCCTTAGCAATTGCATTGCCCAACATTTATGCCATGTTTATTGCAGAGACCTTATATAGACTTCAAATATTCTTGCATAATTTTTCCTTAGATGGTTTTTAAGTGTTCCATGTTTCATGTGCTCTGTTCATATAGGGATGCATGCTTATAATAATGGCATTAAGTGCTTCTTTATTTGAAGATGGGACCAGGCAAAGTGGCATTCGGACCTAAAGCAGGCCCCTGATTGTCGAAATGTAAAAATAGGGGTGAGGTCATGGATCTGACCTTTTAAAGCTTCCTTTTTCCAGCTAAGCAGGTTCGTTTTTCTTGCAGATTCCTCTTCTAAGTATCACATATTATGAATGGTTCTTTGTTAATGTGTTGTATTCATATTATTCTATAGTGCGTTAAAGCTTATTTTTCTCATGATATTTTGTAGGGCACTATTTTCTCTCCTTATATTTCCAAGTATATCTGTTCAGTTTAGCAAGCTTCAGAGCAAGCACCTTTTGGAACCGCCTCGATATTTGGAAGCACTTGCCTCACTTGCTGCATTTGGTATCATTTTTGCACATCTTTGTCTGTTTATTCCTAATGCAACGTATGAAGGAATTGTTATGATCATCCAATTATTGGCTTGCATAATAAAAGCCATGGTTGTCCATCTGTCACAATTTAAAAAAACATTCTAAATTGGCGAATGAATAAGATTTACCTGCTGGTGGTGATCACACATTTCGTTCTTCTTTCTTAACATCGGAAGACCAAGCAAACAAAGGGTTAATAGCAGCTCAAAATTTGTCATTTGCAATGTTGTTTGGTCTTTTTTCATCGACTTCTTTGCTCAAGTCCTTGCTTCTAAGGTAACCATCTGTTTCTATGGCATTGTGCACTTCCGCAGTGGGTGGATCCGAGTATTATTATTTTTTTCTCTAGGTCGTTATGGAAGGCATGGGTGGGTGGAGCTTATACATCACATCAGGTTTTGGAACAATATGCAATATGTAACTTCGGCTCTTTTTTATGAAAGATATTCGACTACCTCACAAACTCGGGTCGAATCTCAAGTGTGTTGCGAGGCGATAAACCCTTGAGCTTTTTCTCCTTTGCCAAATCCCGGTATACATAGTAATGTCTTTGGCATATTTGGAGATCTTTAAGCCGGCAATTGCCACATGCTAAGATAAAGCATCTCAATATATAATCGCCATAGCAGCGACTTAAGCTTGAAACTTATATTTAAGTCTTCCATTGGAATGCTCCACTAAGATGCCAAGGAAAACAAATCCTTGCTCTTCAAGGCCCAAATCCAACCTGCAAGGTTAAAATGAATGGATATAGTAGAAATGGGGATTGTGTGATCCGTAAATTATAATGTCATCCGAACCTCGATAGTTACGGGTCAATCTCAAGTGTCTTTGCAGGGCGTAAAACCCTTCGAGCTTTTTCTCCTTTGCCAAATCACGGGTATACATAGTAATGTCTTTGGCATATTTGGAGATCTTTAAAGTCGGGCGATTGCCACATGCTAAGATAAAGCATCCGAATATATAATCCGCCATAGCAACTTAAGCTTGAAACTTAGATTTAAGTCTTCCATTGGAATGCTCCACTAAGATACCAAGGAGAACAAATCCTTGCTCTTCAAGGCCCAAATCCAACCCGCCAGGGGGTTAAAATGAATGGATATAGTAGAAATGGGGATTGTGTGATCCGGTAAATTATAATGTCATCCGAACCTCGATAGTTCTGTTATGTGTTCCGAGGATGCACCGAGATTAAGCTATGCTAGACTGAAAGTTAGCTACTGATTACATGAGTATCATGCCACAATATGAATCAACCTTTTTAGATGGTTGTCAGATTTCTTTTCTTTCAAGCATTTAGTGTATTCAGCAAAATCTGCTTTATGGCATCAGTGTCATTTCGATCCGTATATGATCAAATACTATACACCTCAATCAAATATGGACTTATTTACTCCAGATCTTTTGGCTTAAGAGTTTCAGTTCAAATGGACTTCGTCAAACTGCTTGGTAAGAAACTACATGTGGTTTAACTGGGAGTATAATGATAGAAGCATTACTCTTCTAATGTGCAGGTTCCATTACAAGAATGCACGCATTGAAGCTCTTCCAAATAAACAAGATTACAACATGCATTAGAATTTGAACTATTATCTAGATATATTTCACTTCATCGAGCTTTAACTTTATATATAATCCTTCTCCAGTAACTTAGAAGTGAACTTTCTATAACACATGAAAATCTTAGGGTTAGTTTACAATCTAGAATCCATTTCAATTGGAAGGAAATACTAGAATTTCATGTCATTTGCTATGTTCATTGTGCTTTTCAATTCCATGTTAACCAATACAAATATCATTTGGGCACATACACGTTAACATGCAATTATTTGCTTCCCACTTTTTTGCTTACACTCTGATTTAAAGGCTTGAACTCTGCAACAACCGTTTCCATGTTTTTCTCCGATTGTTTTCTGTCCAAGTTTAAGTTGGATCAAGACCATTCCATATAACATGACAAACCATTGCTACTACCTGAAAGCAACATCTAGAGGCCTAGAATAGAATAGAATAGCAAAAACTTTCACTCATTTTCAAAGTCAGAAATTATAAATTGCTACAAGGGGATTATAATGCCATGCACTTAGGTCTAAACTTCCAATGTGTATATTTGTTCATGACAATAGTGTCCATGTCATTCCAATGTGTATGTTTGTTCCAATGTGTATATTTGTTCTCGATTATAGTGCCTATGTCAAAACTTCTATGCTCATACACATGAAAACATATATGCAAGGAACGATTTATTTGTAAGCATTGCTCACATGCCCTACAATCACAACATCTCGCAATGGGTCCAACATAAGACAACCAAGTTCAAGTCCAAAAATACCATAATAAAATTCTATCATAATAAAATTCTATGTGGAAGAAGACTAAGTTTATATACAACTGTTATGCTCTTCCAACAAAATCTACAAAATAGCTTAGACCAACACACTTGGCGATACAAATTCTTATGCTTTGCATTGTTGGACACCTATATTTAACAACCTTATAACATATAGTTGCTACGCCCGACAATCTTAGTGGAGCCTGTGTTCAGGAGCACAAAAGTGTGCACATAATTGTTAAGTTATACTGACACATAGGTCATAGGAATGTGTTGGGGAGCACAAAAGAGGGCCAAATTGTTAACTTATGGCGCATAGATCATATTCAAAAGATCATATGCTCTCAAAGTTGAATTTAATTCATCTCATCTACTAGCATGTCACACTACAAAATGGTTTCTATCTTACATTCAAGTTCAATGTTAAATACTGTGTACACAAAATCTATATACTGAATTCCATGTCAATCAATCTTAAGAAGTTCTAGAGCTCTATATATATCACATTTTCAGCGTCATATTGGAAGGATTGCATGGTTTAGTTTGGCAGCTTTGGAGGCATGGTTCTGGTCTTCGCTTAGGGAAAAAAAAAAAAAAAAAAAAACCCAAAAGGGGACCGGAATTTAGTATGCCAGTCATATCGAATCAATTCGAGAAATATTTGGGAGAAACAACTTAAATATTTAGCTTACAAATTGTTAACATGCTTTAGATAGGATAGCTATGGAGGATTTATTGCAATTCTAGCTCTACCAAAATGCAAATCACACGGCTTACAACTTGGAGTGCAAGAATGAGTGGAAAAGTAACATCTTCTCTTTAGGAAATTTAAACAATAGGATATGTTTCAACCTATTGTATTAACTATATAAGATTTCACATCGCATAGCCTTAATACTCAACTTTCAATAACATGCCCTTCAAAAACAAGAATTGTTGTGCTATATAACTACACTCATCCATCTCCAACTATGAGAGAATTCACATTGCATGGCCTTATTGTAGGACCCTTCAAAGCAAAAGTTATTATTCTATATAACTACACTCATCCATTTCCAACAATGCTTAACATCACATTGTTAGACACGTGCTCAACTTTGCCAATTCCATAATGATCTATTATACTCTATCTCCACTCATTTATAATAAAAATGACAAACATCTTTCTATACCACAACATTTAAGTCCGCCCCACTTCAAGAACAACCTCCATCCCTAAACAAAAAGAACAACCAACATCAATTATTGCTGAAGCCCGGCAACGCCGGGCACCATTACTAGTTATGATGGGTTTAATTTTTTTTAATCACCTATTTTCATATATAACGCAATAAAAATTCAAAGTTTAGCTTTTAATTGGTACTAAACACGAGTTGTTTCGACAAATCGAAAGCTCGCTACTAAGATTTTAAGTTCTATTCTTATTTTGGCCCCAATAGACCACAAAATGCCTTTAATGGACCACTAAAAGACCTTCAAAGGGCCACCAAATGCTCACACTTGACCTTCATTGTCCCACAAGTGTCAATTAATAGACCATGCATTTAGTTCAATTTTTAGTACTTTTTAAGGTGGGCTACTGTAGGGCAAAGGTGGGCTATTAAAGGGTTAAGGTGAGCTATTAAAGGGTAAAAAGTGGGTCATTAAAGGGCAAAAAGTGGGCCATTAAAGAGGAGTGGATGGAAGAGGGGCAAAAGGGTTAAGATGAGCTATTAAAGGGTAAAAAAGTGGGTCATTAAAGGGCAAAAAGTGGGCCATTAAAGAGGAGTGGATGAAAGAGGGGCACCTTCCCTTACGTGCTTTTTTTTTTAGAAATTGGCATGTGGTCTCTAAGGGCTCAAGATAAATACTCGCTTTCCCGATTTTGGCAGAAAGGAATAAAAACAAGGTGCTGCGCACGGAGGGTTGCCCTCCATGGCCGGAGGTTGAGGTGGCAGATCATACTTGAAAGTTATGTTTTTACAATTAATCGAAATTGCTATATTAAAACATTGATATTTTGTGAAGGTGATGGTATCCATTTGCATCACTAACAGATGAGGCCCATGCCAATTGGACAGCAATTAGAGAAGTCTTTTATAATGGCCAAATAATTCCTGAAAAGGAAAGATATTGTGTTTTCCATTTTGAACAATGTCTACAACGCTATACTAACCGTCTTATACATCCAGAATATAGACAAGAGCATCTCAAGCTTTGTAGAAAGTGGAGAGAGTGTCAAATAATAGATGATGCTGAGAAGACGTATCAATCGATCATAGATTGGTGGCATGGCAAGGCTTCACCAAGTGATGTAAACTCTCTGTCCTCATGGCTAGCATGGTGGCATCATAGAGTAAGTAGATAGGGAAATTATATGAAGACTAGCGTAGACTTATCCACAGCTATATATATATGCCTGATACAAATTTGTCAGAATCTAGACATGGGAGTTGGTTAGCTGCAACGGGGTATACTATAACCTTAACATTGTATGATGCAAGCCTTTTTTACCTCACTGAAGCATTATTGCAGGGCACTAGGTATAAATCATATTTAGAGCACAACTACGTTGGTCCTGGACCTGGAATTTCGACTTTGCTTACTAGACTACAAGGGCAACTTAGTAGCGATAAGTCAAAAGTTGCTGCTGAATGTTTTTTTTTTTTGAAGAACGTGTTTTCATATTATACACTCAAAATATTACAAAGTACTTCCAGAAGTAAGAAATGTCCCTGAAGCATCAATCACTTTTAGATGATCACTCCATATTGGAAGTTTAATACGATCAGGCCAATTGGAGATCTGCTGAATGTTTTAACCAGGAAGTTGGCAGATATAGCATGTATTTACATAATTCAAGAACAGGTGGAAATGACCAACCCGTATCTAAAAATCAAAAAACAGTCTCCAAGGATGGGAATCTGACACGAGATTGTGGAACACATCGCCCAGATACGCAAGCACATAGTGTTCTAAGAGTTGCTTCCAATGATCCATCAGTCAGAAATCTGTTTGCTGCTACATCTTTAGTTGTGGTGAAGAGAGATGTTCACAACACTTTTGGGGCTATCAGAAGGACAACTGCTGGTAGTCAAGTAAAATGTCAGGGAATGACATCTGAAAATGGAAGGATTAATAAGGGCTTATCATCAACTGCAGCACCTAGCTTCAAAGGTATCAGGACTTTCAGAGGGGGGTCACAAGAACAATTAATTTGGTTTTGTCCAGATAATGTGAAGTGCACATGGTTCCCGGATAAGGCTTTTCTGCACCCACCTCTAAGACCACAACTATGTCCAGTTGCAAGAGGAAGCAATTTGCGACAAGATGAAATAGAGTTCTTGATGAAGAAAGGGTACCAGTTAGATGGGATTCACATGCAACCAGCAATTCATACTGGTACGACAGTTCAGGAAACAACACAGAATAAAGTTTCTGAAAGTGTCCGCATGACAAGGGATGGAAGACGTGTGAATAAAAGGAACGAGGTATGGTGCGTCTTGAGCAAAGTAAAAATATGGTGGTCGATGATAGAACCACACAAGGTATCATTCAAAGGAGGCATGTCAACTACACACTCCAAAGTGAAGATAGAGTCTGCATGGTTAGCATAAGACGTGAACCTGCCTGCACCTGTCCAGATTTTATGCATTGGATCGGCAAAAAACAACTTATTCCTTGCAAGCACTTGTTCTATGTATACACGAAGGTGCTTGGGAAGGATCCTTTGGCTGATCTACGACTGATACAACCAATGTTTCCAAATTCAGTGTTGGAGATTACTTTAGCTTAGTGCATTGCTGTAGTGGACATAAGTTATTTGTGTTTCATCTACTATTACTATGTTATAGTACTTTTTAAGTGTTTTTGAAGTTCTCCTTCCATCATGGTTGTGTGACGACTACTCATTTATAAATTGTGTCCTTTACTTGAAACTTATTTGCCCACGTGCCTTCTGCAATAAACTAAATTCACGTTCGACCTTCCCAACAAGAATAAACCCCTTTTCTTTTGTTGCAAATAATATTATTCGGTCTTGAAAGAAGCCCATTACGGCCAGCAAAAAAAAATACATAAAGAAGTTACACCCCTCTGGAATGAGCATCTTGAACAATAAAAACAATAAATTATGTATCGTTTCACCATAGGAGGCCTGGGGCCTAAATGGCTTATCAATACATTACATAATAATCAAATGACTTTAAATATGAATAATCATTATTGGTGAAATGTGATTTGGACTGCTCGGCATATTTACTACCAGATGCATAAATGTTAACATACAACACACAAGCCGACGCATATTGGGTTTGAAAGAAATAAATTTTTTTTTTTGTTGAAGGACGTCAGACTTTATTCAATCAAAGAGTCAAATACAAGTATAAATGCAGAGACAGGAATAAAATCTCAGCGGATAAGCAGAGACCCACCGAGTGAAGCAACCTGCCTAAGCATAAGAGTGCACATCCAAATACTCCTCAAAAATCAATCGCCTCTTGCGAGGGGCAAGTGAAGAACAATGATACGACTTTACAATGTAACCTTGAGCTTCTTGGAGAACACGATTATCTGCCACATCCAGACCTTTGAAGATTACCAATCTTCGTCTTTTCCAGATAGTCCAAAGCAACCATCCTGCTGCTAGATGAAAAGCCTGGCCTTGTAACTCTGTCCAGGTACTTGGGTAAATTGCCAAAAGCAGTTATTGACTTGTTAGTGAAACCTGAAAAAGGGAAAACAACCAGTCCCATACCTGTCTAAGGTGAAAGAAATAATTTTGTCATTCCTAAATCCACATTGCCATGCAGTGGAATGTGTTTGAATATATAAATGTATTGCTTCTAATTGATAGAAGACTTTCATTACAAAGAATAGATAGAATACATGGGAAGCCTGGAATGGGGGACATGCTATCAGTCCAATAAACTACACCAAATTTCAGAATTTAACTCTCAAGCTGTGCCAGTAATTAACAGCTATTGGCTGTCCAATCTCTTCACCTTTAATATCCTTGTAAGTACTTGTGCTCCAAACAAAGCACTTCCAGGACAGCACTACTGGTACCTAAACAACAAGAAATGGGGCTATAATCAAGCATAAATATGTTGTATAGAATCACTAACTCATCTCAATGGCATTAATGTATAGCATGATAGCAAGATTTAAAAATGTTCCTGCAAAAATAGCCTGCCAAACAACATCATCAGTATTAATTCAACAACGTAGCATGCCTTTTTCTAAAATGTTGGTATACCTGTCCTATGGTCTGCTGGACAATGGCAACGCGTTTAAACGCCCTTTCTGACTCCAGTGTCCGAACGCAAAGTTTCAGATCACCTTGTTCCTGGAATAAATACAACTTTTAGCAACCATGCCTTTTGACTTGACTCAGAATAGAGACATGAACGAGCCTTACAAGGCACTGTATGACATCTTCCATCTTTGCTATCCTGTCAGGTTGACGGAAAAGATTAATAAAAGCTTGTGTCTGTTGATCCCGGTCTTTAGCAATTGTTATCAATGACACAATAAGTATAAAATATACTGCTATTTAGCTAGCCCTATGGTCATTATGTAATGATAGACTTGCTACTCACCCTGTAAAAAACTTCATAACCAACTTCACGGAATCTCAAGAGCTCCAGTGCATAGCTGTGCAAAAGAAAAATATAAAGCAGTGCATTAAAGCACAAACACAAAGGCTGTACAATTGCAACATTTATTTCATATCGTGCATTCAACCTCAAAATGATAACTTGCCAGGCATCATGTACCAACTTAAAATGCCTAAACAACTTAATCATTAAAGTTTCAAGTACACAACTTGTAAACTTACGGTTTTGCAATCAAGTCCTTTGCCAATGCCATCAAGAACTGCATGAGATGTTGGCAAGATGAATAAAGGTCCAATATAGCTTCTTTCCGATTATTTCTTTTTTTTCTCTAGCAATAAGAGTAATATATCTTACCAAAAAAAGCCCGAACGACAAAAGTGAAGGTTGCTTAGAAACCAAAAAGGCTGATCTGCAGAGGTGGATAATAGATCTTCTCCTGTACAGATCAAAGCAAGCAGTAACTCAACAAACCAATCAATAAAAAAGATGCCGGGGTCTATGGTGTAATGCCTATTGCTGCAAGACGCAATTTCTTCTTCTGCTCCTTTTATCCCTGAGTTACTTTCCTAAAACCAGAATCAGCTGTTGCATTTGCTTCTTTCAACTTTTGAGCTGCTAACCATTCCTCAAAACTGAAATAAGGAGTCATTTTGTAAAAATAGAAATTGAATTTATGTTGAACATGTGAAATAAATTCAAAAGCCTGTTCAAGAAGAACTGTGTTGTTCGCCTAACAGCAGTCATGTCACCTGTAGGAACAAGAACCCCCATCTGCACCATTGCTTGGAGTACCTGTGAAACTTCTGAATTCAGCATGAGAATTAAATAACTAGTATGCCTCTTCAAATACCTTGAACAATTACTAGTAGCTTCAAAAAGGTAACGCAATTGCTTCAACAAGCAATTGCCAAGTGGTTTCAAATGTACCTTTGGCGATCAACATCGATCTGATCAAGTACTTCTACCCTATTAATTTTGTTGCCTGGTACGTATTCCATTGTAAGAACCTAATGACCACAAATCCAATTGAGATATAATGAATAGGATCTGTCTTCTCCCACTAAATCTTTATTGATAACCTGAGGTATAGTATATTTCCAATATATCCTAGGAACTTTGACATAACTCAAATCTTTAAAGTTTTTTGCGAAAAGCTCAGCATTGGCTCCCTCTTTACTATAATCAAGCACTGGCTCCCTCTTTACTATAATCGATTTCCTGTTAATATGCACACATACAATTAAATCAAACAAGGGGAATACATCAGCTTCTCTATGAAAGCATATTTTGATTATAAATTTCAGTCACTTCTAGCAAGACTAACTATTTTCAATCTGTTCCCTGCTAATATGAAGGAACCATGGGAATCCTCCCTTCCTCATTCGCTTTTGAGAGCCAAATACAAAATATTATACATGTCCATGGTGGAGCATATCTAATAACTGTCATGAATCCATATGAAACATTTGGTACATAAGCAATGCAGCAAAGCATATCAAAACAACAGAGGCAGCAAGTTTAGTTATGCATGCAAATATTGTCAACTGTACATTTGGTTGTCTTTAAGGGCAAGCACAAATCAAAACGTGTTTATTTTTCCTCCATATAAAACAGGTATGGAAATTCTCTTCAAATAATCTGGGAACCCTAGCATTTCGATGACCCTAGCACTGTAATCTGCAACTTTCTAAGGTCAACATGCTTCAAAGGTACCATAGACTCTCTCTCTTGAATGTACCATAGGCTCTAAAGTCTGAGCATCGCTTGAGATACAATAGCAAACCCTAAGTCATGAATCAATCCTCTCAGATTCTTCGCTTATAGCAGAGACCGGGGGGTGGGAATGAGGAAGAATGAAAATGCATGGAAATCTTGCTTCCACATCACAGTGAGACCCCTGTTTTAAAGAAAAGAAATGTTCTTGAAGCTTCTGAAAAAGGGTTGAGGGTTACGTTGCCTTTTTCAGCTACTGCTCTGTTAGAGAAAAAAAAAATCGTAGCTTTGCTCAGCCCAGAAGACTGCTCTTCCAATTTACGCTTAAGATTTACACTCCATCGATTTATTGTCAGTAATGATAGAAGGCAGAGGAGAATACCCTGCCATATTCATCAAATTCCAGCGTCGGTCTGCCATCCCAGTTAACCGGTTAGAACATCCGCAATCCATAATGCTGGTGACCGCCAGTTTACAGGGGACAATGGGTTTTGAGCAGTCACCAGCATATTCTGGATATATGCCAGCATATACTCATGATATGCCACAAACCCACATGAACGAGGGTTTGCCCCCCTAGGGGCAACCCAAAAACAACTAGCAGTAGGGCAGGCTTGCGGCAGGGGCTGAGGGAGAAAAAGAATGGTTGTGGGCATATGAAGAAGGTAAATATAGTGAGAAGAAGAGGTGAACCCATAAAATAATGCACTAAAAGACTTAGTCGATCACAATCATTATAACAAGCAAAGATATAAAGGAAGAGGTAAGCTGTAGAAGATGTTGACTTCAAAACCTAGCACAGCTATATGGGATTCAACCAATCAAATACAAATTGCATACCCGCATGATTGGTCACATTTGATGAAAATGATGGAAAAAAGGATGAAGCATCGACTTGCAAAGAACATTGTATGTGGAGTAGCAATACTTGCTAGTGTTACAAAAGCCTTAAAGAAGGCAATGTTGGAAACGAGCAAGAATGTTTTTTTTTTTTTTAATAGAGAGCAATATTTGTAGTCTACATAGTTGGAAACGTTCTTGGAATGTGAGGGACGTGCTTTTTTTTCTTTAATAGTGGGGCAAGAGTATGCTGGTGGGTTACAAATAAATGCGGGCCAGACCCAGCACTAGCACCCTTCAGACTTACATTTTCCACCCTTCACCAATTATAGTCTAACCTATTTGATGCCCGTCACTTCATATAGACCGTACCCGTTCTAATCATAACTTGTTTACCGCCCACCGTAATGAATGTGACCCCAAGGGAAATGAAGTTTTGAGTTTGTAAATTGCAACCGTATGTTCCCCAATTTTCGCTATTCTGGCCAAAAAAGCCCGCGGAGAAAGCTCGAGAATTTTCACATTCTACTTTAGCATTCCAAAAATCAAATGCACTATGGCGAAGAAGGTTGTTAATCTGCCGGCTCGGTCAGTAATACTAACGGATACCATGCGCAAGGTAAGCAAAATGCACTGCCAATTTTGATATGGGCTTAGGGTGCCTTGTTAATTTGTTTTTCTTGCTTTCTTCTAGCTCATAAGGAATGTGCCCCTGAGACCAGACCTAGCTGATTGTCGAGAGAGGAGGACTTTCATACTTATGCGGGTCTACCAAATGATGGTGTACATCCCTCTCAGTTTCGAACGGATGTCATTTCTGCTGCATAGTATAATGAGGTTTGGGACGCTCAAAACCTATTCTATTCTATTCTATTTATTTGCATTCAACAAACTGCCAGAGGGCCAAGCAGGATCCAGAAAATTTCAAGGTTAACTGGGCAGCAGTGGCAACAAAAAGTAGGGCCTATTCGAGCAAGGTTAAATGTGAACCCAACACCAACGGCCCTGTGAGCATAGCAGAGCCCAGCAAATCTCAGCAGACAATAGCACCTGAAAGCATAACAGAAAGGCCAGCCTCAGCAGGCACTGGTGTAAAATTAGAAGGGAGGTTGTCCTTCAGAAGTACTGCAATGTGCCCAATGGGAAAAACATTGCCCGCCTGGAAAGCATGATCCAAGGTGTGCAGGATGCCTTAAAAATGCAACAGAGTGATCTAGTATCCAAGAAGGAACTAGTTGCACAATCTCAAGCAAAGGGCACCTTCTTTTCGGCTGCACAGCAGAAGTTGCAGACCATAAAGGATAATATTGCACGTCTTCAAGCCCTCTCAGATCCTAATGCCTCTACTGAGATTCAGAATTTGGAGAGGGAGAAAGATATGACAGAGTATATGTTGAAGTCCCTCCTTGAAATGGGACGTGGGCCAATAGATGAAACCATGATACAACAAGTGGTTGCTCTAACTGCTGAGGTTGCTTATAACGAGTCCCTCCTTGCAAAAGCCCAGCAGCACTTACAAAATATCATCAGGCTGAGGGAAATGACCAAGAGAAATGATCAGCTGAAGCATCATTCCAATACCACTCAGATTGCCAATTTTGGAGATGAGAAGAGATGCTCCACATGTGGTCTTGCATTCCAGGATGATTACACCCTTAGCCTACGGATGAAATGTGGACATCATTATCATGTGAGCTGCCTCAGTTTGCTCATGGAAAAAACATGTTGCCTCGAGTGTTCAGAGACTATTCCTACAGGGTTAGTGCAGGAATAGGGGAAGCATGGAACAAAGAAAGCAGAAGTGTTATATCTTTGGAGCATCTCAATGGCCCGGAATGAGATAATTGATGTTGATGAGCATGTAGCCACAACTCCCGATAGCAATAGGAAAAGGAAACAAGTTAATACACCAAGAAGTAAAAGGACCCCAGGATCAGCAAAACACAAGTCTACAAGGGTTCAAACTCCATAGTCAAGACATGGAAAAAAAGGTACATGCCTATTTTCAGGATCTCAATTTGAATTGGTAACGATGAGAAGATCCTCAGAGGCGTTGGACAACAAAGGTATCGCCAGCTTTGCGGACATTGTAGCACCTCGACAAAGACAATCTTCAAGACACCAACCCATGCAGAACCTAAGGGAGATTCAAAGTACTGAAGATTTTGCCAATTATGTTGTAATTCCAAATTCTGCAGCTGCCTCTACAAAGGCCTCCTCTAACACGGTTGCTATAGGGAAGGAAAACGATGGCGAAGATGTCGACAATCAGGTTCTTAAAGCCATTTCCAAGGTCTCCAGGTTGACACTGTGGAAGAAGAGAGTGAGGGTGAGTCAGAAGTTAATCTTGATGAAGATGTCTTTAGAGAAGTATCATTTGGAAAAAAAACAAGGCTAATGTAATTTTGCCATATGTATTTCAGACAGGCAAACTTTGATTGCTCAAGACAACCCTAAACCATCAGCCAAAAAGGTTTTTGTTTAAACAATTAATATATTTGATCCCTGTTTTCTTCCACCTCTGGGGCCGGAGTAAATCTTGTTTGGTTAATTTATTCAACTTAGGCTCGAGTAAAAACTTGTCTGCAGAAAAAGAAGGCAGCCAATGGTTATACTTAGTGAATCTGATGAAGAAGACAATGCCACTAATGGAATGCCAACACAACCTCTAATATACAAAAGGTGCCATTCAGGATTTAGAGTTTAGAATTGTTTTCCTATTGTATTTCGCCTTGTATATTCTCTACAAATTTCAGTTGGTAATTTGAGCAACACCTTTGCTATTGCAAGAGAACAAGGCAGGTTGTTAATGATAAAAGGGAGGATAAAGCACGGAAGGCCACTGCAAGGAATACTGATAGCCAGGAAACACCAATACATTGGGGCAGGGAGATACTAACACAGATGTATCTGACTATGGCTTTCAGCACTCTCTATCATCGGGTAGCAAAGCTGAAGCAAAATCCAGCAGATCGCAGCATAATCCAGCACAGTTTGGCAGTACAGTCCAACACAGCTCGCAGCATATCCAGCATAGTCTATCACAACTCGGCAATGGGTTCAAACGTTGAGGTATGGAAACTCAGACGGAAGTTGATGGTGACACGATAGAGGAGAGCAGCCAAAAAATCTTGCCTCCACCTCATACGAATCATGTTGTAAAAGAAACTGCAAATAAGAGACCAGGGTACCATGAGTTTGTGGAGTGGGCACTGCAGAGGTTTTTAATATTGTGATATGGAGTGCTTCTCTACTTCGAATATGTAGCAAAATAACAGGGGGTTCCTTTTGTATTTTTATACTTTTTTCTATAAGGTTTTTATATGATTTGATGATGGTATTCCATGAGACGTACTAATCGGTACATCTAGAGTGCATATACGCTGGCGTTGATTTTGGTGCCAATTTCCAATGGTTCACCTATGAATTTCGAAAGCTGAAGCATGCAGGGCTCGACCTAATCCATTTTAGGGTTCTATCTTTTGGTGCAAAATTTCTTTACCAAAGCAAGACCCAAGAAGGCCAAGAGCAGAGCCGAAGAAGCAGAGCCAAAGGATGGGCTCTTGGCTTTCTACGGGATGTACTGGGATCTGTTTAAATATCCTCTGGTAACTCTTATGTTTCCTGTTGCATGTCTTCCTGTGCCATTACATTCGTCCTTAGACTTTGGGTATTCTCGAATTTGGGGTATTGAACAAACGGGTTTCGGCCCTTTGAAAATAAGGATTTCAAAGATATTCCTACGCTGGGTGGATCCAAATGAAACGGCAAAGAGTTGTTTTATTATCTTCTATTTTGACAGTACTACGTTGCAAAGATGTACATTGGTGTTGAAAGCACTGTTTTTCCTTTGATCAAAAAGGCCCGTCCGTGTATAAGAGTATAGACTTTGATCCAACATTCACCGGCTACCTAATGGAAAGAAATCGAGATGGTAGACGAGGTGTTGCGGAGGCGGACCTGTTCCTCGCACGTAGAAGACCACGCTCGACACAAAGATTCTTCGTGTGAGAAACAAAGATTGACCGTAGCTTTAGGTCTACAATGTATGAAGATTTTGAACGCTTCTTCATAAAGGTTTATTTTATGCCCTTCATAACACGACCATGGTTTTGCAGTTTTGGTGACGAAGATGATATATTGCAAGATGGTCATAATGTAAAAGCTTAAGAAAAACCAAAGATGAATAATTGTGGGGTTGCATCTATACAAGGCATGCTTGGGAGCAGCATGCTGGGTGAGAATAATCTGGCAGATTTTGCACTACGGTTGCTAGACAATGCCGCTTAAGATGGCTCTAAAACATTTTTGGATGTAGGGGAAACACAGATGCTCTGTTTGCTGCTATGCTTGCAGATGAAGTTTGCAGAAGTCATGGTTGCAGCCAAAGCCACAAAGTGCAACGCTTTACCAAATCCAGAGGCGTTTATTAAGCCAAAAAAGTGTTTGTTGCACAAAAGAGGGCATCTCATTGTCTCTAAAATTTTCTAGGATGGATGATATATCGTTTGGCTATGCAGCTCCAAGACGGCTTGAAGATGTTGCTCAATGCATGGCTGATTGCCCGCATTTTTCAAAACAGGTGCGATGAAGCGCCGGCGGGTTCGCATATCACAGTTTTGGACAAACTAAACTCATAGTTTCGCCTTTTGGCCCACGAAAAGTAAGAAAGCCCAAGCATTCAAAGATTACAGTAGGCTCAATTGCCATGTAAAATTTACTACCTTTGCAATCTACCGTTAGGGGAAGCCCAATCAGTCATTAGACTCATGAAATATTCATGTGCAATCGTATAAATCTCTCGCGGGGGCTATCGATTTGCATTCATTTCCTAAGACAACACTAGATGTTTTTGCATTGATTCTACAATCCGGGTGGAGGGATTTGAGTGTTGTTATAAATTGCGCATCACTTGCGCTTGCGAATCTTGGAATTGACATGCATGACCTTGTGTCACTATATCTGCAAGTTTTATTAGGGATAATGATCCTTTTGGACCCTAACTGGATGATGAGCAGAGACCGAAGATGGAAGCTTGTTAGTTGCACACATGACTTCAAGAAACGAAATTACTCATCTTACTTGTGGATCGGCTAATGGTCTTACGAAAGGATTTTGGAAGGTTTGAAGTTATGTGTTGAAGCATGTGTAAGCCTTGGAAAGGCTATGAGGTCGCGCCTCAAGGATCTTTGAATGGGTATGCAATAATCATCGTTTGTTTTGCAAAGTTCCTGCTTTCTTATATTGAATTCAGATCTGAAAACTTTCTTCTCTTATCCTGATGCATGTGTTCCGTGAAAAGACTGCTGATATTGGCATGTTGAATGTAAAATGTCTGTTAGTCCAAGGCTAGTTTCTATCCATATACAAGGTTCAGCTAGTCATTCATTGCTGACATGTGCAGCATGGGAATCCATTTCAATTAGGTTGTGGAATAAATGTTATTTATCACATGCTGCTAATTCCCTTATCAAACCGGAAGCTTCATGAGCGTTGTCTTACAAATGGCTAATGGCTAATGAAACAGTATTCAGATAAGAGAGCGATAACTTCAACCCTCGAAAGTGAAGTATCTTTGGACAACCGCTGATATCCAGCTACCTCATGTATTAATATTGGTATTGGTATAATATTATATGTCTAATTCTATGCAATGTTTTCGTTTCCATAATTTGAGCACATCTAGTTTGTTAGATTTGTGAGGCTATGATATATCATCCATCATTAGAGTATTAGGTAATGTCTATATCTACACCCCTACACCATCCTTAAGGCCCCGAAGGGGCCAAAATTTTTTTTAGTCAACACAAACCATTAACACACAACTAACATTATTAACAAATTAAAATCCCCCTTAAACCCCCTTTGGTTTGGGTGCATATTCACACGGGGGGTTACGTAGGGTAGGGATATGGTGGATGCATTGTTTCGAGAATTGCGGACTAAATTGTTAAAGGTATATGGTCAAGAGCAGTGCTATGCATGCGAGCATCCAACCAATACAATAAAGCAACTTTTTTTTAAGGAGTTAAAGGTTGTACTTGATGATTTTCTTGAATATCATGGTATGATTTTCTTGGTAGGTGACAGCCTACACAAAGGGTTTTTAAACCCTCCACACACAACTGTTCCTATTACGCCTTTCAAGGGGAAGGAAGAGGGCAATTTTTTACAGAAGTTTGTGTGTCCAGCATTGGATTACTTGTCTTCCCATACAGTTGAAGAAACAATCTCACAGCTAGACATCACTGATGCATGGTTGCAGAAGGAGACAGCTGACGTGTTGGATTACTGTCTCAATAACTATCTTGTCTCGACCTATTATGTCCTCAATGCTTCAAAAGAGGTACAAAGGCAGTTGCTGGGCACACTCCTGAAGACTCTAACCACTCTGAAAACTCCAATGACTCCTGAAAATACCATTGTACACCTTTTGTAATATATATGACTTACTTTTAGTAATCTTGAGTATTGATTCCAAGTAATGTCTCTAACACAACATCAAAATTTAAGATAAAGGTCTTCAAAATTTAAGATAAATGCTGAAATGATGAAACAACTAGGTCAAACCATTTTCAACCTTCATATGGTAGGCTATCAAGGATCATCTGATGGGTAGCCTCCTCAAGGAAAAACATGTTGGTGTCGGGAATTTGATTCACCTCAAATTTGATTACTGAGACATGATGACTGTATTAATAAGTAAGACTTTTGTTTTGAAGTAGCTCACAACTACCATCGGGTTGGATAACATAGTATAAACCAGCCAACATATGTTCATCGATATTAAAAGTCTGACCCTAACTGTCGTGTACAATTTTGTCAAGAGTATGCCTCGGCTTAACACACTTCACCACATAGAAGTCTGCATTTTCTTGATTGCCCTCCTTGGCTACAAGTGCAAAGTTGTCATCATCCTCTATGTTTCCACTAAGCCATTCCCCATCACCTTCAAAAAATGCCTCGTCAATTTCGTCATCAAGTGTTTCACCAGTAGACTTCATAGGGTCTAGTGTCACATACTTTCAATTCTTCAACCTGTGCCTATTTACACAACATGACCAGTTTCCTTTCAAACAGTTTCCACAGAAATAACTTAGACCTCTATGAGCCACCCTTGTGGTCGATTTCGCCATGTATATCCTGATGCTGTGTATTTCTTTGGTCCCTTTCACCCTGGCACAGTCCAGCCGGTCTATCCTATCAACATCATCCTTTCCAATTAACCTGAAGTGCCTACAAAGAGACAACAACAAGTATTGCAGTCCACAGATAGCATTACTCAGCATAATGCAGCATTACTCAGCACATTACAGCAGTTCAGAGACAGCATTACTCAGCAGAATACAGCAGATGAAAACATAATACCTTTTGATGTTCCCCTTGTTGGTACCTTCATTCCAACGAGTTGCGATTTCACAGGCATCACCAGCACCCCTAAATCTCACTCCATCATACTTGAACTGCTCTCTAGTGAGTGCCCTCTTAGGAACTGCTCCTTGTCCATCGTGCTCTCCCTTACCATGGACTGTCCCGAAGAAATTCCACATTATTTCCTTCCCAACTCATTGTGATATCTTGGCAGGAAATAGAATGGCGGGGCAGATTTGAATTGGCTAGAACAACTATCTGACCAAACTATATATGCCTGGAGAATTCTGCTCCATTTGATACTAGCCATAAATTATGCTTTCTAAGACAGTGCTGCACAAAAAGAGTGTCATGAATCTTGTCATCACTTAAGTAAAAATGGGTTTCCTTCAATGGCTTTCTGATCCCAAAGCTTTTGTCTATCCTATATGTGATGTTGACTAGAATTGTTATTTGGTCATTGTGCCAGTGCTGGCTCTAAACCTCTCTTTGTATTTTTATGTTGTAATTCTCTGCAAAATCAATTACAGAAACAACGGTGCCATCTTGGATATTGTCCAGGGAACTCTTGAATTGCAGAGCCTGCTATCTAGCCTTGTAATTATGTGGCACATATATCTTCAATGTGGGACACAGGTAGGAAATGAAATTCTTTACTGTCGTTCTCTTGTAAGACAATCTAAGAACTAGCTTTGGTTCTTTTTTTTTTCCCTTGCCAGTTGAGGTCTTGTCTTGTGCTGCAGTTCCAGAATGTGTTCCACCAGCTATCTTAGCTTTCTTACTTTTGTTTCCCGAGCAATGGAACTTTTCTTTCTGCTGCCACCTAGTACTTCCTCGGTAACATAGTCCGCAACTCCAGCAGCATCTTCTATCTCCATTGGAATTTGTAGCAAGGTCTGCAGCATAAAACATAAGATTAGTGCAACTTGAAAGCAGAAAAGTAGGATCCAGCAGATGCCAACACATCTCAGCATGTTGTCGCATGCAATAAAGAAAGTTTTACCTTTTCAAACGTTTTCCATTCAAGCAAGAACTCATGATCCTCTCTTTCTCTTGGACATATAGGAAAACCTTTTATGCCACAGCTCTGATATTTTTGCATCAAGCAGTCATGTTTATACCATTCTTCATCCTCGCTCTTGTTGTAAACCACAGCGCTTCAGAGCTCGCTGCTTGAGTCATATGTATGTTGGCTGGCCAAACACTTCTCACCAAGTCCACAAACCTCACAACAACACTTGCACTCTTCACCATGAAATCCAGTTTTCGCTGACCTTAAAGTATTCAGGTCTATTCTGGCATACTCTAACTTCATATGGTATATGCAACAATAGGTTTCCTTTTCTGATACGTTCTTTACATAAATAGGCTTCAATTTTTCGAAAGCCTTTAAGCAAACAGGGTATTCAGGATGTGCCTTTTTATATTGTTGAAAAAGCTGCAGCTGAATGGTGGCCTTTGGTTAGAAATATTTATGCAAGAATTGCAAGGAGCTTTTGTATGGAAACTTATACCTGTGTGACCTCCATAAGGTGCAAGGGATAAGAAATTTGGAAGCCTGAGTCTCCAACATTCAACATCCTTTTTGCAAGGAGAGACTCTGCTATTTTGTTTTCAGAATTTTGTAATGCTTTGCTTGCAAGCAGGGGTGAGAGAATCACACCTCAACCTCCTTTGAACTAGACCACAGACCATATCCAAGGACGGCTTTCGATTTTCTTAATGCGGCAGTTACAATTGTTGTCCTTTTGGAACCTATCATAAGAAATATTGCACATTATTCAATGAACCTCTCCCAGCCAGCAGCACTCAGCAGATACAAGCACTTAAAGCATAAAGAAGCACAGACATGAAATCAAGAATTAGATGTACTTAACAGCCCCGCCATAGTGGAATTGCATTTCGCTTTTGTGGACGAAGCCATCACCAGTGTCGAGATTCTGGCTCTCCAAATATCATGGTTCATTTCCCTCTTTGTGGCACCATTGTCTGTTTCAAGTTGTTGACAGCACCCCCGCTACCTTGCACTCCTTTGGATTTAGCAAAATTCCAGGTTCTGAAATTTCTATTTCGTGGTGATGAACCACCCTCTTCATCATATCGGCCTTGATTTCGGGTGAATGCTTCTTGGTAAGTTTGTTGAAGTAATCAGCTGTAAGCTTGGCTATTTCTTGCCTGCGTCTCATGCTCAGATCTTCTCGTTCAACCGCTGCTTTTTTCATCTTATTCTGTAATCTGGCATCTCTCTTTCTCTGCGCATCCAATTTCTTGTAAATTGCATAGGAAACTGGATCTTCACACGATATCTCCTGTGTTTTAGTGAGATTCAACAAATCTGGAACAGTGTATTGGAATTCATCAGGCCGAAGATTCAATGTTAAATGTGTGATTGCCTCCAGGCCAGTATCAGGGAGTGCCATGAATTTCTTGACAGAGGGAGAATAAGTGACTTGGAGGGAGAATTTGCGCGGGCCATGAGCTTGGAGTAGTTCGGGTTTCCTAACAGTTCGTTGCTGAGGTGGACATGGACATGTGAGTACATGAAGGGGTGAAAAAAATGATGGGCGGTTACACCCATCAGCACCCAAATTAAGCAAAATTAGGGGTGCTTTAAGTGGGCTAAAACCCTGCTATAAGCGTACTTCCAGACGCATGCTTTTGATACCCACCATCATACTTTTGCTCAGTGGGCAATATTTGTAGTCTACATAGCTGGAAACATTCTTGGAATGTGAGGGAACTTGAAATTGAGTTTCTGTTGAGTCTAGTAGTGAGGAGTAGATGCAAGTATATAAATGAAATGGATGATGGAAGATGGGGAGATTGCAGAATCTGGAGTGAGCGAGGGAGGATCGCCATGAGAGTCGAGCGCCAACACCTGCGGCAATCCTTCACTTGTCTGCAGCTAGAGGAATTCCCCCACCCCGATGGATGAGGCTTTGCTAGAAGCTGTTCTCCAGGTGCTGGGATTCCCTCATATCCCTTTGGAAATCCAAGATTCTGTTTTAGTTATAGAAAATTTAGTTAGATCTGTGGTAGAAGGTAGACCTACAGTCGGCTTTTGTAGAATCAGCTTCAATTTCATCTATTTTTGCATCTTTTGCTTTGACACAGTTGGTTCTCTGAGAGTCTCTGCCCATAATTCCCAACCTTATAGGGCTGTTGGGAATACTTTTGAAAGAAATCTCTTCCTTTTGAGCACGCCTGTCGACTTTGGGCCAAAAGTGATCTTTCAATGGGTTTCCTTATTTGATCTGCAACCAACACGAGCTATTTGAGAAATTGATATGGTAGTGTGGAGTTTTGCAGCAGCAAACTAATTTTAGGTCGTCTCAAGATTTGAAGTGTTGGCCTTTTGGGATTCCGTGCAGTGGGACCCTAGAAGGGAACTTCTTGGATTTTCTAATGTCAATAGAGATTTTTTTCCCTTTTCTTTTCTGTCACCTCGCTCGGTTTTTCGAGGAAAAGTACAGTGATATTTGGATGTTTAATCATTGGTAAAGGCCCCTTTCTTCCTCTGTCTTCTCCAGTTCTTTGGAGGCTTTTCTTCGACTCCCTCAAGAATTTTGCGACACCCTTTGGCCGTCTTCGGATATGAGGTATAAAGGTACTACTGGGAAGCTTTTGGTAGGAGGTTCATCCTCCAAAAGGGAGCCTTATGAATACAAGGATACAGATCCAATCACCATGTCATTGAGGAGCAGGTTTCCTTCATTTGCGATCGAACCTCTCAAGGAAGTGAATATGGAATATAAGACCTATCAATTTCCGCTGCAGCCCACCAACAAATGCGAGATTCAAGATAGCAATGGTTACTTTCACCCAACAGAGGCAGATACATGTGATTGCACGAATTGCAAGATGATTGTGGGGAAGAATATGGATAAAACAAAACAAAGGTTTCGAAGCAGAAATCCTCTATTCCGATGATGGGCAAGTACGACAAGCTTAATGGTAATTCTTGTAAAGATGTCTTGCTCAATTCTCTCGATTCTGTTAAAAAGGTGATATTAGAGAGGATAATAAAGGTTTTATTGGCCTTAATGTTATTGAGGATAACTCTGCTACAATAAGAAATTTTAAGCATGGGATCCTTCTCCACTTTCCCCAGAAATGTCCTCCCATTAGTGAGGTGAAGCATTGGATTACCAAGTCTCAGCTCATCCCCATCATGCCCATCTTCAAGCTCGATGCTAAGACTTATCAAATTATATGTAGAGAGGAAAAAGGGGTCAGGTTAATACTGACTGGGAAGGTTAATTTTATAATCCTATGTATCTTATGAAATGGGATCCTGATTATGTCCCCGTAGATTACTCCACGATTGTTACCACTATTTGGGTTACCAGTGCTAATCTTCCTCCTAGGTTTTGGACTACCTCCCACCTTAATGCTATTGCTAGCAATCTTGGAAAAGTTATTCAAGTGTCTATACCGCAAACTAACTTCCCTACTGTTTGCATTTGCATTCAAAAGAAGATCCAGTCCTCTTGGCATGATAAAGTGGTTTGCAAAATTGGACCCAATATGTTTATTGATCTTCAGATTAATTATTCAAAGAGTCCTTATCCCAAAACTCCTAACCTCATTCCTGTTAAGGGAAAGGAGACATCAGGAAACTCAACTCAGCACCAAATTTGGCGACCTAAAGCTCAACAACCTATTGTAAGGCACGAGAGAAAGGGAAAGCAAAATAAAGGTATCACAACTAATTATCTTCCCCTTATGAATATGGAGATTCAAGGAGGTATTATTTTCCAACTTCCTTCTAAGTTTTCTATTAATATTAATCCCATGAATATGAATGTCTCTATTTTGGATTGGGAGATCAAAGATAATTTGGTGGTTTGTGCGGGCACAACCAAGGATGATCAGGATGATGTCTTGAGCACCGATATGCAAGAAGATAGTGATTTGGATCATTATGAGAAAATGGAATGGTCTCTTGTGACAAGTAAAAATAAAGGAGGTAAAGGAAGGTATAGGAACTTGGAGCCTACTAGGAGATCTCCAAAGAAAATTCAACCACCCTCAAATGGATATAAATCTTAGGAACATCACTTGGAACCTCCAAGGGATCAATTCCAATAGAAAAAGAGGTACTTTCTGAATTTAAATTTTACTTTCTTTCAAGGGGGACAAAATTCACAATGTGATAACATTATTTTTGGAGTTCTTCCTGTCAACTTTAACCATTGGTCTCTTAAGTGACATAGTAGAATTAATTCTGTGATATTCAGATGGTGAATGACAGTTCCAAACGATGGCAGATTATCCACGGAATGATAGGCAATAGCAGAATTGCTCTGGTTAATATTTATGCCTACCATCAGCCATCTGAGAGAGCTAGGTTGTGGCATAAAATTAAAAACATCTTGGATAACATCCCTTATGATGAGTGCATCATGGGTGGAGATTTCAACATGGTTACCCACAATTTCATGAGGAGCACGAATTTTAGAAACTTAAGTGATGATGGGGGTGACAACTGGTCTAACCTCCTCACAAATCATCACCTTAGCCTTGCTAGAGTGGTCCCCCACTCTTATAGTTGGACTGATCAAAGGATTCAGCCTATTTGCTGCCTCCATGATAGATTTTATCTCAATAAAACTATTTGGAACAACAGCTTGAGGGTTGCCAACATGTCTAATTATACTCTTTCAGATCATTTCCCCAGCTCATTCACATCAAGGGAAACAACAATCAAAGAAAAAGAAACTCTTATTTCAAACTGAATATCAGTTTGCTGGAGCATGAGGACTTCATTACCAAGCTGAATCAGATTATAGATCAGAAGGTTAGGTCTAAAGGTCACACTGGATGGATGGATTGGTGGGTGAAAACTTCCAAAGGAATCAAGAACTGGCTTAAGATTTGGGGTAAAGAGATTCACCAGCAAGAAATAACTAGGTTGCAAGACTTGAGGGCGCAATATGAGATTTCAGATGGTCAGCAAAAGGAAGATATCAAGATCCAGATTGAAAGAGAGGAAATTAAAATTGCCAGGGGCTGGAAGATTAAAGCCAAAATCAAAGAGCTTAAAGAGGATGAAAGAAGCAACTCCAAATATTTCTTTATCAAAGCCAACGGCAAAGTCAGAAGGAATCATATTTGAAGTGTTCAATGGGAGGGCAACAACATTGAAGATGAGAGTCAGAAGAAGATTGCTGCCACAGAACACTTCAAAAGAATCACGGGAACCTCCCAAGATACAAACCTTCAGGATATTGATAATTTCCTTGATATACATTCTAAAGTTCCTAATGATATAAATGATTCCCTTTCCAGGCAATTTACTAATGGTGAGATTCTTACAACCCTTGAAGGTATGGAGAATTGTAAAACCCCCGGATCTGATGGTCTTCCTCCTGAATTCTTTAAGAAAGCCTGGGGAAGTCTTGGTAACACTGTTGTTTCTATAGCTAATGAGTTCATGTCCATAAAATTTTTAGATTGTAAGCTCATTTTAGGATCTATAACTGCAAGACTCAAGGCTGTTTTGGATGGTATTATCAGCAAAACTCAAAGTGCTTATTTGAAGGGGAGATTTATCCTTGACAATGTAGCAGCTGCTTCATTGGGAATCAGTTGGGCCAAGGACTCTGGTCAAGACATTGGTTTTTTAAAGCTTGACATTACCAAAGCTTTTGACACTGTGAGTTGGAAGTTCCTGAGTCGATGTTGCCAGAAATTGGGGTTCCCTAAAGGGGTTATCTCTACCTTTATGGCTGTCACAATGGCTACTCTTAGGAATTCTAGATCCTCTGTCCTTATAAATGGTGAGTGTAGTCCTTTCTTCGATATTAAAAGGGGAGTCAAGCAGGATTGCCCCCTTGCTCCCTTTTTGTTCTTAATTATGATGGGGGGTCTCTATAACAACTTTCAAAAAAGCAGGGATCTTAATCTAATTAAGGGGCTCAGCCTTCCTCTTTATCAAAGGGGTAGAGAACTTCTTAATGTTCATTTTGCAGATGATACCTTCCTCTTTGTGGAGCTTGAAGACCATAACATTCAAGTGGCTCAGCAGATCTTGGATAATTTTGGAAGGTGCTCGAGATGTAAAATTAATCCTACCAAAACTAAGCTTATCTCGAGGAATCAGATTAGTTGAGAGCAAGCAGCTCAGTCCCTAGGTTGTACATATATCTCTCCTACTACTAAGACTAAAATTTTGGATATCCCTTTCGCTATTAGAACCAATGCTAGGGACCTATGGTGCGACCTCATAGATAAGGTTGACTCTTTGAACTCCAAATTTCTTTCTAGAAATGGCAGAGCCATTCTTGCTAACTCGGTGATCTCTTCTTCCTAAATCTATCAGTCCTCCATCATTATGGCCCACAAAAAGACTCTTAGAAAAATGCAGAGTATAATTGGAAGATTTATTGTAGGGGGCTCTGATAAGAAATGTTGGGTCCCATCTCTATGAAGGAATGCTATAAGAACAAAAGTAATGGTGGTTTAGGTGTTATCAATTTGGAAAAATAGGCTGTAGCCTTGGCTGCCAAATTCTTTTATAGAGCCTGTAATGATCAGATCCTCCACCATGTTAGATCTCTGATCAAGCATTACATTGAGAAGTGCCACCCTTTTGGCTGGAGAAATTTGAATATGCATCTTCGTTACAGTATTTACTTTGATTTCTCTATCCGTACTAACACTCCTCTGATAATCAAGAACTGGATCAGGGCTTGGTTTAAAGTTAAGGAAATGTACTCCTAGAAAGAAGGATTGTCCCAAGATCAGCCTATCTGCTGGAGTCCTTCTCTGATCCTCGACAACCAAGACATTTGCTTAGCTACTCATTTCCCTGATCTCACTAAGAAATGGATGAATAAAGGCATTGTTTTCATAACAGACATTTTAAATGGCTTTGATTATCACAACTCTGTCCTAAAGAATTTGAGAGAAGAGTCAGAAATGCTTTTCAACAGTATCACTCAAAGGATTCATCAGGGTATTTGGCATAATTCAACTGTTCTTTGGCATACTAATGGCTTTATTGGTTACAAGGTCTGCAAAGCATATTCTTTTCTTAGACCAGGTTGTCTCTATTCACCTCAAATGGGACATTGAACCTCAAAGAGCTATCGAAAACTTCAATTTTCTCTGGAACGGCCCTATTCAACCCAAGATTAAAGCCTTCATCCGGCAATTTTGGCACAAGACCCTGGCCACTAATAGTAAGAGATGGAGGATAGGCATTTCCATTACTGATATCTGTCCTAGATGCCTGCAGGACCAAGAAGATGAAGAACACCTTTTCAGAAAATGTCTATGGGCTGAATGGGTGCTTCAGCTCGCTGAGACTGAGTTTAATTTTCATGATTTCATTGCTATGTCTTTCTTTTAATTTCATCCTTTCAGATAACCCCTCGGATTGGAGAATTTTCATCCTTTTACGGAGAATTTGGAAAGGGAGAAATTCCCTTATTTTTGATCAGGGATCGTTTGGCCCAAGGCCATCATTATGCAGACCAAATACGATATTAACTGGATTAATGAGATATATATGGAAATCAGGTATAAGCACACTCTACTCTTACTAACTTATCTATGTGATTTTATAGGAAACATCCTGATTATGTTCAAAAAGCTCATGGAAAAGGATGAATCTGCTTTCGAATGCTCTATGACTCATTCAATTTGGGGTCGAGGTTCCAACCCTGCATGGAAATGGATGTCAATGCGATTGTGCCTGCAACGCTGATTATGATGTGAAAAGACAACTTCTCTGTTGTGCCAAAGATAGAAAGAAAAGATTCAATCCGGGGAAAGCTCATCTCTGCGACTGCCCCTTCTATTTATTCATAGTGACCACCAAAGGGATGGGCAGGAAAGACCATTCTGGGGAGCCCAAGAAGCGAAGATTCTCAGAGGGCAACTGAGACTTTTTCTCTTAACAAATCAAAACTCCTTATATAATTGTTTGAGAATTTTTCTTAAGGCTTTTTAGGCTTGTTTTTTTGTTATGCATATCTAAAGGGTTCCGAATTATCCCTACCCAATCGGTTCCTATTTTGTACACATATGTAAAATCATATGTACATATGTACTTTTTTACAACCATAATAGATACACAAGCCTTTAATTAAAAAAAAAAAAAAAAAAATTGAGTTTTTGTTGAACCTCTAAAATCCTGTATAGGAAATTGCCCAACTTCAATGGGGATTCCATGTGCTTGTATTTGAGGAAAGGGCTATAAAATGAGTGTTTGGCTATCTCAGTGCATGGACCCGATTGTTGCAGAGTTTGCACCGTTGTTTGCTTTTATATCATGGACCCGATTGTTGCAGAGTTTGCACCGTTGTTTGCTTTTATATCTGAAATGAAATGTTTGCAATGTTTCTAAGCCATGTCTTTTGTTTTTGAGCAAGTATTCGTATATGTATTATTTGTCATGTGGGGAGCTTTTTTATATATATTTAGAATACGATCATCACCCTTGATATGGCATATTCCTAAGAATTTATTGTGATCCAATGATTGCAAGTGATTCATAAGAATACACCCCGCATTTCGTTCTTATTCCTAAACTCTTTAGTTCCATAATGCAAATGTTGCCTAATTCCAAGTTACAATCACGCCACATCTTGTAAAAAAGAACCTCCTATGACGATCCAAAAGCTCAAGGTGAATTAGGACGACGAATTTTTATCCCAACTAATATGTTATGATTCCCAAGGCCAGCTGAACCTTTCAAGCATGAAGCTCGTCGTGGATTCATTACCTAGGGCCGACCAAGAAAATATCCCTCTTATGCTATTCAAGCCCTTACTATATGCCTGGTGTGATGTCACATCTTCTCCCAACTACTTGGCAAAGGTGACTTTGAATCAATGTCTTGCTATGCATCAAGATATCAAATTTGCATTTCAACTAGTTTTCTAGTTCTATGTCTCTCATACACTAAGTGTTGCATTTCATCAACACATATATATGCTATTCAAGCCCCTGTTGTATGCCTAGAATGATGGCAAAGGCGACTCTAAATCAATGTCTTGCTATGCATCAAGATTTTGAATTTGCATTTCAACTTGTTTCTAGTTCTATGTCTCCAATACACTAAGTGTTGCATTTCATCAACTTATATATATGGAATAATGTGAATGTGCCTGATCATTGTCATCTCTAAAAGGAGAATCTAAAAAAGATATTTTAGACCAAACCCAACCAAAGCCATGATGTGCCCTGTATTGAAGCTATTTGGACAAGCCAATCCAATATTTTTTCCATCTCCTCATTCAATTGAGAGACTCGTTTGGAGGGGAAAACCGGCCGATAGATAGGCATATCTTTCATCACAATAGTGTATGAACGTTTTGAAAAATATCTAAAGGGCTAGTCGACCACACCAATTTGGTCTGACTACCCACTAATAATAATAAAGGGGACCTGCCATAGGAACAATCCAAGCCCCTTTAAGATGGCGTAAAATAAGAAAGGCAAATAGGTGGCAACGTGCGAAAGTTTATCACCGGGATGAAAAACCCCGCCCTTTCGGGTTTTCAAGGAAAACCCTAATGATAAACTTTCGCCCGATGGCTCCAAAGGAAAAGCCCGGGCCATCAAAGTGGAGATCATTGATGAAAAAGTCGAGGAAGCACAAGATGGAGGTCGCAAATAAGACGATTCCTCCGAACCCAACACGAGAGCCATAAGAAAGAAACAAATGGCCATGATCACCTGAAAAACTTAAGGTAAAAGAAAATGAACAAAATGCATTAGACATTAGCATAGAATAGGAGGGAAGTAACTCAAAAAAGTTCGAGTTCCCCACAGTTGGATGAGATGGCCTGAAAAGAAACAACGTAAAAAGAAGCACGTAACTCAAAAATATAAGCCATCACGCCAGCTCGGCGAAACCCCCCACGGAGGCTGGTCCATAACAAATCACAATCCTTCAACAATAGAAGGGGTTGGTCACGCGAGCCACGCGATATAACATCATACAGCAAAACCACATAACCTCTCAAACATAGAGGGGCTATACACGCGTGCCACACGAGAAATGACAAATACTTCAAGAATAAAAAAAGGGGCTGGTCACGCGAGCCACGCGACATAACATCATATCTTAAAACAACATAATCTCTCAAATACAGAGGGGCCGGTCATGCGAGCCACGCGATATAGAATCACAAATAAAAAATGAAAAAACATGAATGTAAACAACTTAGGGTGGGAAGGGAGGGAACTGAGACCAAAAAACTGCTGTGAGAAGACGCCGATAATGGAGAAAGAGCCCAACAACATATATATAGCCTCGTCTCTCCCCAAAATGGCGATCCGACGGTGTCGAATCGCATGCATTTTGGTGAGAGACTCGTCTGGAGGGGAAAACCAGCCGATCAAAAGAGAACTTCCATTTCAAAGCCTAGGGTGATGAGACAGGGAGATGGTGTAGAACAATAGGTAAGTGGATCTAAAAAGGAAGAAAAGAAGAGTTAAATACATAAGGAAAGGGAATAAAGACAACAATTCATCAAGAAAAAATGCTAAAAAAGTCAACACTAGGCTTAGGTGCTACCAAGATAAGTTCCGAGCAAAGCCAAGTTTGAGGTGTTATAAACATAAAAGACTATAACAATCTAAGTAGACTATTTACGGCGGCTTCGATAGTAAAAACCAACCAGTATCAACTAGTGTAAACCAACAATAGTAAGAAACAATATCTAAATATGATGGTGTCAAGCATATGTGGGTGAAAAATATCACGTTACTATTAAAAATACGTAGAAACCAATAAAACACAATATCCTAAGTTGGTAACAAACGTCCATGACGCAAAAAAGACAAGGTACATTAGAAAAATATATTCAAAAGAATAGAAACAAACGTATTCAAAAGAAAAGGAAAATAGAAACAAATATACTCGAAAAGAAAACATATTCGAAAGGAAATAGAAATGAATGTACTTAAAAGAAAATAAACTATGTCAACATATGAATTTGAACCCGTCACCACAAGTTAA
The DNA here is from genome assembly GCA_021234155.1 of Isoetes taiwanensis. Lineage (NCBI taxonomy): Eukaryota > Viridiplantae > Streptophyta > Lycopodiopsida > Isoetales > Isoetaceae > Isoetes > Isoetes taiwanensis. The sequence continues at coordinate 177,276 of JAJEKV010000271.1, read as the reverse complement.
AGAGCATTGCATGCTAAACATTATTACCCATAAGCATTAATAATAAATAGTTTACGTTCTATATATATTATTCGAGTAACGGAGAATGCAAAGAAGCATGCACAGGTCGACAAAGAAGTGGAGCATGCAAAGAAGCATGCAAAGAAGCATGCATGCAAAGAAGCGGAGCATGCAAAGAAGCATGCGAAAGGGAAAACAGGGAAAGACAAATTCGAGAAAATATAACGGCGGAACAAGCAGGGATTGACGGCAACAGATGTGTTTAAGAGGAAGAAGTTTGATGCCAGGAAGCACGCACCAAGCATAAAAGCGTGGGATACAACGGAAAAACATGAAAAAGCATGAAAAAAGCCCTCTGGTGATCGGGACATAGGTATATTACAATTCTGAGAGAAAGAATGAGATGATGATCTGATCAAAGCATATGAGATAACGAAATTTTGATTTGGGTTTAGATTCACAGTGATAAACCTGGTGTCAAATCCAGAGAAAAACATACAACCCTAATTGAACAACAGGATAAAGAATGAAAAGCCCTACAATAACGAATATGAAGATGCTATGGGGATGCAATCAAAATAGCTATAGAAAAAGAAGCAGCAAGTGATGCTTGACACAACCGACGGAAGCAGCAGCTCACAATTGCCAACCAAAGATTTCTCATGCGAGATAAAAAACATGTTAGACATAGAAAAAATTAAGAAGCATTGCTGAACACCCAGAGAAAAGAATGAACTCAAAAGATTAGGTGCTACCACCACACCAAGAGAAGCATCGAGCGCCATAACGAGAAAAGCATACAAGGTAAGGCCTCTTTCTTATTTGATGTTGCATGTAATCTTGTACGCAAAGGCATCTTTATGGTAGGTGGTAGACTTTCATAAAGCTTATCCCTTGTGTTTGGAGAAACAGAGTTTTTTCTTGAAACTTGCAAAAACACGGTGAATGTATCATGTCTAGCTATTATTTTGATACTGACAGCATATGAATACACAAATAAAACAAGTTTGCATTCCATTCATAATTTTGCAGTATAAGAAGCGTTCTTCTATAAACATATTCAATCAAACCCACACCCATTTCCTCTAAGTCTCGAACAATGCAATTTAAACATAATCTAAGCATGGCATGCTATTGTTGGATCTACAATGAGCATATGTGGCATGCACCCTCTTGTCGTGGCCAACACAGGCATACATTAAGCTAACTGATAATGTTGTTAAAGTTTTTGAAGCCTCACCAATTATGTTGTATCAGGTATAATATAACAGTTTATCTTTCTATTCCTATGCATGGCCATGAATCCTCCATTTGTTCTTGTTCTGACCATATATGGGAAAAAACAAAGTGGTCATATTACCATGTGAATATATAACTTGAAATAAACCAGCTCACACAGCTTTCAGCAACCAGTAGTAAATTGATAGTTTGTATCAAAATCCAAAGTAAAAAACATAGCAGGTTACAAATCAGCCTGTCAATTTGAGTCGGCATGATGAAGAGATTAGCTATTCTTTGCCTGTTGGGCCTCCTTTAGTTGTTCTTCAGATGATACTGACTTCTTTATTTTTTCAGAACCAACCAAGTCCACAAAACTCAGCTGCAATTGATGAGATCCCTATTAACTTCAAATCAAAGATAGATCAGATTACATCTACAAAATGCCACTAGACTAATTGAAATGTCCAGAGTCCACAAGTACCAATTCTAAAGTTCGATCAGAGGTTGATTTGTACATTTTGGCGCTTTGAATAGAGGTGACTTATTATCTAACAACCTAATTTTCATGAGTTGCAAATCATAGTGGGATAGGCTAGACATACAATCAGTGCCAATTGGTATGATGTAGCTGTGAATGTGATTTAGACATTAGGTTGTAATAAGGGTTAGTCAGGAGTACTAACAGTCGTCACATTCCTACAGCAAAGCAAAAGCAAGGATAGACTTTGAACCACACCCGAACTCCTTATTCACTATATGAAAGTTAAATAGTTGGAATCTCTGCCGAAGTTAAAAACAAGTAAACGAGCTAAAATATACCACTGCCTACAGATTATACATAGAAAGAAAATGACAAAAATAATAGGGATTGTGATCTTAGCTGAGACAAACAACAAAAGCATGCATGATCCTTGTGCAGCATCAGTATCCACAATACCAAACGGGAGCGATCTATCTTTAATATTGTAATTTATATCATATATAACCACTGAATTTGCTAGAAGTTTTTTTTTTTTTTTTTTTTTTTTTTTGGGGCTAGGATTCCTATCAAAAGGACAATACAAAATGAAAGCATTATGCCAACGATTTAAAAATTTCCGTTAATATACATAGAAACAATATGTGTAAAAACTTAGTAATATTAAAAGCATGAATCTACATCCAGACAAATGTAGACTTGCAGAACCACTTGCCATTACAACTTCATGAACTTGCAAAGCATTTGGACAAGAAGCGATAGCTCTATCGAATGCTTAGGGACACTTAAATTAACCAATTCTAGATAATAGATTAACCAATTCTAGAAGAACGTTGTGTCCTTGATTTCATGCATATACAAGCAGAATTCCACATACATGGAGCATGCATCATCAACAGTATGACAGTTACGATACATATCAATAAGAATGTTACTAGAAATATGTCTTGCTAAAATCCTGGTTTATGAATTCGTTTGCCAGTCCCTCAATTCTAGTCCTTGCTCGGACTTTATAGGAATTGTGCACTCTGATTGGTCCATATGCGGACCCAAAGGAATGCTAGCTGAAGAACTGGATGAAGAATTTGTAAGAGAAAAAATAGGCTTGAAGATGCGCTTCAAGAAGGAATGGATTCCGAAGAGCAAAGGGAACAGGTGCGTGCATCTCTGTGCGTGATTTGTCGTTATTTTACATGGTCTTAAAAATGTGCATCACATTCCATCTTCTAGCAAGCATATGGCTACAAAAGCCTATAGATGGTTTGTTTGATCAGAGCAAACTGTTATAGAATGTAGAGGATCACTCCCTACCATTTGGGATCCCAATGACTGTCATGGTTTATTGCATTCCTATCGGGTGAGTTTCTGACTTTGATTGTTGGTGTGCGAAATTTTGGAGAAGTCCCTTGCAATTTTTACGTGAGAAACATCGTATCTCAGCAAGACGTAATCCATCCAATTGAGAAGTCTTATCTGTCAATAAAAAAGGTATGAAAGATGACACATTCAATATTATCTTCGTTTAAGATTGATCAACCCTTCATTTTTTGGTGTTGCCGCATGAACTGGTGCATTTACAGGTGTCGGGACAACTCAGCAAATACTTATACGGTCGAAGGCGATCATTCAGCTCCACATGGAGAAAAATGGTTAAAAGGGGAGAGGTGTACATAGGGATTATCGATGTCATCTCACAATGTGACAAATGTATCTAATACCAGATTGCTCTAAGATCACCTATTATTGGTTCAATCATATCAACCTGCATGGTGGTGTAGCTCATGGGAGGGCAGTTGATCCACAAAAGGGTTTGATATTTAGTTTGCCCTCTGGCTCTCCAAAAAGAAGAAGGATTGGATTCTCAGAAGATCATGGTCTACCACACTCCTTGGAGTGTGTTTTAACATGCACCAGAAGAGTTGAAATTTGAAATGCTCTGTGAAAAGGAAAGAAAGCTTGAATATCCATGACATGTTGCCGATTCTCGATATCTACAATGTTGAGAAATCTGTCATACGTGGCAACTAGAAATTGCATGACGACCTTCCCACCAGCATCTACATGTGAGCTCAACTAAATGTAGATTGTCTGTTCATCCACCAACAAGGAACCCTATTAGGTGTGTTGACTCCATCCAGAGAGAACAATTTTCAATAGTTGATATGAACTATAAAGTAGCCGATGCTATTAAATCAGCTACCACAAAGCCGCATATTATTTAAAACAAAAAGAGCTCGGTGATGGTTGTCACCAATCGCCTTCCTTGATTTAGCGATATTCTGCTACGACTCAAATGGCCTCGTCACTTCGATGAATCACTTAAGCCCCGAGACATCTTCGGTGCCACAAAGACAAAGCCATATATATGGATTCCACTTTTAAAACAAATGACGAGGTACTTGTTTGGCAATATTAGTGATATCAACAACTCTCTTTAACTTGCAGTATTACCAAGCTTGATAGCTTTGCAAGCTATTATCTTTTCACTCTAATTGCATTTGAGAACTATCCAATGGGATGCCGGCTTTCTGGATTATCACAAATAGCTAGATGAAGAGTGGCATATCTCAGTGGTTGGAAGCATTGAGGGAAGCAGTCCACATCCTATAATTCAGGATTGCAACCCTCATGCTTCATCATGAATGATGCTCATTCCGAAATCAAAGCCTGCAAGACGGTAATGAATCATTTTATAAACTAACGTGGTCAAGTCCACAATCTTTGTGTGACGTAGTTTTTTCACATAGTGCTAGTTTGAATCGACATTTGACACATTAGGAGAGCTAAGTGGCTGTCAAGAAACATGAAGGACAAGGAGGCCAGGAACAAAAGTCACTGAGCTAGGTGCAATTATGTATGGGATAGGGGGTCCTCCTAGAGACTTACCAGTTAGTAAAGAACTTGGAGATGCGGCTACTGTGGAAGCTGGAAAGCTTGTGTACAGGGAAGCTTGTAGAATTGAAGCTACGAAGAATTTGGATTCATTCAAAGATAAGTATGTGACAAGGTATCCCAAGCTGAAGGCATGTATGAATAAGGAATAGACGAAAAATATTTGTCAATGGATCTTGGCGTTTAGAATGTATCACTATTCAACCCAAGAGATGATTGCAGCTATAGAGGTGTATCACTATGCCCCCAAAAGTTGTCTAGGCGTGTTCAAGCCTCAACTTAGCTATTCACGAAGAAGATGGAGTCAATCTTAGAGACAATGGGTCCAGGCAGCATGCCAGTTCGTAAAGTAGATAGCTTGAATTTCTAATTAAGAATTGACCATTGTTTGATTAGACGGATGATTAATCTTATATTGATTCTCAATTTGAGGTTATAAATGGATTTATGGTAGTTCTTTGTTGCATCTCTTGTGCTTGTGGCATGGGGGATTGAGACCTAAAATCCAATAGGATTATAGATGTTTCTATCTAGAATCTCATAAATCCCAACAAATGCGCCATGTGCACAAGAGCCCACCTGGCCATCACAACAAGAGAATGTCATTTAACGACGTGGGGTTGCAGCGTTTGGGTCACGCGATGTCACATTTGACGTGACCAAGTCACGTCAACGCCGCAACTAGCGACGCCACATCGTCCACACGTCGGTACATGTCACATGCGACGCGAACTGCAATGTCAGTCGTTGCGTCTGCCATGGCGTCGTTGTGTCTGTGCCGAGTTTGTCATGCCAGCTTGCATGTCGGCGACATCATGTTGCCTGCGATGTGACGTCGCTGTACCGGGAAATCCACATGCCAGTACTTTGTTGCGACATGGCGCCAACAGGTGCGTGGCGTGGCCAGTGACTGTTGACTAGGCATCGCATGCGACGTCACGTGCCATGGATGCATGACAAAATCTAGCAAAGTTGTACTCATTATAGAGTAATAAACTGCAACATGCAAATTCTAGTAATAATTAAATGTTAAATGTCAAAACAAGTTTCAAAGCACTAGTTCTAACCTTTATATAATACCGAAGCCAAAATAAGATGATAGTTTGTGCATGACCCTTTAACATCGTTGTGTTTCACGACTTTCATTATAAGCCGTCAGTTATATGTAATGGGGAGGTCATGAGAAAGCGACATGTTAGAAGGAGGATATAACCAACTAGCGTAACTTTACCTTGAGCGTACTTGTAAGAGGTTATTTGAATTAGTGTTTTATGTTCCAGCTATATGCCTTTGCCTTGCTACACTTAGCCAGAAGCTTGAGCTCCAAGGCCCAATTGGACTTGGGTCTTTGAGCTGGTTTTGGTGAACTGGCTAAGATCTCAAAGTATTGAAGTAACCTATACCTATTTGCTTATTATCTGTAATTAGGTATTTGATACTTTCGTTAACTTCTGGATTTGTTGTATCTGTAGGTGGTATACAGTTTGTAAGACGAAGAAGTCTTGAATTAGGTTTTGGAAGATTAAAAAGATTTGGATCATTGGTGTGATCCGTAGCAATTCGTATTGATATGGTCTGTGGGGTATGGGATAAAGCGTAGAAAGGTTGGGGACCATTGGATAACGATTTTCATGAAGGATCTGCCCTTTCGGGGTGCTGATTATCACTAGAGGTGCTAGTACATAACATTTGGTATCAGAACCAATGTTCAATTCCTCATGGCAACATTAATGTGTTTTATATGCTTGAGGGAAAATATCTCGAGGACAAGGAGGAATTGGTATGGTCTGTGGAGTATGGAATAAAGCCTGGAAAGGTCAGGGCCCATTGGATAACAATATCCATGAAGGATCTGCACTTTTGGAGTCAGTTGGTTATCACAAGAGATGCTAGTGCATAACAGAACTGTTAGAAAAAATATGGTTGGTCATCATATATTCCTGTAGGTTCAGATCCCTATGCAGCATAAGAGCTCAGACTGACACTAGAAATATCACACTGATCTTAGGGAAGAAGGAAGTTAAGTTGTTTAAGTTGCTAAGGGAATGATATGATTGAGAGGAAAGAAATATGGAGACTAAAGGTTATAGTTGCTTAATGGTTTATGAATTAAACCTTAAAGATGACGGGTTATTTAAAAGATAAGTATCACCAAAAATATGCAAGAGGTTAAGGCCGAATATCTATGGAAGGAAAGTTGACAAGCTAAAATTATGATTATTCTGCTTAACCGTCGCCAGATCAGCCATAGAAGATCACTGTAAATAGCCCTGTAGATAATTAATGGATATACAGATTTGGAGATGCCAGAGGTGCACGAAACACTCTGTACAGATGTTTTATTGAATGAATAAGACTGTAAATTACTGTTCATTTGGAACCCTTGAAGTTTTCATTTGAAACCATTGAAGTGGTCGACCATTGCAATAGAATTATTATCATGAATAATATCAATTAAGTTGGATAAGTGGTTTTGTAGTGCAATGGTTTATGGAAGTTAATGGTTAAACTAGATTGATCTAAGTTAGATGCATTGAGGCTTCAAGAATTCTAACATTGGTATTAGAGCTGGTGAATTGCAGACCAAGTTGAAAGCAATGGCTAGCAGATTCGGAGCAAGTTTGCTTGCTACAGTGGATGCTTATCATGGAGGTCCTGGATTCCAGATTTGGAAGGACTCCATTAAGCATGTGTTGGAAGTGGAGGATTTATGGGATCTTGTTGATCCTGATGGAGTTGCTGAAAGCATGGGAATAGGCAGAAACACTCAAATAAGGTTTGTTTCAGAAATGTCTGTTAATGCTGCAACTAATAATGTTGGTGAAGGTTCAGATGATACAAATCCAAGGGAGACGTCTGTACCAAGTGCTGGAGGAAGGTCAGTCAATGCCAAAGTAAAGGAAGCTCAGGAAATCATTTCTTGTAAGGTAAGTCCAACAATCAGACTTAGACTCAGAAATAAATCTCCAAGGCAGATGTGGATGTACCTCTTAGAACACTATGAACAAAAAACATCTTCTCAAATAGATCTTCTTGAGAATGAACTGAGAGGACTTAAACTCCAAGAAGATGGTGATGTAGCTGAGTTCTTCAACAAATTTGATAACATAATTGCAGATCTAGCAGGAGCAGGGGTAAATATGTCAGATAGAAGTCAAGTGCTACAAATTTCTAGAGCTATCGGTGAAAATCAAAACCTGGCTCTATTTATTAGGAACATGAGCAAAACCAGGGAAGATGCAGAAAATGTTCTTAGAACAGAATTTGAGCAGAGAAAAATCTCTCAAGAAGAAGGGCATGCAAGTGAAATTTTATATACTGCCAACAAACCTAAACAGATAAAGGGAAATTGTTTCAATTGCCATGAGCCAGGTCATTTTAAGGGAGATTGCCCTAAACTAAAAAATGAGCTGACTTGTTATCATTGTGGAGGTAAAGGGCATTATGCATCCAAATGTGCAACACCAAAGGAATATGGAAGAGGTAGAGGAAAGGGAAAAGAAGATGGAGGAGGAAGAAATATGAATTATAGAGGGAGAGGAGGCAGAAGATCATCTGGAGTCCACATAGTCCAAGAACACAATGAAGGAGAAAAATCAGAGATTGAAGATGAAAATGAGGTAAACCTTGCCTTACCTATTCTTGATAAGAGATTAGAGTCTAACAAAATCTCTGATGCGCTTGTAGTTGATAGTGGAGCTGAAAGATCAGTAGTACAATCATCTACACTGCTCAAGAATATTACTCAAGCAAGTTCAAGGAATATTGAAGTTGGAAATGGAGACTTATTGCAAATAGAAGGAAGGGGTCTGCTGCAGTTATTAGATCTAGAAGGAAAAATAGTTAACATTGAAAATGTCTTGTGTGTGCCTTGCATTGTCAAGAACTTAATATCTGTAAGTCAGCTTGTTGACTTAGGATATCGAGTCAATTTTGACTCTAAAGGATGTAGAATCTTTCTCAATAATGAATTGAAGTTTTTTGCTAAAAGATATGGTAATTTATTCCAAATGGAAAATCAGTGCTACAATAGTGTGAACTCGGTTGGTATGTCAGAAATGGAACTATGGCATAATAGGCTGGGATATACAAATTGCAATAACCTCAAAATATTGGCAAAGGAAGGATGGATTGACTGTAAAAATCAGCAAATAGAAAAGTTTGTATGTGAAGGTTGTTTACTGGAAAAATTAAATAGATTGCCTTTCAAAAGGACTAAAAGCAGAGCAAGTCAAGCATTGGAGTTGATTCACACTGATTTGTGTGGTCCACTAAATGTAAGGGGAAGATCAAACAAGAGACACTTTATAACATTCATAGATGATTATAGTAGAATGTGTAAAGTTTATTGTCTAGAAAGGAAATCTCAGGCCTTGGCAGCTTTTAAACAATATGTACAAGAGGTTGAGAGAGAAACAGGCCTAAAAATCAAATGTATAAGGTCTGATCGAGGAGGGGTGTATTTGTCCACAAAGTTCAAATTTTTTTGCATTTCTAATGGCATCAAAAGACAACTTACATGCAGGTATAACCCTCAGCAAAATGAAGTAGCAGAAAGGAGGAACATAACCATTATGGATGCAGTAAGAGCTATGACCAAGCACAGTGGGCTGCCAAATTATCTTTGGGAGGAAGCACTCAAAACTGCCATTCTAATTCAAAATAAACTACCCTCTTCTGCACTAAAAGGTAAGGTGCCTCAACTTCTTTGGTCAAATTCAGAAAATAAGATAGATCTTAGTTGGCTCAGAGCATATGGCTGCTTAGCACATTCACACATTCCATCAGAGCTGAGAAAGAAATTAGACAACAAGGCTGAAATTGGATATCTTGTGGGGTATGACAATGAATCAAAGGGATATAGACTTTTTGTTCCAAATACTAAGCAGATTATCATTAGCAGAGATGTAATTTTCGATGAGGAGGTTTTTTATAAGGACAGACTAAGAAAAAAAGAAGAAAAGATGAATGCATCATATGATGGAAAAAAGATGACTTTTGAAGTAGATTTAGAATCTAATGATGGCAGTGATGAGCAGAATAAAGAGGATAGTATGAGGCAAGAAGATACATCAAATCAACATCCATCAGCTGAACATGAGGAAGAGGAAAGTATACAAGATGAACAGTGCATCAAAAGGAGAAAAACACAAGCAGAAAAATTAGTAGAAGAGGCAAGAATTGACAATGTAGAATATGGGAGAACTGAAAGTGGAAAAAGCAAAAGATTGCAACAACTAAGTCATGATAATGATCAGATCTTGGCAATATTGGAAGATGTTGAAACCTCTCAGAGACTTGAGGAGGCTTTAATTGTGGAGCCAAGGAAAAATGAATAGCAGCAATGAATGATGAATTAGAATCTTTCAAACAAACTCAAACCTATGATATAGTGAATTTTCCCACTAATCAAAATGTAATTGGCAGTAAATGGTTGTTTAAGGTGAAAACAAATGCTGATGGCAGTAAAAAATTTAAGGCAAGACTTGTGGCACAAGGGTTTACACAGAAAAAGGGAATTGATTATGACGAGACATATTCTCCTATTGTTAAGCTTACTATTTTAAGGCTGTTGGTCAGTCTAGCTAATGCATTAAACTTGGAATTACATCACATGGATGTAAAAACTGCTTTTTTGAATGCTAAATTAGAAGAGGACATATTTATGAGGCAAGCTCCAGGATTTGAGGTTGGCAACAATAAGGTTTGGAAGTTAAACAGGGCGGTTTATGGACTTAAACAGTCTCCAAGAGAATGGTATCTCTGTATTGATAACTATCTAAGAGAGCAGGTGTTGCCCCCAAAGGGCAACATACTAACTGTTGGTTCATGTATTGGATTCAGGTCAAGTCATTTTGGAAGAATTAAATAAAAAAAGAGCTTGGTAGTCAACATTGATGTGAAGGTCAAACAACATCAATCTCCAAAGGTCAATACAAATATTCAATGTCAACTCCCATGGAGAAATACTCTATTTTGAGGTCAAAGGTAGTCAAAGGATGCTTTATGAGATTCTGGGTTGAGAAGATTGGAAGATGCTTTTTGAAGATTGGAAGACAAATTTTGGAAGACCCCATGGTATTTGATTCCACCTCCTAGCCATTTTTTATCCATATTCTTACCCCCATTTTGAAATTTTCCTAGTCATATTTCCCTTATACCTATATCCCCCCTTGCTCACCTTTTTTGCCAATCACACCATGCTTGCCATGCTTCCCGTGGACGTAAAAATTCATCTTATCTTATCTTATCTTTTTTTCCTAATGCCTTTTGCCCTCTCGAAAATGATCTTTCCATCTCATATTCTTTTTCTCATTTTATACCCCATGTCATACCCTTGCAAATGTCCCTAGTCTAATTCTTGTTTGTAATTTCTTATACCCCTTTTTTTGCTTTACCCACTATTGTGCCTTAAATACCCATGTTACCCATATACCCCATGGAATATTCCAAGCATGGTATCTAGACCTAGCATATTCCCAAAAAATTAGGGTTGCCATTGTCTCAAATGATCAAAACTTCTTAACTATTTTATGGGGCACCTTTTGAACCATAGCCTAGCTTTTCTAAATTTCGAAATACAGCATATTCTGAGTTTATACTCCCCAAATATACGGCCACCGTATCGCGAGATTTTTGGAAAAATACAGTTGAGCAACCCTAAACCTGGAAACTTGCTCGAATCACGCCGGAATTGGATTCCTAAGCTATAAAAACTACCTATTCTTGGATTCCCGCTCATAAGCATCTCATTAAGCCTAAAATTAAGTCCTAAGATGCCGGAATCATCAAATCCAAATCTATATACCGGGAAACAATTACGAGAAGTTTTTTGAAGGCCCGACGATCAAACCTCAACATTGATACATGCCGAGCATGATCTCAAGACGCTATGAAGTATCCGGAGCATTCCACGCTTCGATTTGAGAAAATTGGATTGATATTCCTGTTATGATATTATTATATGACCTTCTGAGATATTTTGATGATTGATTTATGATCCTGAGACCCATATTCATCTTGTATTACCTTCATATCAATGAAAATTGCTTGCCAAGTGCTTAAAAAATTTACTGTCATGATCTTTTGGTATTTTTGCCATATAAACATTTTTACAGTAAGATATCCCATCATCTTTTCTTGCATATGACCATTTGTCCCTCATTTCCCATCATATTTGCACCTGTGTGCACAAAAAGCCCGAGAAATAACCATTCTAAACTCAAGTTATCATTTTTTGCATTTGGGACTTACACTTTGGGACTTACACTTCATCTCAGTTTTGGAATTTCTCAAAAATTCCCTCTGCAACTCAAGTTACAAAATTCTGAGATCTGTCTGTGGCTTTGACTGGTATTGACCAAAAATTGACTCAACTTTGAGATCGAATATCTTGCAGACTAGACTTGGTCAAGATCTTTTCCCTTGCATGCCTATAACTTTTCTATACAAGTCACAATGATTTGACCTTGAAAATCAATCCACCTATGAGAACTACATCGATTTGAGTGAAGGTTCTATATTCTTGAATTGGGAAAGGTATGAGTACTTGATATTTGAGCTTTTTCTTTAAAAAATTCTTGTGTAGACTGATCACCTTAAGTGATCTGGAGGTTCTAACCCCAACTTGAGCATAAATTCAAGTTGGCTTCTTGTGTTTGACTCTCTAGCCAGGTTGAGGGTCAACATCTTGGAGGTTCTACCGAGGTCTTCCTGGATTTCAGAACTCATGGCTCCAAAGCAAAAGTTTCCAGCAGAACAAGAACCATTAGAAGATGTTGATGCACCAGATCATTGTAGAGAAAGGCCATTGCCTTCAAGTTTCTCAACTAGCCTGCTTCAAAACATGCCATACCAATTCGAGTTGAATGTCCCTGTTCCTTTGCCTACTTTTGATTCCAGTATGAGTGCTAACAACTTTTTGAGAATATTTGAGGATTATTACAGGGATTATGGTTTCGAGAAAGGGTGCAAGCTTTCAGAGTTTGAAAAATGTTTCAAAGAAGAGAGTGAAGCTGGTGCTTGGTTAACTTATGAGAAGTTAATGGGTACCACTTCATGGGATGAACTCGTCAAGAAGTTCCTGGATAGGTTTGGTAAATTAGCTGCTCCAAAAGATTTGCTTAATGAGTTGCAAGGTTTTTCTATACATGCAGGAGAAAGTGTGAATCAGTACAAAGAAAGGTTTAGCACATTTATGAGCAGGTGCCAAAGAGCACAAGTCACAATCCCAACCCTTTTTTTAGTTACTGCTTTCATCAATGGTTTGGAAAGAAGACCAGATATCCAAAGGAAGTTGCTCAAGATCCAAGCTGCTGAAGGATTTGATTCTATATACAAAGTTTTTGCCAAAACCACTGACCTAACTCAGATGCTCTCCACTTTGCCTGACAAGCACCATGTTTCTCACCATAGCCATGATCCTTTTTACCCTGATGCTACTGATGCACATTATGATCATCACCATTCCATTCCAGTTTATGCCATACAGAAAGAAAAGAAGAAATCTAAAGAGGAGGAAGCTAATTCTCAAGTTGCGAGGTTAAGTCGGACCTATCTAAGGTTACCAAGCTTTAGCGTAACTAACCAAACAATTGGTTGAACTCAAGGCTACAAGAACAGGTAAAACTTACCCTGAATGTATTCATTGCAATAGGAATTCTCATCCATCAGAAATTTGCTATTGGCAAGTGTGTCCTAAATGCAATAGAAAAGGCCACTTTGGAAAGGAATGTCATGTTTGTTCTTTTTGTAAAGAAGTTGGCCATACTGATGTTAGGTGTGTTGTTAAGGAATATTTTGCTAAGCAGGAAAAAGAAAAGAGACCAGAGCCTAAACCTCCTGTGAGATTTGTTGAACCAAGTACCTCTATAAGATTTATTCAGGCTACAGAAGTTCCTAAATCTGAAGAAGTTATGGTGGTGCAAACTAGAAGCATGAATGAAGCTCATGTACATGCTGAATCAAGTAGACATTCCACTGCCAGGTCTTCACCACCTGTGGTGGAATCACCTGCTCAAATCATAGCTCCACCCCCTCAGCAAAAATATGGTAAGAAAGATCAAGACTTTGATGAAGTTGATGTTTTGCTCAAAAACTCCAAAGTAAGTGTGGACCTTTTCACCTTGCTAAAGATTGCACCTAGCTATAGAAAAAGAGAGTACCGCAGCAAACCGGGTGGTAAGACATTGAATGCTTGTGTGAATTTTACTGATGCCACTAACCTTGTTCTAGCACGTAATGAAGAAGACCCCTCGAGCATTCACATGTTCACCGCTTTAGGAGGTTATACCTTCTCAAACGTGTTACTTGATGGGGGATTCCCCTTAAACATCATGCCATATCATATTATGAAGAAGTGTGGTTTCGAGGTGGACAAGAAAGTTTCTATATTATTAAGATCTTTTTATAATGCTAAAATTACTTCTATTGGTGCGGTGACTAAAGTGCCCAATATCTACGTAAGGCATAACTCAGAAGTGCTAACTTTATTGTAGTGGCTTTTGAAGATATAGGGGATGAATCGACATCTATGATCTACTTTTAGGGAGAAGATGGTTAGCCACTGTGGATGCTAGGCCAGTTTGGTCTCAAGGGAGATGTACCATCTCCAATGGTTCTCAAACTGCTACAATTTACAATCAAGATGGCTCCTACGGCTCTAAAGAAGAGGTAAACTTTATTAAGGAAATGCTGATTGAAGAACCTTTGGGATCTTACAGAATAAAAAATACAAGACCAAGGAAATATGAAATGGTTCCTCTCATTATGGAATGTGCACTCCCCCAATGCATAAGGGCCATCGATTCTTATGGTTTGATGGAGGTATTTCTAAAAAATTAAATATTGCATCATCTGCTGCTATTTTGAAAGATTCCTCTCACAAATGTTTAGCTAAAGTAGGAAGAATCTTCCCCCAAGTTACATCTAATGTAGCAGAATATAAGGCTTTGATTGCAGGTCTTCAGGAGGCCAAAGCTATGAATATTGCCAACATTCACATTTATGGTGACTCACAATTAATTTGTAGGCAAGTTTCAGGAAACTACCAAACAAAAAATGCAGATATGGAGCTCTTGAAAAATCAAGTAATGGGAGTACTCTCGAGTTTTGCTTCATGGGAGATCACTCACATACCAAGAGAGAAAAAAATGTGGAAGCCGATGCCCCGTGGTAGAGAGAAACTCTCATGTCACATTTAACTGAGGGAGCTATTCCGGAGGAAGATCTTGATGCTAGTGAGGTGAAAGCACTTTGTCCCATCCTAACCATTAATGCATCAGAGGAAAAGGACACTGAAGAGATTACAATCACAAAAAATGGTAAGACTAGAACCCCGCTTTGTTGTAGATTTGAATACCAAAATAGGGAGAACATACAAATGTTTTTGAAGAAAGGAAGGATGTGTTTGCCCCGGGATTATTCTCGAGCTCACCGGGTATTAAAGCTGAGGTATGCCAATTTGAAATCAAGATTAAAGAAGGATGTAAGCTTGTTTTTCAAAAATTGAGAAGAATTAATGCTTCATTGATGGGATTAATCAAAGATGAGTTGGATAAAATGCTAGATGCAGGTGTTATTATTGAAATCATTAATCCGTAATGGGTATCTTGCATTGTACCCAGAAAAAAAAAAGAGTGGTGCCTTAAGGATTTGCATTGATTATCGAGATCTCAACAAAGCTACCATCAAGGACTTGCTATCCCTTGCCTTTTTAGAAGAAATCTTATATGTCAGAAAGCAGGAAAAGAGATGTACTCATTCTTAGATGGATTTTCAGGATTTAATCAAATTGGCATTAAGGAAGAAGATCAACCAAAGACCTCTTTTATTACCCCTTGGGGAACTTATGCAATGAAAAGAATGCCTTTTGGATTGATGAATGCACCTGCCACTTTCTAGAGAGCTATGGACGTTATTTTTAGACCTATGTCTCCTCAAGCATTCAGAGTTTACTTGGATGACCTTTGCTTAGGATCTCACCCTACTAATCATTTGGAATTGCTTGCAAAAATATGCTCTTTGTGCAGGGACTCTGGAGTCAACCTTAACCCAAAGAAATGTATTTTTTTGCATCCAAAGGGCAACTTTTGGGGCATGAGGTGTCCAACAATGGTATACAAGTGGCACAAGAAAAGGTTGAAGCCCTCAAAAAACTGGTACCCCCCAAGAAATTGAAGCAGGTCAAAAGTTTTATTGGCATGACTAGTTTTCTTAGGATGTATTCCTAACTTTGCTCACATTATAAATCCTATTTCCAAACTGACAAGAATAGGTAGGATTTCTAAATCTGAGAGCAAGTATGTCCCTGTCACATGGTCATCAGATTGCCAAGAGTCTTTTGAGTTACTTATAAAATCCATTTGTGAGGCTACTCTCTTAAAAAACCCGATTTGGATATGCCATTTGAGGTTTATATTACTATCACTAAGAAGGCTATAGGTCTAGCTATTCTACAGGACAAGCATACCATAGCTTTTGCCAGCAAACAATGGAGTTCAACTGAAGAAAAATACACCAGATTGGAAAAGAGTGCTGCTGCTCTTATGTTCCTCATTGACAGACAGGGTCACTTGCTATTGAAGAGTTTTGTTCAAGTTTATATGAAGCAAAATCCAATGGGGTTGTTATTTGGTAAGGCTACTTCCAAACCAAAAATTCAAAGGTGGACTTGTAAGCTACAAACTTTTAATATTTCCATTAAAGAATTGCATCAGGTCAAGAGTCCCAGTCTTTATTTACCTTACATTTTCTTTGACCATGAAGATGCAGTGGAGGTTGTTGACTTTGTGGATGCCTTAGCTTATTTACAGGCAGAAGATGAAGATTAGATCCAACAAGATTGGCATCAGCCTATTAAGAATTTTCTACAATTCAAAGAAATGCCCTCAGGACTGACTTCGAGCCAGCAAAGGAGATTTAAAGAAAAATGTAGGCAATTTAAAATGATCAATGATATTTTATGTAAAGTCAACATGGAAGGAGTATTATTGAGGTGTGTCAATGAAGAAGAATCCGCCCTGATCATTAGAGAAATGCATGAAGGAGTATGTGGAGGCCATTTTGCTGGAGACACCACTGCTAAGAAAATTCTCAGGTCAGGTTATTATTGGCCTACAATATTTAAACATTGTTATACTGCTATAAAGTCTTGCCACAGTGTCAGATATTTGGCAAAAGGATCCTCCTCCCAGCTGCATTAAATCCTATCATTTCTCCAGGACCCTTCCAAATATGGGGACTGGATTATATTGGCCCTATTAATCCCCCTTCTGCAGGTCAATAAATCAAGGGAAGACTCAGCTAGTAAGTTTGAAAATCTTTGGAAAGGTCCCTATGAGGTGTTGGAACCTGCAGGCACCAATTCTTATTGGTTAAAAGAATTAACTTCAGGGGTGCCACTTCTAAATCCTATCAACACTATCCACCTGAAAAGGTACTGGGATCAGCATATATGCTTGTCCCTTTTTATGCTCTAGAACTTAGACAAGTTAGAATTAAAGATTAAATATTAGATAGGTTAGATTTCACTTTAGAACTAAAGTTTTCATTGAGTTTATGTTTGCAGTTAGCCAGAATGAAGGATGAACTATCAAACTACTCCAAGACAAGGATTTTCACTAATGAATTGCCAAGTGTCATTTGCAGGAGCACCCTTCTTCCATCCTCATTCATCTGTCTCATTGTGGTCCTGCCCTCCATTTAGCCATATATTCCTCATTTTATTTCCCTAAATGTGCACTCTGCAAATTCAGCTTCACCATCATGGCAGAGTTGCAAAGGTCAAGATTAACTTGTTTGTGTGTTTCCATGACAGGTGCATCCTTTCTCCATCTTTATTCATCTGTCATAAGTGGTCCTGCTGTCGGATGGGCATATTTGCCCTTTATTCCAAGATCTGGACCGTACATAATGATCCTCGTTTGTGGGGTATGCATGTACAGGTTTTTGTATACTGTATATTGAGGTTTGCAAAATACTATAAGGTTTGAGAGAATGTACTTAATGGTGTTAATTTTGTACATGTATTGTGAATATATTTTTGGGGCTCTCGCTGCCCTACGTAACCCCCCGTGTGAATATGCACCCAAACCAAAGGGGGTTTAAGGGGGATTTTAATTTAAATGTGTTAAATGCAATGGTTTATGTTAATAATGTTAATGGTAGTTGTGTTAAAAAAAAATTTTGGGCCCTTCGGGCCCTAACTAAAGCAAACATAGGTAGACCTTATGGACGTAAATATTAATTACTAAAAAGCACAATAACATGAAGACAAACAAATTATTTCCATGGCAAAGGGATTCAATTGATGATTGCATGTATGCATTCTTATATACATGGCATTCAAGTGTTGCCCATTTTTCTCAAAACAGTCAATAAATCGCTTAACAATTTCCTAGCAATCTATATATACATGGCATTCAGATATTCCTCATTCTTCTCAAAATAGTCAATAAGCCGCTTAAGGAAGCCCTGACGAGACACTGTTGCAGTATCACAAATGATACAACATTGTCTTCGTATCACAAATGATGCAGCATTGTCTTCTTGCCCTTGTAATTGCAACATTCATTCTGCGTTGATCACAAAGAAACCAAGCATGGTTCAGTTCTTCCCATTTCCACAACAGACCATGATATGTGTACAAGGCACCCACTTAGCGCTGCCTTCTCTTGCAAGATAACTCAGAAGATTAACCATAAGAATTAACCAAAAAGCGGTTGTCAATTAACCATAAGAATTGGAAATCCTAAGGCATCTTCACCCCCTTCCTGTTCACCCCATTACTTGGCATGCAAGCCATTGCCCATGCTACAGTTAGAGAAGCTTGAACATCCTCTACTGAAGTTAAAGCAAATTAATGCCAGTGTTTTAAATGCCAAAGGGATCCAATAATGTGAGCTTTTAAGCAGAAAAGTATATGAAAATAACTCAGCTAAGGACAGAATATTCCAAACATGAAAACACTGTCATATTGTCCAAGTCTGTGTATGCTCTGCTCTGAATATTACTGCCATGAACTAGAAATTTAGTGCCAGTTTTTGAACAAAAGCCCTGCCATTTTCTTTGTAAGAAATGTTTTCTGGCAAACGATTACATGAAATGACTAAGAGGCTCATACCGTCCTTGCAGGTTCAAACTGCTGTACATATTTGCTCTCGTGTATGGGTCTTCAGTAGATGTTAATAAATCCCCCCTTCCCCCCTGGTAGTGGTGCAATGGCACCTTGGGTCTTGAACACATTGGTTTCAAGCAGCATTTTCTAATGGGGAAAATTGGCCTTAGCCATCTACACTGGGCTTTCAGGGTCAATCTTGCATCGGCTAAGCTCCAAAAATACTGCGAGTGGAGATTCCAAGTCCTCTCAGGAGAACGAGATTGATCCTGCATGTTTAAGATTCATGAGATGCAGTTTCTCAAAGGCAAGGGGGCTTCAGACCAGCAGTTGATCTATACCAAAACTGAAAATAACAACAGAGTTATGAGCATGAAAAACACTGGAACTACGCAATGCTATACATTGCATTGTAATTAAAATTGGCAGATAGTGGGTCACAATCCCGGCAGATATCAGATAACTGTCTGGTCTCCTCTATAAACTGGGTTCTGCAGTATAGATTTCTGTGAAAAATATAACACCGGGGACTTGAAAGTGAGAGACGACATGAATTTTATGTTAATGGAAAGAGCATGAGGTGCATATTTGATCTGCCGCATAATCTACTGGTATATATGCTTTGAGTAGTTAGAGAGTATGGTTCCTCTCCTGTTCCTTGGTTCCAAGGGGGTAAACTTGGAAAGCTATTGGAGGCTCTTCCTGTTGCATTGGCCACAACAAAAGGTAACTGAATTTCATAACAATATCTTGTGGAAGGTTTTGTTTGACCGCTTCTTCCTATTTTAAGCTGCATTCAAATACTGTTGCTTTCCCTCGTCTTGAGGGGGCACAAGGGCAGTGCCTCTCGGACTTACCATGGGCTTCCTTTGTTTTTGCTTGATCCTTCTTCTCGGCGGGGATCATGTTAGCGAAGAAAAAAAAAAAGGTAACTTTGAAATTTAATCATTCTTACCTTTGATGTATTTGAACCTTTTCCGCTTTAAGTGTGGATGCACCCCTTTTGTTCTCTGACTCCCAAGGCTTCCACAAGCTTTCAAAGTTGATATTAACCGGACTCTATTTTCTGCTGTGACATTTTAGAGATGCCAGTTACTGGATTTTTACCAGAAGATCAACACAAGTACAATAAAAATTGGGGGATCTGCCATTATTTACCATCATAGCCTGTGCTTCCAGCTTCAGATTTGAATGAAATCCAACGTAAAAATGCTTGCGGATTGGACGAAAATCATATATATCATCCCCAACCCCTTCATTGATTAGAAAACAAGAAGAGCTTTTAGTTAAGACCAATTTCCATTGTTCCAAAGAACTTAGATTCATTTGAAGGCTCAAGAAATCCATCTTCGACATGGTGCCATTCAGCTTGTTCTTCAGACAGTAAACGGGGCTCAGCATGTTCGAACCCTGCAGCCTTCTTTCTTCCTAACCCTAAAATAACCCTAAAACATGATGGCACGATGCTTGCATGCAAAACTATGAAAATGGCCACTAAAATAAAAAGTGGGCTTTTGTTGTGACCCCTTGGATGTTGGACCATTGAAAAAAAAAGCTAAATCAATGACTAAGAAATGGTGCACTCTAGATGTACGCATTAGTACATCCATTCGAATACGCCATGAAATCTTAGGAAAACCTTTGTAAAAAGCGTACAAAAACACAAAGAAAACCCCCTGTTATAATGCTACATATTTAGACTCCTTATTCTTGTTTTCATTCCCAAAAGAAAGCACTCTGCAATTCGGCTTCACCATCATAGCAGAGCTGCATTTTTAAGGATCAGGAAGGCATGCATTTTCTTGTTTTGGCGAGATCTCAACACTTGCACATTCACCTCACCTCATACACTCCATCTCCATCACCACCTTATCATATTCACACTCATTCACCTTTTTTCACTCACTCACATTCTCACACCACCATATTCACCTCTATTCCATCAACACTTGCACTTTACACCCTCTCTCTACCATAATTCTTACTTAGACACTTTGGTACAAAGTTGAAGACCCCTTATGGCTGAGGGGACCAGCCATTTTCTTGTTTTGGCGAGATGTTGCCCCCAAAGGGCAACATACTAACTGTTGGTTCATGTTGAAGTCAGGTCAAGTCATTTTGGAAGAATTAAATAAAAAAAGAGCTTGGTAGTCAACATTGATGTGAAGGTCAAACAACATCAATTTCCAAAGGTCAACACAAACATTCAATATCAACTCCCATGAAAGATACTCTATTTTGAGGTCAAAGATAGTCAAAGGATGCTTTATGAGATTCTGGGTTGAGAAGATTGGAAGCATGATATTTGATTCCACCTCCTAGCCATTTTTTATCCATATTCTTACCCCCATTTTGAAATTTTCCTAGTCATATTTCCCTTATACCTATATCCCCCCTTGCTCACCTTTTTTGCCAATCACACCATGCTTGCCTAAGCCTTTTTTTCCTAATGCCTTTTGCCCTCTCGAAAATGATCTTTCCATCTCATATTCTTTTTCTCATTTTATACCCCATGTCATACCCTTGCAAATGTCCCTAGTCTAATTCTTGTTTGTAATTTCTTATACCCCTTTTTTTACTTTACCCACTATTGTGCCTTAAATACCCATGTTACCCATATACCCCATGGAATATTCCAAGCATGGTATCTAGACCTAGCATATTCCCAAAAAATTAGGGTTGTCATTGTCTCAAATGATCAAAACTTCTTAACTATTTTATGGGGCACCTTTTGAACCATAGCCTAGCTTTTCTAAATTTTGAAATACAGCATATTCTGAGTTTATACTCCCCAAATATACGGCCACCGTATCGCGAGATTTCTGGAGAAATACAGTTGAGCAACCCTAAACCTGGAAACTTGCTCGAATCACGCCGGAATTGGATTCCTAAGCTATAAAAACTACCTATTCTTGGATTCCCGCTCATAAGCATCTCATTAAGCCTAAAATTAAGTCCTAAGATGCCGAAATCATCAAATCCAAATCTATATACCGGGGAAACAATTACAGAAGTTTTTTGAAGGCCCAGACGCACCAAACCTCAACATTGATACATGCTGAGCATGATCTGAAGACGTTTATGAAGTATCTGAGCATTCCACAGTTCGATTTGAGAAAATTGGACTTATATTCCTGTTATGATATTATTATATGAACTTCTGAGATATTTTGATGATTGATTTATGATCCTGAGACCCATATTCATCTTGTATTACCTTCATATCAATAAAAATTGCCTGCCAAGTGCTTAAAAAATTTACTGTCATGATCTTTTAGTATTTTTGCCATATAAACATTTTTACAGTAAGATATCCCATCATCTTTTCTTGCATATGACCATTTGTCCCTCATTTCCCATCATATTTGCACCTGTGTGCACAAAAAGTCCGAGAAAAAACCATTCTAAACTCAAGTTATCATTTTTTGCATTCTGTCTGATACAATTTTAGACTGTTGTCCACAAAACAGTGCCAAAAAAATAGTTTTAGTGATCCAAAATAGGATTTGATTGCATACCCCACACCTTTGGGACCTATACTTCATCTCAATTTTGGAATTTCTCAAAAATTCCCTCTGCAACTCAAGTTACAAAATTCTGAGATCTGTCTGTGGCTTTGACTAGTATTGACCAAAAATTGACTCAACTTTGAGATCGAATATCTTGCAGACTAGAACTCAGACTTGGTCAAGATCTTTTCCCTTGCATGCCTATAACTTTTCTATACAAGTCACAATCATTTGACCTTGAAAATCAATCCACCTATGAGAACTACATCAATTTGAGTGAAGGTTCCATATTCTTGAATTGGGAAAGGTATGAGTACTTGATATTTGAGCTTTTTCTTTAAAAAATTCTTGTGTAGACTGATCACCTTAAGTGATCTGGAGGTTCTAACCCCAACTTGAGCATAAAATCAAGTTGGCTTCTTGTGTTTGACTCTCTAGCCAGGTTGAGGGTCAACAGCAGGGATTTGAAAATTCAGGAATGATGGAAATATGTACAAATATCAGCAAGAGAATGATTATTGCATAATAGCATTATATGTAGATGACTGTATCATGGCAGCAAGAAGTGTAAAATGCCTAAATCATTGCAAAAACATGTTGAAGCACAGATATCGAATGTCGGATTTAGGGGAACTCAAGCAATTCTTAGGCATTGAAGTTGAAAGAGATAGACAGAAGAGAATGCTAAAACTGAAGCAAAGTAGGCATATAGACAATATGCTCAAAAGGTTTAACCTTTATGAAGCAAGCAGTGCAAAAACTCCAATTGTGGCAGGTCATCAATTGACAGCTCAGCTTTATCAGAATTTGAAAAAGAAGAGATGGAAAAAGTGCCTTACAGATCACTGGTGGGATGTCTGTTGTATCTTGCAAACAATACCAGACCAGATATTGCCTATACTGTAAATATCCTAAGTAGAAGGAATCACAACCCAAGTCAAGTTCATTGGACAACAGCTAAAAGAGTTTTGAAGTATCTAAAGGGTACCAAACACCATGGAATTGTATTCAACTCACAAAATCTTAATCTACTTGCTTATAGTGATGCTGACTGGGGAGGTGACCTCAGTGCAAGAAGGTCCACTTCTGGATATGTAATTTGCTTGGGAGGAGGTGTTGTCAGCTGGAAATGCAAAAAGCAAAATGCAGTAGCTATGTCATCTGCAGAGGCAGAATATGCTGCAGCATCATTGGTTGCTAAAGAAGTTATCTGGCTTAGAAGATTGCTTGAAGAAATGAAGTGCACTCAGAACAAGCCAACTACTATCTTGACAGATAGTCAAGGCTGTATTGCCATAGTAAAAAATCCTGTAGAGCATGAAAGAACCAAGCACATTGAGTTGAATATGCATTTTATCAGAGATCTGGCAGCTAAGGGTCACATTGAAATGAAGTATATAAGTACTCATGATCAGGTTGCAGATATTTTCACAAAGGCTCTAGTTGAAAGGAAGTTTACTTATTTCAGAGATTGCTTAAATGTTCAGGAATATATGATGAAGGAGGAATGTTAGAAAAAATATGGTTGGTCATCAAATATTCCTGTAGGTTCAGATCCCTATGCAGCATAAGAGCTCAGACTGACACTAGAAATATCACAGTGATCTTAGGGAAGAAGGAAGTTAAGTTGTTTAAGTTGCTAAGGGAATGATATGATTGAGAGGAAAGAAATATGGAGACTAAAGGTTATAGTTGCTTAATGGTTTATGAATTAAACCTTAAAGGTGATGGGTTATTTAAAAGATAAGTATCACTAAAAATATGCAAGAGGTTAAGGCCGAATATCTGGAAGGAAAGTTGACAAGCTAAAATTATGAATATTCTGCTTAACCGTCGCCGGATCAGCCGTAGAAGATCACTGTAAATAGCCATGTAGATAATTAATGGATATACAGATTTGGAGATGCCGGAGGTGCACGAAACACTCTGTACAGATGTTTTATTGAATGAATAAGACTGTAAATTACTGTTCATTTGGAACCATTGAAGTTTTCGTTTGAAAGCATTGAAGTGGTCTTCAATTGCAATAGAATTATTATCATGAATAATATCAATTAAGTTGGATAAGTGGTTTTGTAGTGCAATGGTTTATGGAAGTTAATGGTTAAACTAGATTGATCTAAGTTAGATGCATTGAGGCTTCAAGAATTCTAACAAGAACAGTTGTTTCTACGGTCGTTACATTATTTGGAGTTTAGGGTTTGCCAGAATTCGTTTTTAGCACTGAAGTTATGCTTCCAAGTGGTGAAAAGGCAGTGCCAGACATGAGGACCAGAAGATGAGCATTTCAAACGATGCCATGCATGTTAATGTAACCAACTATGATTTGGCTTTGCACCATGAACAGACTGGTCATGCTCAAATGCAATTTGTTCTGCAAGAAGTCACAGGAAGTCACAGGTTAGTCACTGTTAACCTGGCCTGATGGAATAGGACTTTAACACAATATGAGAAATCAAGAGCATTTAGATGTACTTGCAAAGCAAAGCAGACAATGAGATGCATTCTTTGAAGGATGGATATAAGATAAGATAAGATAAGATAAGATAAGATAAGATAAGATAAGATAAGATAAGATAAGATAAGATGAATTTTTACGTCCATGGGAACTCGACAGGTTATAGGACGGCACATGCAAGGGCAACATCCCATCTAAAACCTGGGGACTAGGCCCCATCACCAAACACAATAACCAAATATAAAAGACTACCAAGAAGAAGATAATGCTAATGCTAGCGGTAATTTTGTGCTTCTAAAATTATCTAGACATAGCCAATCC
This sequence comes from Isoetes taiwanensis, assembly GCA_021234155.1. NCBI lineage: Eukaryota > Viridiplantae > Streptophyta > Lycopodiopsida > Isoetales > Isoetaceae > Isoetes > Isoetes taiwanensis. The sequence continues at coordinate 152,281 of JAJEKV010000271.1, read as the reverse complement.
AAGGATTGGAAGGCCATTGGTCTAGAATAATTGCTGCCCTCCCCTGTACACTACCCATTTCTTTTGCAGGCGGGCTGCCCTCACCTTGCAGAGCTCCTCCTTACGGTTGCACAATTGAAGAGGGGAGAGGTCCTCCTATACTGAGAAACTAGTTCCTTTGAGATAGTTTTCGTGCTGAAGAACATATAAGCGGCTAAGAGTATATTGAAACTGAACCAAGAGATGGCGAGAAATCCAGGTATCTTTTCCGGGTGTAGTTTTGTAGTGTTGAGCCAGAATATTATGTTCAAATTATGAGAGTTAGGATAAGATTAGAAGGGGCATCAATGCAAAATTTTCTTATTCAAAGCCAGCCCATCAAGATCAAGCAAAGGATTTGGACCTCACTCCTATGGATTGTCTTTTCAATTACTGACATGTGTTTATGTTTAGCTAATGATACAGGCAGGTGCACAGAATATGTGCTATCGCACAAAATAATGGGGACTATATTAACAGTTCTGATGGATCGATACTTCCCTGTAATAAACAATAGTTGTTGCATCTGAAATGCATTTTAAGACCCTAGCTATTTTCCAGATGTTTGGACAACAGCTATATATATTAGTGGATCATCAACTAGATTGCCAGGCAAAGTCAATACATGCTTTTTAGATGGACCATTTAAAGTCTTGCATGTTATTGAGTCTCTAGATGATCATAAATCAAAGATTGTTGAGGCCATGGAGGTGCTTCATATGGCACAATCTAAATGTTTAACGACTGGACGTCTAGATGTTTAACTAATGACCCGTTAGTCGTTATGTACAAGTTCTTAATTGTTTATGCATGAATGTGCAAAGCATTTATTTGCAACTGTCATGAAGAAAAAACAAGGGAAATGTATAAACAATGCTCAACTTGCACGAGGCTTAGCTAAACTTGTCAATAATAGATCAACAAGAAACATAATGTTCAATTTATACTTTAGAAAGTGGAAGAATGCCTTCAATATGAGAATTGTGTGCCTTGCCAACGTCGAGTTTATATAATCATCTTAAAAAGTGTCTTCTATTATTTGCCCACATTGTATGGAATGGTCAAAACCATGCTTTAGTTTTTGCATTAGTTTTAACACGCAACTATTTACACTTATATCAACTTCGGCCCTCTTTCAAACTGAGTATCTTATGGATTCTTTCAGGATTCCTCTACTCTGCAAGTGCCTTCAAGACCATAAAATACTTTTGCCTATAGATATTTTAAGTTAAATCTAATATTTATATTTACTTTTTTACTTATGCCCGAGGAAAAGCCCAGCAACACTGGGCATTTTTTCTAGTCATACCATAAAAGCATATTGGCTTACAAACACGCGACTTGCCACACTAGTCACATCATGTATTCCAGTTGGAATTCTTGCGATTGAGGCACAGATAGTGATGCAGATAATACTTGCTGATCCTGGCCTGTTGGATTCACATGAATGGGTAGTACCACAGGTAGGCCAAGTTTGATTTCCTGATTCTGCTGAAGACAGCTTAGGCAATGCTAGATTTGAACAAAGGGTTTCCCCTTTTCATATTTGCTAATTGGAGGGGATTTTCTGGTGGACAGAGAGATATTTTAAAGGCATTTTCCAAGCATGATCAAATATTGTTGAGCATCTTCGTACTTATGAGCACCCAGTCTTTGTACCAGGTGTCCTCTTCCTAATTAATTAATTAGCCTAACTTAATTAGCTTAATTAAGTTAATTAGATAATTATCCCTTAATTATAGGTAATTAACCTTTAATTAAACCCTTATTAATTTAGCATAGCTAAATTAACCCTTTGGGGTTAGTCTACATACCCCCATGATGGCGTATATTTATAGCCATGATAGCCCGTGACGTGTCAGTATATTTATACGTACACCGTATAAATACGTGGAACGTCACATTCTCCCCCCTTAGAAATAATGCTGTCCTCAGCATTGGGGTTAGTTAGAACATGACTAACATCTTGGTAATATAAAATATAGTAAGTTATACAGAAAAATATGAGAATAATTTCTTATTCCTGAAGGTAAAAGAAATTAAGTTTAAAAAACATATAACTGTTTAAGCACCAACGTGCATTTCACACGATTATGACAATAAAAGTTTCAAGGACCGGAGTCCAATAGCAAACATCACACAAGTAACATCAAATTCTTGAAAGCAACACACGGAAGTTTGGGCCATCAGCAACCCTCTATACATGGGCAGGTCACGTACCGCTCACTGGCCTGCACATGTCAATACATCAGTATATATAGATAGTAATTAAGTTGTGGTTGAAGGGACCACCCCCTATAAGAAAATAAAAGAAAACCCTATCTATAAGGGAACCTATCATGCGTATGGTTCGCAATTCATTGCGGCATAAGGAATGGCCAAGTTTCCATTATAGCCGAGATGAACGCGGCCTATCAACTACATGCTTTCGAAGCGATCCGCGGTCATGCCGACATTGACAATACACCACGTCCTAGAGAACACGAAGGTGATCTCATCATCGGTAACTACTTTTATTTACGATGCATCTACACCCACAGCCTACTGCATGATCCATGCCGAATCAAGCCTTCTAAGCTTACCGCCGGGTGCGGGGTTGATGACATCGTTGATGGTGCGGCTTTGAGATTCCCGCATGAAGTCCGGATAGTGCTTTTCAAGGTCTATCTTCATCACCCACGTAGCATCCTCAGTTGGCAAGTGTTTCCACTTGACCAAATATGGTAGCATTTGAGTCCTTCTGGTCTGCTTATAGGCCCGATCAAGAAGAGCTTCAGGCACTATCTCTAGATGCTCTTCATTTCAAGGAGGGTGGGTGTATCCAAGATCTCCTCCGATCTCGAGTACGTTGCTTCGTAAGACTCACATGAAAGACCTTGTGGATCTTCAAGCGGGGTGGCAAATCCAACCGATATGCCTGTTCTCCAACACGTTCAATGATCTTGAACGGCCCAGCCCATCTGGGTGCGAGTTTCTTGCAGTTACCAATCTTAAGCTTGGCTTGCTTAACCTTAATTTTGAGCCAAACTGGATCGCCCACTTGGAATACGCGTGTGGTCCTGTGCTTATCAGCCACACTTTTCTGACGACTGCGTGCAGCCAATAAATAATCACGAACTTCCTCAACCAAAGCTTGCATTTGCAAGAGGAGTTGTTGAGAAACCTCCACCTTAGAAACGGGATTATGCCATGTGTCTGGAGTAAGGCATTGATAACCATAATTTATCATGAAGGGAGACATTCTAGAAGACTCCTGTTTCATGCTGTTATAGGCACACTCTACTAAATAAATATAGTCAGCCCACTGAGATGCTTACTCCACACATAACTTCGCAACATATCCTCTATAATGCGGTTGGTGCGCTGCTTGCTTGTCCATCCGTCCCGAGGATGATATGTTTGCACTCATAGTAAGCTTGGTCCGATGGTGGCAAAGAAATCTTTCCGAATGCACTTACAAACTTGGGATCCTCGTTGGATACGATCACTCGTGGCATCCCGTAATCCCAAGATTTCCTTTGCAAACAAAGAAAGCCGTAATCCAAGGTCGTGGTCTGCGTGGTGCGACATGGCAAGAAATGAGCCATCTTCGACAACTTGTCGACCACTACCATTAAGGCATCATATCCACGGAGGGTACGCGGAAGGCCCACAATGAAATCCATGGTTATCACTTCCCATTTGGGGCACAAAAAGGTTGTAATTCTCCTGGAATCCTTAATTGCTCAACCTTGGTTTGCTGACACACTTGACATTGCTTAATGTATCTGGCAATGTCCTTCTTCATACACGGCCAATAATAGCTAGAGCGAATCTTAAAGTAGGTCTTCATGAAACCTGCATGTCCAGCTATAGGGCTGTTGTGTGTGTCATGGAGAATAAGCTTACGCACTCTTGAAGTCTCGCACACAAACTTATCTTTGTAATATAGCAATTTGCCCTCCTTCTTATAATGAAATTTTAAAACCCACGCCCTTATCTCGTCAGGCCTCCTTGGCCAAACTGTTCCATACTTCATGGAATTCTGGATCTGTGGCCAAGGTCTGCCCTATTTGTTTTCCGAACTCACTGGTGAGCGTGGAAATCGCATTACAATGGGTTCGGGTTACCAAGGGATGGCGTGACAAAGCATCCGCAACCACATTGTGCTTACCCGGATTATACATAATCTCAAAATCATACTCTTCAAGAAACTCCATCCATCTTCTCTGATGGAGATTGAGATTTGGCTGGGTAGAAAGATAACGGAGACTCTGGTGATCCGTATCCAGCATGAATCTCCTACCAAGAAGGTAGTGTCTCCATATACGCAAAGCGCGTACAACTGCTAACAATTCCTGATCATGGGTAGGGTATCACTGTTCGGTTTCATTCATCTTCTTAGAATCATACGCAATAACCCTCCCCTCCTGCATTAGAACTCCTCCAGTAGCAATTTTACTAGCATCTGTTGCTACTAACTTATCTTTCTCGGGGTCTGGCAATGTGAGGACTGGTGCTGAAGTCAAGGCATCCTTAAGTTTCTGAAAACTTACCTGGACCTTTGCCTTCCAGTGTTCAAGCCAATCCTTGACTTTCTCATGCTTTGTAAGGTCAGTGAGAGGCGCTGCAATCTTGGCAAAATCCTTGACAAACTTCCGGTAATATCCTGCCAATCCCAAAAAACTCCGGACCTCTGAAACATTACCTGGAATGGGCCAATCCTTGACTGCCTCTATTTTTGCTGGATCTGTGGCAATGCCCTCGGCTGAAATCACATGTCCCAAATAATCCACCTTTGGTGTGGCAAATTTGCACTTGGAGAACTTTGCAAAGAGCTGGTGACGCCTCGGTTTACAGAAGGCCATCCAAGATGCCTCTCATGCTCCTGAAGGGTTTTATCAGATGAGAATGTCGTCAAAGAAAATAACAATACAATCATCCAAGTATTCTCGGAAAACATCATTCATCAATCCGCATAAAAGTTGCGGGGGCATTAGTTAAACCAAAAGGCATAACTGTAAATTCCTAATGCCCGTATCTAGTTCGAAAGGCAGATTTATGGATGTCTTCCTCTTTAATTCTTATCTGATGATACCCGGAGCGTAAGTCAATCTTTGAGAAGTATTTGGCCCCTTGCAATTGGTCCATAAGATCATCTGCTCTAGGTAAAGCATAGCGATTCTTGATCGTATGCTTGTTGAGCTGTCTATAGTCAATGCACATTCTCATGGAGCCATCCATTTTCTTAACAAAAAGAATAGGAGCACCAAAAGGTGAAACACTAGGCCGAATGAAGCCTAGGTTCAATAGCTCCTGGAGTTGCTTCTTAAGCTCAGCCAACTCGGGAGGACTCATGCGGTATGGCGCCTTACTGGTAGGCTTAGTACCCAGCTCCAAAGCTATTTCACATTCCACCCCTCTGAAAGGAGGAAGTTTCTGGATCTCATCTGGAAAAAGATCCTTAAATTCTCGGAGAAGACTAGCAATGTTTTATGGCAATGCATCCATTACTTCCTTCTGTTTTGCATCCGACTCAACGAAGGCAAGTCTGATAACGCAAAGTATCTTATCCTTGCGTATAGCCTTATCTAACTGCCTGATAGACATGGACTGCATAATTGGGTTTAATGGATCACCTTTAATAGTTACTCGGGCTCCATTAGCTGCGTTGAAAGTCACTTCCCGTTTCTCGCAGTCTATATTGGCTTTAGCAGAGGCCAAGAATTCCATGCCGACAATAAGATCATATTTGCCAATGTCCATTAGCTCGGCACCTAATGCAACTGGTGCGCCTGGCAACTGCATATTGAGGTTAATGCGACGGCCATGTGTATGTCTGATCTTACCACTGGCTAAGATCACTGGTCTCGGTCTGGATCTCAAGGTCTCAAGTTTCAAGACCTGGGCCATTCTGGGAGAAGCAAAATTATGGGTACTACTCGTATCCATAAGAATAACAAAAGGTTTACTGCCTACCTGGCCTATAGCAGAAATAACGGCAGGCTGACTTTCAGCATTGCCGGTTTCAATAGCTGCAAAAATATGAGACGCACCGTGAATGTACTCGTGGGCCTCCTCGTCAACAGGTGGTGAAGACTCGAGATCGTCCCAGTCGAGGTCGGCCATGGCCAGCTGAGCAGTTTGTGTGACATAAGGGCAGTTATGCATCATGTGCCCGCGATGGGTGATGGATATTCTCTTCCTATCACAGGAAAGGATTGTAGCTTTTCAATTGCATGGACGTGATGTAGTTAGTAAGGTGAGGAATGTCATGTTTGCTCCCGGATTACAGTCTAATATCATGTCTGCTACTGAATTTGATAAAGCAAGCCATCACATTGTTCTCGAAAATGGCAAAGCCTATCTGCTGGGCAGGAATCCACTTGAAGGCATTGACTTGAAAAGTCTGCAGTTCATGGCGCAGTGGACGCTGCAGAATGGCTTGTATGTCTTTAATGGTTCAGTTCATAAGACTGAACATAGTCTTCTATGTGCTGATTTGACTGCTGAGCATCTGTGGCATGCTCGTTTTGGTCATGTTGGAGGCACTGTTGTACATGCTTTGTACAAGAACAAGATGGTTACAGGTATTTCCTTTCTGAAATGTGTCAAGCTTGAGTGTGCTGCATGCCATCTCGGACCTCAACAGCCTTTTCCACAGCAGGCTATTCATCGAGCAACTCAACCTCTTGAGCTGCTGCATTCTGATTTGTGCTATATGCCTGATGTTTCACTAGGTGGAAAGAGATATTTCTTGACCCTGATTGATGATTTCAGTAGGTACACTTGGGTGTATACTTTGCACTGCAAATATGAGGTGCTTGGCAAGTTCAAGGCCTTCAAAGCAGCAGTCGAAAAGCAGACAGGGTTAGTAATAAAAAAGTTGAGAAGTGACAATGGAGGTGAATATGTTTCTAATGCCTTTGATGAGTTTCTCATGGAAGAAGGTATTGAAAGACAGTTAATCATTCCTTATGCTCATCCATAAAATGGTGTAGCTGAAAGGAGGAATAGATCTTTACTTGATTTGGCAAGATCTATGATGAGTCACAAGCAACTGCCTGAATCTTTTTGGGGAGAGGCAGTAGTGACATCAGCATATTTGGCAAATAGGTCGCCTACTAAGGCAGTCCAGGATGTGACTCCTTATGAAGCGTTTTGGAGAATGAAACCAGGTTGTCTCATTTGAGGTTGTTTGGATGCTTGGCTTATGCTTCCATACCTAGGGTTGTCAAAGCCATATTCATTGGGTATCCAGAAAATCAGAAAGGTTACAAGCTGTACGATCCTTCCAACAAGCAGGTTATTGTAAGCAGGTCAGTTCAGTTCGTTGAAGATGCTGTGTATGATGGTATCTCTTCAAGTGATTCTCCTGCAGTTCACAATGACAGCAGCTTGGATGTTGGAGATCTGATAGCAGCTGCTGGTAGACCTTTCTCTCCCTCTCTAGTGGTTTCTCCAGATGATCAAATCCATACAAAACCACAATGCACATTCGGCCTTCATGTGATTTGTAATAAAGATTGGGGTCTGCTGCACTTCTACTGAACCCCTGCTCAAGAAAGAAAGCATTAATTTTTGTATGCCAACATCTTGGAGCCTGCTTCAAGCCATAAATGCTTTTCTTCAAATGACAAACTAGCTGCTCCTTCCCTTGAACAACAAATCCTGGAGGTTGAGTCATATAGACCTCTTCCTCCAAATCACCATTCAAAAAAGCAGACTTAATGTCCATTTGAAACATTAACCAACCTTTCATCGCAAAGAATGACTATAACTCGATCTAATAGTGGACATTCGCTACGGGAGCAAAGACTTCATCATAATCTAAGCCTTTTTTCTGCGCAAGAAAAAACCCTTGGCTACAAATCTAGCTTTGTGCTTTGACATCCCCCATCAGCATGAAATTTGGTTTTAAACACCCATTTACAGCCAACAACTTGCTTATCGGGCCGGAAGTTCAACCAATTCCCATGTGCCTTGCTTTTTCAAAGAATTGAGAGTATTCTTCTTCCATTGCATGCTGCCACTGCGGATCACTAGATGCTTCATGAAAGGTGTGTGGATCAACATGATCCTGAACCTTTGCCATTAAGGCAAGGTTACATGATCCATTAGACTTCTCCTGTTTCTCCATCAGACGTGCTGATCTCCTAGGTTCAACAACAGGTACAACAGGTGCTGCAACCGGTTCTGCAACAATTTGTTTCTCCTTAAGACGCGTCTTTGATCTCCCTAGGATCAACAACAGGGAGGTATAGCAAAGGTGCTACAATAGGTGCTTTGAAACAGTGCCGATCAGGTGCAACAGTACCTTCATGTGTGCTGGACTCCCCTTGAAAGGAACCAACCTGCTCATGGACTATAGGGCGAGCAGGATTGGGATCATCCTGTGCCACAGATGCTGATGTGCTGATTTCTACATTGAAGTTGCAATTATCTTCGTCCTTCGAGATGACTGACCTTGGCCTTATGCATTACTGTTTAGGTGTAGAAGTGTGGCAGCACTCAGATGGCATCTATCTTTCTCAGCAAAAATATATCAAAGAAATGTTACAAAGAAAGATCGTATGCAAGATTGCAAGGTCGTGGCAAGTCCTTTTGATCCAGCGCAAGGCTTGAGCTTGATTTCGATGGTGAGGAGTGTGATCCCACACTCTATCGGCTTGGTAGGGCGTTGATATATCTCACGGTCCACTAGACCTGATATCTCTTTTGTTGTGGGAGTGCTAAAAAGCGATTCATGAGCAATCCCGTGCAAATGCACTAGAAGGTCGCTAAAAGACTCACGGCATATCTGAAGGGGACTTCACAGGAAGGTCTCTTTTATCAGAGGTCCTCTGATTTCCAGCTGAAAGTCTTTGTTGATGCAGATCATGCTAATTGTCATGATAGCAGGAGGTTCATAACAGGGATGGTCACATTCATAGGGCCTAACGTGCTGACATGGTTGTCCAAAAGACAAATCTACGTTGTCAATCAAAGACCACGGAGGCGTAATTCAAAGCACTTTCGGTGTTGGGATGCGTGAATTGTTGTGGCTTAAACATTTGTGGACAGATCTGCGGGTACCTCCATCCTCGGCTGTTATATTGTGTGACAACACAAGTACCATCTATCTTGCCAAGGATGCTAAGTACCACCCAAAGACAAAACACCTTGACACCCATTTGTGGTTTGTCCGTGAGCAGATCCAAATGGGATCTTCTCAACTTGTTCATTGCTCCTTATAGGATCAGTTTGCTGATGGCTTTACCAAACCATTAGTTGGATCTAAGTTCGTCAATGTGAAGGAGAGCTTGGGCAATGAAGAAATTGCAAATTTGAAGGGAGAGAAGGATTACCTTAGTTTCAAATGATTTTCTTCACGCTTAGTCAAGAACATTTAAGGGAGAGTGTTGGAATATAAATATGCTTGACTAAGCATAATATGCTTTGAAACAAGAAGTGGTTCAAAGACTTAGCACATAAAGTCCGAAGGTGCTGAAATGTAATGTATAAAGACTTTGTCATTGTTGAGCACCGACCTTAAATCGCCATAATTAGTGGATCGGTGGTTAAAATCCAGACTACTATTCTTAGTCTCACCGGTTGTATATATTGATTTACGCTATGTACTATGCAATGCTCTCGAGTAGAGATTGTATTTCATATTGCTTTTCTCAATAGAGTTATTCTTGTTCTTCTATTCTATCTCTTGAGTTGATCTTGCGGGGTTTGTGCTGGTTTTGCACTAGTTCTATCAGCGATCCATTATTCGTCGCTAGCAATTATTACCACTTATCCCGCATTCCGTCACCATAGACTGATTATAGTCAACATGGCCATTAAATCACAACTGCCCGGCAATTGCGACCAACAATATCCCCTGCTCATGGACGTCCGTCAAGGGCCCGATTCCGGCTATGCCCTTGGGAGCACCTGTAACATTCCTCCCCCTCCTTTTGGACCTTGCCCTCAAGGTTGATCCTTTAGATGAGGGAACTGCTGCACAAATTCCTCCGTCTCCCAGGTGGCATCCTCAAGAGACTGGTCCTGCCACTTAATCAGATGTTCTACCAAATCTCTATTGCGCAGCTGCCGAACTCTTTTATCCAAAAGACGTTCTGGCGTTACAGAGGAGTTTAAGACAACTAACCACATTAGTGGTATCCAGTATAGCCCTTTGTAGCTGACTTACATAAAACACAGGATGGATCCCTACTTCCTGTGGTAAGTTCAACTCGTACGCTGTTTCCTCGATCCTTTTAGTAATCCTAAAAGGTCCAGCATACCGCGGAGTAAGTTTGGGCACCCGACCCTTAGTTAAAGGCCGTAAAGTGTTCATTCTTAGTGTCGAAGGATAAACAACCCGTAAGAAAACATAATCACCTTCTGCATAAGAGATATCATGTCTATGCTGGTTAGAGCTTTCCGTAAAGCTTGCTTGCATTGCCGCAGGATTGCATCCATATCATGGAGCATGTGTACTGGAACTTCAGTTCGGAGGTACTTATGTACATCTGAATAAGCCCTTGGATTTTGGCCCATCATAGCCACAAAGGGAGTCATCCGAATTCCCGTATGATGGCTATTATTATAAGCGAACTCTAGATAGGGTAAATAATCTTCCCACCTAGACTGCTTCTCGTGGACAAAACTTCGCAACGTATCCTCTAGGATCATGTTTATGCACTCAGTTTGCCTGTCCGTCTGTTCCACTACTCATGTATAACCGGATCCTCAATCCTTTCATGAGATCTTCCGGTGACCCGTGAACTTAGTGTCCCGATCACTTACAATGGACAAGGGAAGTCCGAAGGTTGGAAATATGTGTTGCATACACTACTAGAGGATGGGTTGTTTGCGACGTATATGAAACGCTCGCGTCGCAAAAATCGCGTACGTTCCCATGACGTCGCACAAAATTTAAACGACGTCGCAAATAGAACGTCCCATCGTCAGTAGCAGCTTGGAACGCCTAATCGACGCTGTAAATGGCAAAAATCGGCACGCTCCTATGACGCTGCACAAAAATTCAAAAACGCCGCAGAGCCGCCGACGTCACAGCTTGAACGCCCGGCTGACGTCGCAATGGCCTACTACGTGCCACGTCACACTAGCGACGTATCACGTCGCAAGTCCAACGTCATTACAACGTGAAATGTCACAATTGCAACATCTCATTGCGACTTAAAGAATAAACATAGAATAAATACAAATATGAGTTATTGAGATGTTGGTAAGGCCTCAGGTTTGTTAGCCAGAGGTTAGGGGTTCAAGTTCACGAAAAAACATTTTGGGCGCACATATATGTACGTCTTAGCAACATATGAGCGACGTCTGTAAAACGTCATAAGGACATATTTTGTACATATTTGAGACGTCCATGACGCCGCTAATACATTGCACGCGGCGACGGGACGCCGCACATGTAACGTAACGGACGCCGCTACCGCGACGAATCCACCTGCGACGCCATTTGGCGACGAAAGAAACGTTATTAAAGCATGTGCATGCGACGTTTGATGTCCTTGTTACGTCGCTAAGACGTCGCAAACGACGTCGCAAACTGCCTATTCTGTAGTAGTGATATCGGCAACTGCTACGTCATGTCCCGTAGCCTCCCTTTTTAATGCTATAAACTTAGCATACTTGGTTAGCCGATCCACTACTACCAAACTTTGTGTATGTTGCCTAGCAGTTCTAGGTAATGCGACTATAAAGTCCATACTCACGCTTTTTCAGCGTTCATTTGGTATAGGGAGGGGCTATAACAATCCCGGAGTTTTCCCATGATCCACCTTCACCGCTTGACACACCAAGCAGTGACTTACCAAGTCCTTGACTTGATCTTGCAACTCTGGCCAGTAGTAGAACCTCTTTACCAACACATACGTCTTCCATTCACCTCCATGCCCAGTGTCATGGTGCTCATGTAGAATTGACTCCCTAAGGTCCCCACTTGAAGGAACATAATCCTTCCCTTATAGAAATGCAAACCCTCTTGCTCTTCCACAGGACTTAGTTTCCGACCTTCATAAGCCACTACGTGGTCCTGCCGCATCAATACTGCCCCCAACGCTTGCCCGCAAGCATCGGTATAGACCTCGAATGCCTGATTCAAATCTGGCACATTTAACACAGGACTGCTTACTAGCAAGTCCTTAATGCGACGAAACGCCTCTTGTTGCTCTCTCTCCCCACACAAAATCGTGATCTTTTTTCAAAAGATCAGTGAGAGGAGCAATAACTTTAGAGAATTTGGGTACGAATTTACGGTAGTACGTTGCTAATCCCAGAAAACTTCGTAACTCCAAAGCATTCTCTGGTGGGAGCCACCTTGGAGGGATCGGATGACACACTTTCGCCAGAAAGAATGTGCCCCAAATAAGCCACCTGTTGTCTAAAGAAAGCCAGCCCATCAAGATCAAGCAAAGGATTTGGACCTCACTCCTATGGGTTGTCTTTTCAATTACTGACATGTGTTTATGTTTAGCTAATGATACAGGCAGGTGCACAGAATATGTACTATCGCACAAAATAATGGGGACTATATTAACAGTTCTGATGGATCAATACTTCCCTGTAATAAACAATAGTTGTTGCATATGAAATGCATTTTAAGACCCTAGCTATTTTCCAGATGTTTGGACAACAGCTATATATATTAGTGGCTCATCAACTAGATTGCCAGGCAAAGTCAATACATGCTTTTTAGATGGACCATTTAAAGTCTTGCATGTTATTGAGTCTCTAGATGATCATAAATCAAAGATTGTTGAGGCCATGGAGGTGCTTCACATGGCACAATCTAAATGTTTAACGACTGGACGTCTAGATGTTTAACTAATGACCCGTTAGTCGTTATGTACAAGTTCTTAATTGTTTATGCATGAATGTGCAAAGCATTTATTTGCAACTGTCATGAAGAAAAAACAAGGGAAATGTATAAACAATGCTCAACTTGCACGAGGCTTAGCTAAACTTGTCAATAATAGATCAACAAGAAACATAATGTTCAATTTATACTTTAGAAAGTGGAAGAATGCCTTCAATGTGAGAATTGTGTGCCTTGCCAACGTCGAGTTTATATAATCATCTTAAAAAGTGTCTTCTATTATTTGCCCACATTGTATGGAATGGTCAAAACCATGCTTTAGTTTTTGCATTAGTTTTAACACGCAACTAACTTCGGCCCTCTTTCAAACTGAGTATCTTATGGATTCTTTCAGGATTCCTCTAGACTCTGCAAGTGCCTTCAAGACCATAAAATACTTTTGCCTATAGATATTTTAAGTTAAATCTAATATTTATATTTACTTTTTTACTTATGCCCGAGGAAAAGCCCAGCAACACTGGGCATTTTTTCTAGTCATACCATAAAAGCATATTGGCTTACAAACACGCGACTTGCCACACTAGTCACATCATGTATTCCAGTTGGAATTCTTGCGATTGAGGCACAGATAGTGATGCAGATAATACTTGCTGATCCTGGCCTGTTGGATTCACATGAATGGGTAGTACCACAGGTAGGCCAAGTTTGATTTCCTGATTCTGCTGAAGACAGCTTAGGCAATGCTAGATTTGAACAAAGGGTTTCCCCTTTTCATATTTGCTAATTGGAGGGGATTTTCCGTGGGATGAGAGATATTTTAAAGGCATTTTCCAAGCATGATCAAATATTGTTGAGCATCTTCGTACTTATGAGCACCCAGTCTTTGTACCAGGTGTCCTCTTCCTAATTAATTAATTAGCCTAACTTAATTAGCTTAATTAAGTTAATTAGATAATTATCCCTTAATTATAGGTAATTAACCTTTAATTAAACCCTTATTAATTTAGCATAGCTAAATTAACCCTTTGGGGTTAGTCTACATACCCCCATGATGGCGTATATTTATAGCCATGATAGCCCGTGACGTGTCAGTATATTTATACGTACACCGTATAAATACGTGGAACGTCACATTCTCCCCCCTTAGAAATAATGCTGTCCTCAGCATTGGGGTTAGTTAGAACATGACTAACATCTTGGTAATATAAAATATAGTAAGTTATACAGAAAAAATATGAGAATAATTTCTTATTCCTGAAGGTAAAAGAAATTAAGTTTAAAAAACATATAACTGTTTAAGCACCAACGTGCATTTCACATGATTATGACAATAAAAGTTTCAAGGACCGGAGTCCAATAGCAAACATCACACAAGTAACATCAAATTCTTGAAAGCAACACACGGAAGTTTGGGCCATCAGCAACCCTCTATACATGGGCAGGTCACGCATCACCAATCTCACCGCCCGCACATGTCAATACATCAGTATATATAGATAGTAATTAAGTTGTGGTTGAAGGGACCACCCCCTATAAGAAAATAAAAGAAAACCCTATCTATAAGGGAATCTATCATGCGTATGGTTCGCAATTCATTGCGGCATAAGGAATGGTCAAGTTTCCATTATAGCCGAGATGAACGCGGCCTATCAACTACATGCTTTCGAAGCGATCCGCGGTCATGCCGACATTGACAATACACCACGTCCTAGAGAACACGAAGGTGATCTCATCATCGGTAACTACTTTTATTTACGATGCATCTACACCCACAGCCTACTGCATGATCCATGCCGAATCAAGCCTTCTAAGCTTACCGCCGGGTGCGGGGTTGATGACATCGTTGATGTTGCGGCTTTGAGATTCCCGCATGAAGTCCGGATAGTGCTTTTCAAGGTCTATCTTCATCACCCACGTAGCATCCTCAGTTGGCAAGTGTTTCCACTTGACCAAATATGGTAGCATTTGAGTCCTTCTGGTCTGCTTATAGGCCCGATCAAGAAGAGCTTCAGGCACTATCTCTAGATGCTCTTCTGTCATTTCAAGGAGGGTGGGTGTATCCAAGATCTCCTCTGGATCTGGAGTATGTTGCTTCAGAAGACTCACATGAAAGACCTTGTGGATCTTCAAGCGGGGTGGCAAATCCAACCGATATGCCTGTTCCCAACACGTTCAATGATCTTGAACGGCCCAGCCCATCTGGGTGCGAGTTTCTTGCAGTTACCAATCTTAAGCTTGGCTTGCTTAACCTTAATTTTGAGCCAAACTGGATCGCCCACTTGGAATACGCGTGTGGTCCTGTGCTTATCAGCCACACTTTTCTGACGACTGCGTGCAGCCAATAAATAATCACGAACTTCCTCAACCAAAGCTTGCATTTGCAAGAGGAGTTGTTGAGAAACCTCCACTTTAGAAACGGGATTATGCCATGTGTCTGGAGTAAGGCATTGATAATCATAATTTATCATGAAGGGAGACATTCTAGAAGACTCCTGTTTCATGCTGTTATAGGCACACTCTACTAAATAAATATAGTCAGCCCACTGAGATTGCTTACTCCACACATAACTTCGCAACATATCCTCTATAATGCGGTTGGTGCGCTCTGTTTGTCCATCCGTCTGAGGATGATATGCTGTACTCATAGTAAGCTTGGTCTGGATGGTGGCAAAGAAATCTTTCCAGAATGCACTTACAAACTTGGGATCCCTGTCGGATACGATCACTTGTGGCATCCCGTGTAATCTGAAGATTTCCTTTGCAAACAGCAAAGCTGTGTCCAAGGCTGTGTCTGTGGTGCGACATGGCAAGAAATGAGCCATCTTCGACAACTTGTCGACCACTACCATTAAGGCATCATATCCACGGAGGGTACGCGGAAGGCCCACAATGAAATCCATGGTTATCACTTCCCATTTGGCGTTGGGCACATCCAAAGGTTGTAATTCTCCTGGAATCCTTAATTGCTCAACCTTGGTTTCCTGACACACTTGACATTGCTTAATGTATCTGGCAATGTCCTTCTTCATACACGGCCAATAATAGCTAGAGCGAATCTTAAAGTAGGTCTTCATGAAACCTGCATGTCCAGCTATAGGGCTGTTGTGTGTGTCATGGAGAATAAGCTTACGTACTCCTGAAGTCTCGGGTACACACAACTTATCTTTGTAATATAGCAATTTGCCCTCCTTCTTATAATGAGTTTTAAAAACCTCACGCCTCCTTATCTGCTCAGGCCTCCTTGGCCAAACTGCTCCATACTTCATGGAATTCTCGATCTCTGTGGGCCAAGGTCTGCCCCTATTTGTTTTCCCAACTCACCGTGAGCGTGGAAATCGTGATTACAATGGGTTGGGGTTACCAAAGGATGGCGTGACAAAGCATCCGCAACCACATTGTGCTTATCCGCTTATACATAATCTCAAAATCATACTTTCAAGAAACTCCATCCATCTTCTTCTCGACGGAGATTGAGATTTGGCTGGGTAGAAAGATAACGGAGACTCGGTGATCCGTATCCGCCTGGAATCTCCTACCAAGAAGGTAGTGTTCCATATACATAAAGCTGCATAACCGCTAACAATTCCTGATCATGGGTAGGGTATCGCTGTTCGGTTTCATTCATCTTCTTAGAATCATACGCAATAACCCTCCCCTCCTGCATTAGAACTCCTCCAGTAGCAATTTTACTAGCATCTGTTGCTACTAACTTATCTTTCTGGGTCCGCAATGTGAGGACCGGTGTCAAGTCAAGGCATCCTTAAGTTTCTCAAAACTTACCCGACCTTTGCCTTCCAAAGGTTCAAGCCAATCCTTGACTTTCTCATGCTTTGTAAGGTCGCTGAGAGGCGCCGCAATCTTGGCAAGATCCTTGACAAACTTCCTGGTAATATCCTCGCCAATCCCAAAAACTCCGGACCTCCTAAACATTACCCGAATGGGCCAATCCTTGACGCCTTCTATTTTTGCCGGATCTCGTGGGCAATGCCCTCGGCAAATCACATGTCCCAAATAATCCACCTTTTGGTGTGGCAAATTTGCACTTGGAGAACTTTGCAAAGAGCTGGTGACGCCTCGCCAGAAGGCCATCCGAAGATGCCTCTCATGCTCCCCAAGGGTTTTATCAGATGAGAATGTCGCCAAAGAAAATAACAATACAATCATCCAAGTATTCTCGAAAACATCATTCATCAATCCGCGATAAAAGTTATGGGGCATTAGTTAAACCAAAAGGCATAATCAGAAATTCCTAATGCCCGTATCTAGTTCGAAGGCGCATTTATGGATGTCTTCCTCTTTAATTTTATCCGATGATACCCGGAGCGTAAGTCAATCTTTGAGAAGTATTTGGCCCCTTGCAATTGGTCCATAAGATCATCTCGCTTAGGTAAAGCATAGCGATTCTTGATCGTGATGCTTGTTGAGCCGCCTATAGTCAATGCACATTCTCATGGAGCCATCCATTTTCTTAACAAAAGAATAGGAGCACCAAAAGGTGAAACACTAGGCCTAATGAAGCCTAGGGTTCAATAGCTCCCGGAGTTGCTTTTAAGCTCAGCCAACTCGGGAGGACTCATGCGTATGGCGCTTCGTAGGTAGGCTTAGTACCCAGCCCAAAGCTATTTCACATTCCACCCCTCCGAAGGGAGGAAGTTTCTCGGATCTCATCCGAAAAAGATCCTTAAATTCTCGGAGAAGACTAGCAATGTTTTATGGCAATGCATCCACTACTTCCTTCTGTTTTGCATCCGACTCAACGAAGGCAAGTCTGATAACGCAAAGTATCTTATCCTTGCGTATAGCCTTATCTAACTGCCTCGATAGACATGGATCGATAATTGGGTTTAATGGATCACCTTTAATAGTTACTGCCCATTAGTCATGAAAAGTCACTTCCCATTTCCTCATGAGCCTATATTGGCTTTAGCAGAGGCCAAGAATTCCATGCCGACAATAAGATCATATTTGCCAATGTCCATTAGCTCGGCACCTAATGCAACTGGTGCGCTGGAAAACTGCATATTGAGGTTAATGCGACGGCCATGTGTATGTCCGATCTTACCACCGCTAAGATCACCGGGTCTCGATCTCGGATCTCAAGGTCTCAAGTTTCAAGACCTGGGCCATTCTGGGAGAAGCAAAATTATGGGTACTACTCGTATCCATAAGAATAACAAAAGGTTTACTGCCTACCTGGCCTATAGCAGAAATAACGGCAGGCTGACTTTCAGCATTGCCGGTTTCAATAGCTGCAAAAATATGAGACGCACCGTGAATGTACTCGTGGGCCTCCTCGTCAACAGGTGGTGAAGACTCGAGATCGTCCCAGTCGAGGTCGGCCATGGCCAGCTGAGCAGTTTGTGTGACATAAGGGCAGTTATGCATCATGTGCCCGCGATGGGTGATGGATATTCTCTTCCTATCACAGGAAAGGATTGTAGCTTTTCAATTGCATGGACGTGATGTAGTTAGTAAGGTGAGGAATGTCATGTTTGCTCCCGGATTACAGTCTAATATCATGTCTGCTACTGAATTTGATAAAGCAAGCCATCACATTGTTCTCGAAAATGGCAAAGCCTATCTGCTGGGCAGGAATCCACTTGAAGGCATTGACTTGAAAAGTCTGCAGTTCATGGCGCAGTGGACGCTGCAGAATGGCTTGTATGTCTTTAATGGTTCAGTTCATAAGACTGAACATAGTCTTCTATGTGCTGATTTGACTGCTGAGCATCTGTGGCATGCTCGTTTTGGTCATGTTGGAGGCACTGTTGTACATGCTTTGTACAAGAACAAGATGGTTACAGGTATTTCCTTTCTGAAATGTGTCAAGCTTGAGTGTGCTGCATGCCATCTCGGACCTCAACAGCCTTTTCCACAAGGCTATTCATCGAGCAACTCAACCTCTTGAGCTCAGCCGCGATTGGATTTGTGCTATATGCCCGATGTTTCACTAGGTGGAAAGAGATATTTCTTGACCCCCGATTGATGATTTCCAGTAGGTACACTTGGGTGTATACTTTGCCTTTGCAAAATATGAGGTGCTTGGCAAGTTCAAGGCCTTCAAAGCAGCAGTCGAAAAGCAGACAGGGTTAGTAATAAAAAAGTTGAGAAGTGACAATGGAGGTGAATATGTTTCTAATGCCTTTGATGAGTTTCTCATGGAAGAAGGTATTGAAAGACAGTTAATCATTCCTTATGCTCATCCATAAAATGGTGTAGCTGAAAGGAGGAATAGATCTTTACTTGATTTGGCAAGATCTATGATGAGTCACAAGCAACTGCCTGAATCTTTTTGGGGAGAGGCAGTAGTGACATCAGCATATTTGGCAAATAGGTCGCCTACTAAGGCAGTCCAGGATGTGACTCCTTATGAAGCGTTTTGGAGAATGAAACCAGGTTGTCTCATTTGAGGTTGTTTGGATGCTTGGCTTATGCTTCCATACCTAGGGTTGTCAAAGCCATATTCATTGGGTATCCAGAAAATCAGAAAGGTTACAAGCTGTACGATCCTTCCAACAAGCAGGTTATTGTAAGCAGGTCGTTGGTTCGTTGAAGATGATGCCGTATGATGGTATCTCTTCAAGTGATTCTCCTGCGGTTCACAATGACAAAGCTTGGATGTTGGAGATCCGATAGCAAATTTCTTTGGTAGACCTTTCTCTCCCTCTCTAGTGGTTTCTCCAGATGATCAAATCCATACAAAACCACAATGCACATTCGGCCTTCATGTGATTTGTAATAAAGATTGGGGTCTGATGCACTTCTACTGAACCCCTGCTCAAGAAAGAAAGCATTAATTTTTGTATGCCAACATCTTGGAGCCTGCTTCAAGCCATAAATGCTTTTCTTCAAATGACAAACTAGCTGCTCCTTCCCTTGAACAACAAATCCCGGAGGTTGAGTCATATAGACCTCTTCCTCCAAATCACCATTCAAAAAGCGTACTTAATGTCCATTTGAAACATTAACCAACCTTTCATCGCGAAGAACGGCTATAAGCTGATCTAATAGTGGACATTCGGCTACGGGGAGCAAAGACTTCATCATAATCTAAGCCTTTTTTTTCAAGAAAACCCTTGGCTACAAATCTAGCTTTGTGCTTTGACACCGCCCCATCGGCATGAAATTTGGTTTTAAACACCCATTTACGACCAACAACTTGCTTATCGGGTGGAAGTTCAACCAATTCCCATGTGCCTTGCTTCAAAGAATTGAGAGTATTCTTCTTCCATTGCATGCCGCCAACGGATCACTAGATGCTTCATGAAAGGTGTGTGGATCAACATGATCCTGAACCTTTGCCATTAAGGCAAGGTTACATGATCCATTAGACTTCTCCTGTTTCTCCATCAGACGTGCTGATCTCCTAGGTTCAACAACGGTACAAAAGTCTTGAACCGGTTTACGCAACAATTTGTTTCTCCTTAAGACGTGCTGATCTCCTATGATCAACAACAGGAGGTATAGCAGGTGCTACAATAGGTCTTTATAATGTGGTCTTTGGATCGAATTCAACAAGCATCCTTCATGTGTTTGGACTCCCCTTGAAAGGAACCAACCTGCTCATGGACTATAGGGCGAGCAGGATTGGGATCATCCTGTGCCACAGATGCTGATGTGCTGATTTCTACATTGAAGTTGCAATTATCTTCGTCCTTCGAGATGACTGACCTTGGCCTTATGCATTACTGTTTAGGTGTAGAAGTGTGGCAGCACTCAGATGGCATCTATCTTTCTCAGCAAAAATATATCAAAGAAATGTTACAGCAGTATCGTATGCAAGATTGCAAGGTCGTGGCAAGTCCTTTTGATTCAGGCGCAAGGCTTGAGCTTGATTTCGATGGTGAGGAGTGTGATCCCACACTCTATCGAAGCTTGGTAGGGGCGTTGATATATCTCACAGTCACTAGACCTGATATCTCTTTTGTTGTGGGAGTGCTAAGCAGATTCATGAGCAATCCCAGGCAGTCGCACTAGAAGGCTGCTAAAAGACTGCTGGCATATCTGAAGGGGACTTCACAGGAAGGTCTCTTTTATCAGAGGTCCTCTGATTTCCAGCTGAAAGTCTTTGTTGATGCAGATCATGCTAATTGTCATGATAGCAGGAGGTTCATAACAGGGATGGTCACATTCATAGGGCCTAACGTGCTGACATGGTTGTCCAAAAAGATCTCTGATGTCAATCATCGCACCCGCGGAGCCGTAATTCAAAGCACTCAGTGTTGGGATGCAGGAATTGTTGTGGCTTAAACATTTGTGGACAGATCTGCGGGTACCTCCATCCTCGGCTGTTATATTGTGTGACAACACAAGTACCATCTATCTTGCCAAGGATGCTAAGTACCACCCAAAGACAAAACACCTTGACACCCATTTGTGGTTTGTCCGGTGGCATCCAAATGGGATCTTCTCAACTTGTTCATTGCTCCTTATAGGATCAGTTTGCTGATGGCTTTACCAAACCATTAGTTGGATCTAAGTTCGTCAATGTGAAGGAGAGCTTGGGCAATGAAGAAATTGCAGCTGAAGGGAGAGAAGGATTACCTTAGTTTCAAATTTGATTTTCTTACGCTTAGTCGACAACATTTAAGGGAGAGTGTTGGAATATAAATATCTTTGACTAAGCATAATATCTTTGAAAAGCAATGATGGTTCAAAGACTTAGCACACAGTCTTTGAGAAGGTCTTTGAAATGTCTGAGAAGAAGACTTTGTCAGTCTTGAGCACCGACCTTAAATCGATTGCCATAATTAGTGGGCCGATGGTTAAGCGGTGGACTACTATTCTTAGTCTCAATTTGGTTGTATATATTGATTTCGTTATGTACTATGCAATGCTTTCGAAGTAGAGATTGTATTTCATATTGCTTTTCTCAATAGAGTTATTCTTGTTCTTCTATTCTATCTCTTGAGTTGATCTTGCGGGGTTTGTTTGGTTTTGCACTAGTTCTATCAGCGATCCATTATTAAATTAAGCTAGCAATTATTACCACTTATCCCAAGATTCCGTCACCATAGGTGATTATAGTCAACATGGCCATTAAATCACAAGCCCCGCGCGGAATTCGACCAACAATATCCCCTGCTCATGGGCGTCCGAGTCAAGGGCCCGGTTAAGCTATGCCCTTGGGAGCACACAACATTCCTCCCCTCCTTTTGGACCTTGCCCTCAAGGTTGATCCTTTAGATGAGGGGCTTGCACAAATTCCTCCGTCTCCCGGTGGCATCCTCAAGAGGCCGGGTCACGCCACTTAAATCGGATGTTCTACCAAATCTCTATTAGTGGCTGCCGAACTCTTTTATCCAAAAGGCGTTACTCACGTTCTGAAGGATTTAAGACAACTAACCACATTAGTGGTATCGGTATAGCCCTTTTGTAGGCTGACTTACATAAAACCAGGATGGATCCCTACTTCACGTGGTAAGTTCAACTTCGTCTGTTTTGTTTCCTCGATCCTTTTAGTAATCCTAAAAGGTCCGACCTCTGAGTAAGTTTGGGCACCCGACCCTTAGTTAAAGGCCGTAAAGTGTTCATTCTTAGTGTCGAAGGATAAACAACCCGTGAAAAAACATAATCACCTTACATAAGAGATATCATGTCTATCTTTGGTTAGAGCTTTCAGTAAAGCTTGCTTGCATTGCCGCCGAGGGATTGCATCCATATCATGGAGCATGTGTACTGGAACTTCAGTTCGGAGGTACTTATGTACATCTGAATAAGCCCTTGGATTTTGGCCCATCATAGCCACAAAGGGAGTCATCCAAGATTCAGTATGATGGCTATTATTATAAGCGAACTCTAGATAGGGTAAATAATCTTCCCACCTAGGCGCTTCTTCGTGGACAAAACTTACTTAGCGTATCCTCTAGGATCATGTTTATGCACTCAGTTTGCCTGTCCGTCAGTTCCACTACTCATGTATAACCGGATCCTCAATCCTTTCATGAGATCTCTCCAGAAGTGACCCGTGAACTTAGTGTCCCGATCACTTACAATGGACAAGGGAAGTCCGAAGGTTGGAAATATGTGTTGCATACACTACTAGAGGATGGGTTGTTTGCGACGTATATGAAACGCTCGCGTCGCAAAAATCGCGTACGTTCCCATGACGTCGCACAAAATTTAAGCAGCGTCGCCAAATAGAGCGTCCCGTCGCGGTTGGAGCGTCTAATCGAGGCGTTGCAATGGCAAAAATCGAAAACGTTCCTATGGCGTTGCACAAAATTCAAAAAAGTGTCGCGGGTAGGCGTCGGGCGTCACCCGGTTGGAGCGTCGGCTGGGCGTCGCAATGGCCTACTCGTGCCACGTCACACTAGCGGCGTATCCGTCGCCAAGTGCAACGTCATTACAACGTGAAATGTCACAATTGCAACATCTCATTGCGACTTAAAGAATAAACATAGAATAAATACAAATATGAGTTATTGAGATGTTGGTAAGGCCTCCGGGTTTGTTAGCGGAGGTTAGGGGTTCAAGTTCCGCGAAAAAAACATTTTGGGCGCACATATATATGCGTCTTAGCAACATATGGCGGCGTCGTAAAAGCGTCATAAGGACATATTTTGTACATATTTGAGGCGTCCATGGCGTCGCTAATACATTACGCGTCTTTGGCGTGGCGTCGCACATGCAACGTGACGTCGTGGCTGCGGCGAATCCACCGGCGGCGTCATTTTCGCGGCGGGGAAGCGTTATTAAAGCATGTGCATCGCGGCGTTTGATGTCCTTGTTCACGTCGCTAAGGCGTGCCAAGCGGCGTGCATAAGCGCCTGTACAGTAGTAGTGATATCGGCCGAAGGCTGCTTTCGTCATGTCCGTAACCTCCCTTTTTAATGCTATAAACTTAGCATGCTTGGTTAAGTAGATCCACTACTACCAAACTTTGTGTATGTTGCCTAGCGGTTCTAGGTAATCGCGACTATAAAGTCCATACTCCGCTTTTTCAGCGTTCATTTGGTATAGGGAGGGGCTATAACAATCCGGGTTTTTTCCCATGATCCACCTTCAGCTTGACACACCAAGCAGTGACTTACCAAGTCCTTGACTTGATCTTGCAACTTTGGCCAGTAGTAGAACCTCTTTACCAACACATACGTCTTCCATTCACCTCCATGCCCAGTGTCATGGTGCTCATGTAGAATTGACTCCCTAAGGTCCCCACTTGAAGGAACATAATCCTTCCCTTATAGAAATGCAAACCCTCTTGCTCTTCCACGGGACTTAGTTTAGACCTTCGCAAAGCCACTCATTGGTCTGCGCATCAATCGCCCCTTAGCGCTTGCCGCCAAGCATCGGTATAGACCTCGAATGCCTGATTCAAATCTGGCACATTTAACACAGGACTGCTTACTAGCAAGTCCTTAATGCGACGAAACGCCTCTTGTTGCTCTCTCTCCCCACACAAAATCGTGATCTTTTTTCAAAAGATCGGTGGAAACAATAACTTTAGAAAATTTAATGGGAGTGCAATTCTTGAGGTGATGCGTTGCTAATCGAGAAAACCCGTAACTCAAAGCATTCTCGGTGGGAGCCACCTTGGAGGGATCGGATGACACACTTTAGCCCGAAGAATGTGTGCCCAAATAAGCCACACATTTGTCTAAAAGAAGATACACAGCCCATCAAGATCAAGCAAAGGATTTGGACCTCACTCCTATGGGTTGTCTTTTCAATTCTTGACATGTGTTTATGTTTAGCTAATGATATCTGATCTGAAGTTATCCCGGTTGGCTTTGTACTATCGCACAAAATAATGGGGACTATATTACTTGATTCGATGGATCAATACTTCCCTTCTAATAAACAATAGTTGTTGCATATGAAATGCATTTTAAGACCCTAGCTATTTTCCGGATGTTTGGACAACAGCTATATATATTAGTGGCTCATCAACTAGATTGCGGGCAAAGTCAATACATGCTTTTAGATGGACCATTTAAAAGTCTTGCATGTTATTGAGTCTCTAGATGATCATAAATCAAAGATTGTTGAGGCCATGGAGGTGCTTCACATGGCACAATCTAAATGTTTAAAACTTTTTGGGCGTCTAGATGTTTAACTAATGACCCGTTAGTGCCTTATGTACAAGTTCTTAATTGTTTATGCATGAATGTGCAAAGCATTTATTTCAACTGTCATGAAGAAAAAACAAGGGAAATGTATAAACAATGCTCAACTTGCACGAGGCTTAGCTAAACTTGTCAATAATAGATCAACAAAAACATAATGTTCAATTTATACTTTAGAAAGTGGAAGAATGCCTTCAATGTGAGAATTGTGTGCCTTGCCAACGTCGAGTTTATATAATCATCTTAAAAAGTGTCTTCTATTATTTGCCCACATTGTATGGAATGGTCAAAACCATGCTTTAGTTTTGCATTAGTTTTAACACGCCCAACTAACTTGACCCTCTTTCAAAGCCGAGTATCTTATGGATTCTTTTCGAGTTCCTCTAGACTACGCAAGTGCCTTCAAGACCATAAAATACTTTTGCCTATAGATATTTTAAGTTAAATCTAATATTTATATTTACTTTTTACTTATGCAGGAAAAGCCCGGCAACACCTTTGGGCATTTTTCTAGTCATACCATAAAAAGCATATTGGCTTACAAACACTGCGACTTGCCACACTAGTCACATCATGTATTCCGGTTGGAATTCTTGCGATTGAGGCCTGAATAGTGATCACGAGATAATACTTGCTGCGATCACGGCTGTTGGATTCACATGAATGGGTAGTACCACAGGTAGGCCAAGTTTGATTTCTGATTCTGGCGAAAGGCGGCTTAGGCAATGCTAGATTTGAACAAAGGGTTTCCCCTTTTCATATTTGCTAATTGGAGGGGATTTTCTGGTGGACAGAGAGATATTTTAAAGGCATTTTCCAAGCATGATCAAATATTGTTGAGCATCTTCGTACTTATGAGCACCCAGTCTTTGTACCAGGTGTCCTCTTCCTAATTAATTAATTAGCCTAACTTAATTAGCTTAATTAAGTTAATTAGATAATTATCCCTTAATTATAGGTAATTAACCTTTAATTAAACCCTTATTAATTTAGCATAGCTAAATTAACCCTTTGGGGTTAGTCTACATACCCCCATGATGGCGTATATTTATAGCCATGATAGCCCGTGACGTGTCGGTATATTTATCGTGCAAGTATAAATCGTGGAGCGTCACATTCTCTATAGAAATAATCTTTGTCCTCGGCATTGGGGTTAGATAGAACATGACTAACATCTTGGTAATATAAAATATAGTAAGTTATCTGAGAAAAAATATGAGAATAATTTCTTATTCACGAAGGTAAAAGAAATTAAGTTTAAAAACATATAAGCTGTTTAAGCACCAACGTGCATTTCACATGATTATGACAATAAAAGTTTCAAGGACCGGGTCAATAGCAAACATCACACAAGTAACATCAAATTCTTGAAAGCAACACCGGGAAGTTTGGGCCATCGGCAACCCTCTATACATGGGCGGTCCGTCATCACAGCTCAGCGGCTGCACATGTCAATACATCGATATATATAGATAGTAATTAAGTTGTGGTTGAAGGGACCACCCCTATAAGAAAATAAAAAAGAAAACCCTATCTATAAAGGGAATCTATCATGCGTATGGTTACGCAATTCATTTCGCGGCATAAGGAATAGTCAAGTTTCCATTATAAGCCGAGATGAAACGCGACCTATCAACTACATGCTTTCGAAGGCGATCCGCGGTCATGCCGACATTGACAATACACCACGTCCTAGAGAACACGAAGGTGATCTCATCATCGGTAACTACTTTTATTTCTGATGCATCTACACCCGACCCTCTTTGCATGATCCATGCGAATCAAACCTTCTAAACTTACCGTAGGGTGGGGTTGATGACATCGTTGATGTTGCGGCTTTGAGATTCCCGCATGAAGTCCGGATAGTGCTTTTCAAGGTCTATCTTCATCACCCACGTAGCATCCTCAGTTGGCAAGTGTTTCCACTTGACCAAATATGGTAGCATTTGAGTCCTTCTGGTCTGCTTATAGGCCCGATCAAGAAGAGCTTCAGGCACTATCTCTAGATGCTCTTCTGTCATTTCAAGGAGGGTGGGTGTATCCAAGATCTCCTCTGGATCTGGAGTATGTTGCTTCAGAAGACTCACATGAAAGACCTTGTGGATCTTCAAGCGGGGTGGCAAATCCAACCGATATGCCTGTTCCCAACACGTTCAATGATCTTGAACGGCCCAGCCCATCTGGGTGCGAGTTTCTTGCAGTTACCAATCTTAAGCTTGGCTTGCTTAACCTTAATTTTGAGCCAAACTGGATCGCCCACTTGGAATACGCGTGTGGTCCTGTGCTTATCAGCCACACTTTTACGGCGGCTGCGTGCGACCAATAAATAATCACGAACTTCCTCAACCAAAGCTTGCATTTGCAAGAGGTTGTTGAAAACCTCCACTTTAGAAGCGGGATTATGCCATGTGTGCGGGTAAGGCATTGATAATCATAATTTATCATGAAGGGAGACATTCTAGAAGACTCTGTTTCATCTTTGTTATAGGCACACTCTACTAAATAAATATAGTCACCCCACTGAGATTGCTTACTCCACACATAACCGCCTTATATCCTCTATAATGCGGTTGGTGCGCTCTGTTTGTCCATCCGTCGAGGGGATGATATCTTTGTACTCATAGTAAGCTTGAGTGCGGATGGTGGCAAAAAAATCTTTCCGAGAATGCACTTACAAACTTGGGATCCCCATCGGATCTGATCACTTGTGGCATCCCGTGTAATCCCGAAGATTTCCTTTTTGCAAACAAAAAAGTGTCAAAAGGCGTAATGCGTAGTGCGACATGGCAAGAAATGAGCCATCTTGACAACTTATGTCGACCACTACCATTAAGGCATCATATCCACGGAGGGTGCAGCGGAAGGCCCACAATGAAATCCATGGTTATCACTTCCCATTTGGCGTTAGGCACATCCAAAGGTTGTAATTCTCACGGAATCCTTAATTGCTCAACCTTGGTTTCTGACACACTTGACATTGCTTAATGTATCGGCAATGTCCTTCTTCATCTACGACCAATAATAGCTAGGCGAATCTTAAAGTAGGTCTTCATGAAACACGCATGTCCGGCTATAGAACATTGTTGTGTGTGTCATGGAGAATAAACTTCGTACTCCTCTGAAAGTCTCGGGTACACACAACTTATCTTTGTAATATAGCAATTTGCCCTCCTTCTTATCTGGCGGGAAAACCTCACGCTCCTTATCATCGCGTGCCTCCTTGGCCAAAGCATTCCATACTTCATGGAATTACGGATCTGTGGCCAAGGTCTGCCTATTGTTTTCGAACTCAGCGGTGGCGTGGAAATCGCATTACAATGGGTTGGGGTTACCAAAGGATGGCGTGACAAAGCATCTGCAACCACATTGTGCTTATCCGGCTTATACATAATCTCAAAATCATACTCTTCAAGAAACTCCATCCATCTTCTCGGCGGAGATTGAGATTTGGCTGGGTAGAAAGATAACGGAGACTCACGGTGATCCGTATCCGGTGGAATCTCCTACCAAGAAGGTAGTGTCTCCATATCATAAAGCGCGTACAAGCTGCTAACAATTCACGATCATGGGTAGGGGTATCATTTGTTGGTTTCATTCATCTTCTTAGAATCATACGCCAATAACCCTCCCTCCTGCATTAGAACTCCTCCGGTAGCAATTTTACTAGCATCCATTGCTACTAACTTATCTTTCTCGGGAGTGCGGCAATGTGAGGGTAGGTCTTGAAGTCAAGGCATCCTTAAGTTTACGAAAACTTACGGACCTTTGCCTTCGGTGTTCAAGCCAATCCTTGACTTTCTCATGCTTTGTAAAAGGTCGGTGAGGCGGCGCAATCTTGGCAAGATCCTTGACAAACTTCCGGTAATATCCTGCCAATCCCAAAAAACTCCGGACCTCTGAAACATTACCTGGAATGGGCCAATCCTTGACTGCCTCTATTTTTGCTGGATCTGTGGCAATGCCCTCGGCCGAAATCACATGTCCCAAATAATCCACCTTTGGTGTGGCAAATTTGCACTTGGAGAACTTTGCAAAGAGCTGGTGACGCCTCAGTTTCTGTAAGGCCATCCGAAGATGCCTCTCATGCTCCTGAAGGGTTTTACTGTAGATGAGAATGTCGTCAAAGAAAATAACAATACAATCATCCAAGTATTCTCGGAAAACATCATTCATCAATCCGCATAAAAGTTGCGGGGGCATTAGTTAAACCAAAAGGCATAACTGTAAATTCCTAATGCCCGTATCTAGTTCGAAAGGCAGATTTATGGATGTCTTCCTCTTTAATTCTTATCTGATGATACCCGGAGCGTAAGTCAATCTTTGAGAAGTATTTGGCCCCTTGCAATTGGTCCATAAGATCATCTGCTCTAGGTAAAGCATAGCGATTCTTGATCGTATGCTTGTTGAGCTGTCTATAGTCAATGCACATTCTCATGGAGCCATCCATTTTCTTAACAAAAAGAATAGGAGCACGAAAAGGTGAAACACTAGGCCGAATGAAGCCTAGGTTCAATAGCTCCTGGAGTTGCTTCTTAAGCTCAGCCAACTCGGGAGGACTCATGCGGTATGGCGCCTTACTGGTAGGCTTAGTACCCAGCTCCAAAGCTATTTCACATTCCACCCCTCTGAAAGGAGGAAGTTTCTGGATCTCATCTGGAAAAAGATCCTTAAATTCTCGGAGAAGACTAGCAATGTTTTATGGCAATGCATCCACTACTTCCTTACGTTTTTTGCATCCGACTCAGCGAAGGCAAATCGATAGCATAAAAAGTATCTTATCCTTAGTATAGCCTTATCTAAGCGCACGATAGACATGGGTACGCATAATTGGGTTTAATGGATCACCTTTAATAGTTACTCGGGCTCCATTAGGCTGCGTTGAAAGTCACTTCCGTTTCTCGGATCTATATTGGCTTTAGCGAGAGGCCAAGAATTCCATCGCGAACAATAAGATCATATTTGCCAATGTCCATTAGCTTCGGCACCTAATGCAAGCTGATGCGCTGGAAAGCGCATATTGAGGTTAATCACGGCGGCCATGTGTATGTCGATCTTACCAGCGGCTAAGATCAGCGGTCTCGATGCGGATCTCAAGGTCTCAAGTTTCAAGACACAGGCCATTCAGGAGAAACAAAATTATGGGTACTACTGTTATCCATAAGAATAACAAAAGGTTCTTGCCTACGGCCTATAAGCGAGAAATCTTGGCGGTGACTTTTCGGCATTGCGGTTTCAATAAGCTGCAAAAATATGAGGCCTTACTTGGTGAATGTACTTTCGTGGGCCTCCTCGTCAGCAGGTGGTGAAGACTTCGAGATCGTCCCGGTCGAGTCGGCCATGGCCAACTGGCGGTTTGTGTGACATAAGGGCGGTTATGCATCATGTGCCCGCGATGGGTGATGGATATTCTCTTCCTATCACGGGAAAAGGATTGTAGCTTTTCAATTGCATGGGCGTGATGTAGTTAGTAAGGTGAGGAATGTCATGTTTGCTCCGGATTCTGATCTAATATCATATGCACTCTGAATTTGATAAAGCAAGCCATCACATTGTTCTCGAAAATGGCAAAAGCCTATCTGGCTGGGCGAGGAATCCACTTGAAGGCATTGACTTGAAAAGTCTGCGATTCATGGCGCGATGGGGGCGACTGCGAATGGCTTGTATGTCTTTAATGGTTCGATTCATAAGGCCCGAACATAGTCTTCTATGTCTTTGATTTGGCTGGCGAGCATCACGTGGCATGCTTTCGTTTTGGTCATGTTGGAGGCCTTTGTTGTACATGCTTTGTACAAGAACAAGATGGTTCTGGTATTTCCTTTCTGAAATGTGTCAAGCTTGAGTGTGCTGCATGCCATCTCGGACCTCAACAGCCTTTTCCACAGCAGGCTATTCATCGAGCAACTCAACCTCTTGAGCTGCTGCATTCTGATTTGTGCTATATGCACGATGTTTCACTAGGTGGAAAGAGATATTTCTTGACCACGATTGATGATTTCATTAGGTACACTTGGGTGTATACTTTGCCTTTGCAAAATATGAGGTGCTTGGCAAGTTCAAGGCCTTCAAAGCGGCGGTCGAAAGCGAGACGAGGGTTAGTAATAAAAAGTTGAGAAGTGACAATGGAGGTGAATATGTTTCTAATGCCTTTGATGAGTTTCTCATGGAAGAAGGTATTGAAAGGCATTAATCATTCCTTATGCTCATCCATAAAATGGTGTAGCTGAAAGGAGGAATAGATCTTTACTTGATTTGGCAAGATCTATGATGAGTCACAAGCAAGCTGCTGAATCTTTTTGGGGAGGCGGTAGTGACATCGACATATTTGGCAAATAGGTAAGCCTACTAAAGGCGGATCGGGGATGTGACTCCTTATGAAGCGTTTTGGAGAATGAAACCAGGTTGTCTCATTTGAGGTTGTTTGGATGCTTGGCTTATGCTTCCATACCTAGGGTTGTCAAAGCCATATTCATTGGGTATCGAGGAAAATCGGAAAGGTTACAAGGCATGCGATCCTTCCAACAAGCGAGGTTATTGTAAGCGGTCGATTCGATTAAGTTGAAGATCGTGTATGATGGTATCTCTTCAAGTGATTCTCCTGCGATTCACAATGGCTTGGATGTTGGAGATCGATAGCATTTCTTTGGTAGACCTTTCTCTCCCTCTCTAGTGGTTTCTCCGGATGATCAAATCCATACAAAACCACAATGCACATTCGGCCTTCATGTGATTTGTAATAAAGATTGGGGTCTGCTTTGCACTTCTCTTTGAACCCACTCTCAAGAAAAGAAAGCATTAATTTTTGTATGCCAACATCTTGGAGCCTGCTTCAAGCCATAAATGCTTTTCTTCAAATGACAAACTAGCTGCTCCTTCCCTTGAACAACAAATCCTGGAGGTTGAGTCATATAGACCTCTTCCTCCAAATCACCATTCAAAAAAGCAGACTTAATGTCCATTTGAAACATTAACCAACCTTTCATCGCGACAACAGACTATAAGCTGATCTAATAGTGGACATTACGGCTCACGGGGCAAAGACTTCATCATAATCTAAGCCTTTTTTCTGCACAAAACCCTTGGCTACAAATCTAGCTTTGTGCTTTGACACTGTCCCATCAGCATGAAATTTGGTTTTAAACACCCATTTACAGCCAACAACTTGCTTATCGGCTGGAAGTTCAACCAATTCCCATGTGCCTTGCTTCAGCAATTGAGAGTATTCTTCTTCCATTGCATGCTGCCACTGCGGATCACTAGATGCTTCATGAAAGGTGTGTGGATCAACATGATCCTGAACCTTTGCCATTAAAACAAGGTTACATGATCCATTAGACTTCTCTGTTTCTCCATCGAGGCGTCTTTGATCTCCTAGGTTCAACAAGCGGGTACAACGGTCTTTGCAACCGGTTACGCAACAATTTGTTTCTCCTTAAGGCGTCTTTGATCTCCTATGATCAACAACGGGAGGTATAGCGGAGGTGCTACAATAGGTCTTTATAACAGTCTTTGGATCAGGTGCTGTGATACCTTCATGTGTCTTTGGACTCCCCTTGAAAGGAACCAACCTTTGCTCATGGACTATAGAGGCGGCGAGTTGGGATCATCTGTGCCCGCAGAATCTTTGATGTCTTGATTTCTACATTGAAGTTGCAATTATCTTAGTCCTTGAGATGGTGACCTTGGCCTTATGCATTCTTGTTTAGGTGTAGAAGTGTGGCGAGCTTTCGGATGGCATCTATCTTTCTCGGCAAAAATATATCAAAGAAATGTTACAATGATGTCGTATGCAAGATTGCAAGGTCGTGGCAAGTCCTTTTGATTCGAATAAGGCTTGAGCTTGATTTAGATGGTGAGGAGTGTGATCCCACACTCTATCCGAAGCTTAGTAGGGCGTTGATATATCTCACGGTCACTAGACACGATATCTCTTTTGTTGTGGGAGTGCTAAAAGCGGATTCATGAGCAATCGGGCGATCGCACTAGAAATTTGCTAAAAAGGCTGGCAGCATATCTGAAGGGGACTTCCGCGGGAAGGTCTCTTTTATCGAGGAGGTCCTCGATTTCCGGTGAAAGTCTTTGTTGATCGCGGATCATGCTAATTGTCATGATAGCGGGGAGAGGTTCATAAGGGGATGGTCACATTCATAGGGCCTAACGTCTTTGACATGGTTGTCCAAAAGGCGATCTCTGATGTCAATCCCACACCACGGGAGGCGAGAATTCAAAGCACTTTCGGTGTTGGGATCGCGAGGAATTGTTGTGGCTTAAACATTTGTGGACAGATCTGCGGGTACCTCCATCCTCGGTACGTTATATTGTGTGACAACACAAGTACCATCTATCTTGCCAAGGATGCTAAGTACCACCCAAAGACAAAACACCTTGACACCCATTTGTGGTTTGTCCGGTGGCGGATCAAATGGGATCTTCTCAACTTGTTCATTGCTCCTTATAGGATCAGTTTGCTGATGGCTTTACCAAACCATTAGTTGGATCTAAGTTCGTCAATGTGAAGGAGAGCTTGGGCAATGAAGAAATTGCAAGGAAAGGAGAAGGATTACCTTAGTTTCAGTGATTTTCTTACCTTAGTCGGCAACATTTAAGGGAGAGTGTTGGAATATAAATATCTTTGACTAAGCATAATATCTTTGAAAGCAATGATGGTTCAGCACTTAGCACAGTCTTTGAGAAGGTCTTGAAAATGTCTGAAGGCGACACTTTGTCGGCCCCGTGCACCCGACCTTAAATGATGCCATAATTAGTGGGCCGGTGGTTAAGCGGTAGACTACTATTCTTAGTCTCCTTTGGTTGTATATATTGATTTCGTTATGTACTATGCAATGCTTTCGAGAAGTAGAGATTGTATTTCATATTGCTTTTCTCAATAGAGTTATTCTTGTTCTTCTATTCTATCTCTTGAGTTGATCTTGCGGGGTTTGTCTTGGTTTTGCACTAGTTCTATCGGCCCGATCCATTATTAAATTAGCTAGCAATTATTACCACTTATCCATTCCGTCACCATATAGACTGATTATAGTCAACATGGCCATTAAATCACAAAACGCCCCAATTCGACCAACAATATCCCCGCTCATGGGCGTCCGTCAAGGGCCGATTCAGGCTATGCCCTTGGGAGCACACTGTAACATTCCTCCCCTCCTTTTGGACCTTGCCCTCAAGGTTGATCCTTTAGATGAGGGAACTGGCGCACAAATTCCTCGTCCTCCCGGTGGCATCCTCAAGAGACTCGGTCACGCCCTTAACCAGGATGTTCTACCAAATCTCTATTATAGCAGGCTCCGAACTCTTTTATCCAAAAGGCGTTACCGTTCTGAGAAGGAGTTTAAGACAATGTCGGTATTTTAAGGACTAACCACATTAGTGGTATCCAAAATATAGCCCTTTGTAGGCGACTTACATAAAACAGGGATGGATCCCTACTTCTGTGGTAAGTTCAACTTCGTCTGTTGTTTCCCTCGATCCTTTTAGTAATCCTAAAGGTCCAGCATACCGCATGAGTAAGTTTGGGCACCCCGACCCTTAGTTAAAAGGCCGTAAAGTGTTCATTCTTAGTGTCGAAGGATAAACAACCCGTGAAAACATAATCACCTTACGCATAAGAGATATCATGTCTATCTTTGGTTAGAGCTTTAAAAAGTAAAGCTTGCTTGCATTGCCGCAGGATTGCATCCATATCATGGAGCATGTGTACTGGAACTTCAGTTCGGAGGTACTTATGTACATCTGAATAAGCCCTTGGATTTTGGCCCATCATAGCCACAAAGGGAGTCATCCGAATTCCCGTATGATGGCTATTATTATAAGCGAACTCTAGATAGGGTAAATAATCTTCCCACCTAGACTGCTTCTCGTGGACAAAACTTCGCAACGTATCCTCTAGGATCATGTTTATGCACTCAGTTTGCCTGTCCGTCTGTTCCACTACTCATGTATAACCGGATCCTCAATCCTTTCATGAGATCTCTCCAGAAGTGACCCGTGAACTTAGTGTCCCGATCACTTACAATGGACAAGGGAAGTCCGAAGGTTGGAAATATGTATTGCATACACTACTAGAGGATGGGTTGTTTGGCGGCGATATGAAAAGCCTTCGTCGTCGCAAAATCGCGTCTCGTTCCCATGACGTCGCACAAAATTTAAACGACGTCGCAAATAGAACGTACCACGTCGCAGTTGGAACGTCTAATCAGACGTTGCAATGGCAAAAATCGGGTACGTTCCTATGACGTTGCACAAAATTCAAAAAACGTCGCAGGTAGAGCGTCAGACGTCACAGTTGGAACGTCTGGCTAGACGTCGCAATGGCCTACTACGTGCCACGTCACACTAGCGTGGTATCCGCGTCGCCAGAAGTCCAACGCGTCATTACAGCGTGAAATGTCACAATTGCAACATCTCATTGCGACTTAAAGAATAAACATAGAATAAATACAAATATGAGTTATTGAGATGTTGGTAAGGCCTCAGGTTTGTTAGCCAGAGGTTAGGGGTTCAAGTTCACGAAAAAACATTTTGGGCGCACATATATGTACGTCTTAGCAACATATGAGCGACGTCTGTAAAACGTCATAAGGACATATTTTGTACATATTTGAGACGTCCATGACGTCGCTAATACATTGCACGTGCGACGTGACGTCGCTTTATGCAACGCGTGGCGTCGTATTTGCGGCGAATCCACCAATGGCGTCATTTGCGGCCGGCGGGGCGTTATTAAAAGCATGTGCATGCGGCGTTTGATGTCCTTTGTTCGTCGCTAAAGGCGTGAAACGGCGTCGCAAAAACTATGTGCGCAGTAGTGATATCGGCAACTGCTACGTCATGTACCGTAGCCTCCCTTTTTAATGCTATAAACTTAGCATACTTGGTTAGCCGATCCACTACTACCAAACTTTGTGTATGTTGCCTAGCAGTTCTAGGTAATGCGACTATAAAGTCCATACTCACGCTTTTTCAGCGTTCATTTGGTATAGGGAGGGCTATAACAATCCGGAGTTTCCCATGATCCACCTTCACCGCCACACACAGCGGTTGACTTACCAAGTCCTTGACTTGATCTTGCAACTCGGCGATGGTAGAACCTCTTTACCAACTCATCGTCTTCCATTCACCTCCATGCCCGACTTGTGGAGTGTCATGGTGCTCATGTAGAATTGACTCCCAAGGTCCCCGCTTGAAGGAACATAATCCTTCCCTTATAGAAATGCAAACCCTCTTGCTCTTCCACGGGACTTAGTTTAGGCCTTCATAAGCCACGCGTGGTCTCGCATCAATCCTTTAGCAACGCTTGCCGCAAGCATCGGTATAGACCTCGAATGCCCGATTCAAAATCGCATTACATTTAACACCGGATTGCTTACTAGCAAGTCCTTAATCGACAAAGCGCCTCTTGTTGCTCTCTCCCCACACAAAAAAATGATCTTTTTCAAAAAGATCGGTGGAGGAGGAAACAATAACTTTAGAGAATTTGGGTAATGGGAGGGATCGGGTGACACACTTTCGCCCGGGAAAGAATGTGCCCCCAAATAAGCCACCCCAGTTGTCTAAAGAAATGGCATTTGGAGATTTTACATAGAATTTGTGTTCTTGTAAAATTGAAGAACTTGCTCAAGTGAGCAAAATGTTCCTCAATAGTTTGTGAGTAGATGAGAATATCATCTAAAAAGACCTCTGAGACTTGTCCAAATGCTCGAGAGAATACGATTCATTAATCGATAAATGTTGCAAGAGCATTTGTAAGCCCCAAACAAAGATAACCGGAAACTCATAATGTCCTTGATGAGTTAAGAATGCGATTTTAGGTTAGATCCCCCCCCCGATCTTAATGATATCCACTTTTGGAGGTCTATCTTGGTGAACCAAATTAAACCCCCAAGATGATCCGAGAATATCATCGACCGGGGTAAAGGATATCATCCTTTACATTTGCTTTATTAAGCCCGTGGTTGATGCACATCCGCATGAATGCACCGTCTTTTTTCTTAATGAGCACACGGGACTCGCAAAGGTGATTTTACTGGGTTGTACAAAACCTTTGCTTAATAATTCTTTCACTTGCTTTTAACCTCTTCAAGTTCTAGAGGACTTAATTCTGTAGGGAGCACTGCGTGCCATGGGCTTGACCCCTGTTCCAGCTCAATTTAGGTGCTTTCGACACCCCGGGCTGAGGGTGGTAGTCCCTCGTAAACTCTTCCGGAAAGACATCCCCGGTTGTATGCAAAAGATCCTTTAGTCTTTGGTCTACCTCAGAGTTTACTCCGGTGTTAACCACCAACGAGTTACACGATTTGATAATCAAATCATCTTTTCTCAAGTACATCAAAGAAAAAACATTTGTATTAACTTTGAAAACTTTTTATGGCGGAAGAATTTGTGGCTCAACATCTTTCGTAACCATTTCATGCCTAGAATGACATCATATCGCTTTTAATCGAAGCGATGTCTAAATCTATGGACATAGATGTTACAACCCGTGATTCTTTGTCCAACAACTCCAAGCAAACACCCCCGCTTCTGCTCTCATTTTGTGACCTTTGTGTTCCAAATTTACCTCGGACTCAATCATATCACGGAGACCATCTCATTCAATTCTAGCCCTAGATCATATGCTAGATCTCTTGAGAAATAAAGTTATGAGTGCTTCCGGGGAATCAACAAGAAACATAATGTTCAATTTATACTTTAGAAAGTGGAAGAATGCCTTCAATGTGAGAATTGTGTGCCTTTGCCAACGCCGAGTTTATATAATCATCTTAAAAGTGTCTTCTATTATTTGCCCACATTGTATGGAATGGTCAAAACCATGCTTTAGTTTTTGCATTAGTTTTAACACGCAACTAACTTGACCCTCTTCCAACTGAGTATCTTATGGATTCTTTCTGTTCCTCTAGACTCACGAAGTGCCTTCAAGACCATAAAATACTTTTGCCTATAGATATTTTAAGTTAAATCTAATATTTATATTTACTTTTTACTTATGCCCGAGGAAAAGCCCAAAGAACAGAGGCATTTTTCTAGTCATACCATAAAAGCATATTGGCTTTACAAACACGCCGAATTTTGCCACACTAGTCACATCATGTATTCCAAATTGAATTCTTGCGATTGAGGCACGAGATAGTGATCATAATAATACTTCTGATCCCGGCTTTATTTGGATTCACATGAATGGGTAGTACCACAGGTAGGCCAAGTTTTGATTTCGA
Organism: Isoetes taiwanensis; assembly: GCA_021234155.1. Lineage (NCBI taxonomy): Eukaryota > Viridiplantae > Streptophyta > Lycopodiopsida > Isoetales > Isoetaceae > Isoetes > Isoetes taiwanensis. The sequence goes on along the minus strand of JAJEKV010000271.1, from coordinate 114,167 downwards.
TTACACTGAAGGCGGCTTAGGCAATGCTAGATTTGAACAAAGGTTTTCCTTTTTCATATTTGCTAAATTGGAGGGATTTTCGTGGACAGAGAGATTTTTAAGGCATTTTCCAAAGCATGATCAAATATTGTTGAGCATCTTCGTACTTTATGAGCACCCGGTCTTTGTACCGGTGTCCTCTTCCTAATTAATTAATTAGCCTAACTTAATTAAGCTTAATTAAGTTAATTAGATAATTATCCCTTAATTATAGGTAATTAACCTTTAATTAAACCCTTATTAATTTAGCATAGCTAAATTAACCCTTTGGGTTAGTCTACATACCCCCCCATGATGGCATTATATTTATAGCCATGATAGCCTCGCGGATTTGTCGGTATATTTATCGTTACCATAATATATAAATACACGTGGAACGTCACATTCTCCCCTTAGAAATAATCCGCCCTCAAGCATTGGGGTTAGATTAGAACATGACTAACATCTTGGTAATATAAAATATAGTAAGTTATATGAGAAAAAATATGAGAATAATTTCTTATTCCCCGAAGGTAAAAGAAATTAAGTTTAAAAAACATATAATCTGTTTAAGCACCAACGTGCATTTCACATGATTATGACAATAAAAGTTTCAAGGACGGAGTCCAATAGCAAACATCACACAAGTAACATCAAATTCTTGAAAAGCAACACAACGGAAGTTTGGGCCATCAAGAACCCTCTATACATGGGCAGTCAATGCATCACAGCTCAGCTGCACATGTCAATACATCAGTATATATAGATAGTAATTAAGTTGTGGTTGAAGGACCACCCCTATAAGAAAATAAAAAGAAAACCCTATCTATAAGGAATCTATCATGCGTGGGTTCGTTGAATTCATTTGCGGCATAAGGAATGGTCAAGTTTCCATATAGCCGTAGGATGAAACGCGGCCTATCAACTACATGCTTTCAAGCGATCCGCGGGTCATCTTGACATTGACAATACACCACGCCCCAGAGAACACGGTGATCTCATCATCGGTAACTACTTTTATTTCATTTATGCATCTACACCCTACCTTTCTGATCATGATCCATGCGAATCAAGCCTTCTAAGCTTCTGGCACGGTAAGCGGGTTGATGACATCGCTGATGTTGCGGCTTTGAGATTCCCCGATGAAGTCCGGATAGTGCTTTTCAAGGTCTATCTTCATCACCCACGTTAGCATCCTCGGTTGCCAAGTGTTTCCACTTGACCAAATATGGTAGCATTTGAGTCCTTTCGTGCCTTATAGGCCGATCAAGAAGAGCTTGGGCACTATCTCTAGATGCTCTTCCGTCATTTCAAGGAGGGTGGGTGTATCCAAGATCTCCTCTGGATCTGGAGTATGTTTGGGCTTCAGAAGACTCACATGAAAAGACCTTGTGGATCTTCAAGCGGGTGGCAAATCCAACCGATATGCTTTTGTTCCCAACCGCTCAATGATCTTGAACGCCCAGCCCATCTGGGTGCGAAGTTTCTTGCAGTTACCAATCTTAAGCTTTGGCTTGCTTAACCTTTAATTTTGAGCCAAACTGATCGCCCACTTGGAATACGCGTGTGGTCCTGTGCTTATCAGCCACACTTTTTCAATGACTAGCGTCGCCTAATAAATAATCACGAACTTCCTCAACCAAAGCTTGCATTTGCAAGAGGTTTGTTGAGAAACCTCCACTTTAGAAACGGATTATGCCATGTGTCCGGAGTAAGGCATTGATAATCATAATTTATCGTGAAGGAGACATTCTAGAAGACTCTGTTCATCTTTGTTATAGGCACACTCTACTAAATAAATATAGTCATTGCACCGGGGATTGCTTTACTCCACATAACCGCAACATATCCTCTATAATGCGGTTGGTGCGCTCTGTTTTGTCCATCCGATGAGGGATGATATCTTTGTACTCATAGTAAGCTTGGTCTGGATGGTGGCAAAGAAATCTTTCCAGAATGCACTTTACAAACTTGGGATCCCATGGGATACCGCATCACTTGTGGCATCCCGTAATCGGAAGATTTCCTTTGCAAATGAGCAAAAAGCTGTGTCCAAGGTCGTAATCAGGTCGTGCGACATGGCAAGAAATGAGCCATCTTCGACAACTCGACCACTACCATTAAGGCATCATATCCACGGAGGGTGCGGAAGGCCCACAATGAAATCCATGGTTATCACTTCCCATTTGGCGTTGGGCACATCCAAAGGTTGTAATTCTCCTGGAATCCTTAATTGCTCAACCTTGGTTTCCTGACACACTTGACATTGCTTAATGTATCTGGCAATGTCCTTCTTCATACACGGCCAATAATAGCTAGAGCGAATCTTAAAGTAGGTCTTCATGAAACACCGCATGTCGGCTATAGAATATTGTGTGTGTCATGGAGAATAAGCTTACGTACTCCTGAAGTCTCGGGTACACACAACTTATCTTTGTAATATAGCAATTTGCCCTCCTTCTTATACGAGCGGAAAACCTCACGCTCCTTATCTGTCCGTGCCTCCTTGGCCAAACTGTTCCATACTTCATGGAATTACGGATCGTGGCCAAGGTCTGCTATTGTTTTCGAACTCGGGTGGCGTGGAAATCGCATTACAATGGGTTGGGGTTACCAAAGGATGGCGTGACAAAGCATCACGCAACCACATTGTGCTTATCCAAGCTTATACATAATCTCAAAATCATACTCTTCAAAACTCCATCCATCTTCTCGTGACCGGAGATTGAGATTTGGCTGGGTAGAAGATAGCGGAGACTCTGGTGATCCGTATCCGGTTTGGAATCTCCTACCAAGAAGGTAGTGTCTCCATATCGCCAAAAGCATTACAATTTACTAACAATTCACGATCATGGGTAGGAATATAATTTGTTGGTTTCATTCATCTTCTTAGAATCATCACGCCAATAACCCTCCCCTCACGCATTAGAACTCCTCCAGTAGCAATTTTACTAGCATCTGTTGCTACTAACTTATCTTTCTCGGGGTCTGGCAATGTGAGGACTGGTGCTGAAGTCAAGGCATCCTTAAGTTTCTGAAAACTTACCTGGACCTTTGCCTTCCAGTGTTCAAGCCAATCCTTGACTTTCTCATGCTTTGTAAGGTCAGTGAGAGGCGCTGCAATCTTGGCAAGATCCTTGACAAACTTCCGGTAATATCCTGCCAATCCCAAAAAACTCCGGACCTCTGAAACATTACCTGGAATGGGCCAATCCTTGACTGCCTCTATTTTTGCTGGATCTGTGGCAATGCCCTCGGCCGAAATCACATGTCCCAAATAATCCACCTTTGGTGTGGCAAATTTTACTTGGAGAACTTTGCAAAGAGCCTGGTGGCCTTCGTTTTACGTAAGGCCATCCGAAGATGCCTCTCATGCTCCTGAAGGGTTTTACTGTAGATGAGAATGTCGTCAAAGAAAATAACAATACAATCATCCAAGTATTCTCGGAAAACATCATTCATCAATCCGCGCCAAAAGTTGCGGGGCATTAGTTAAACCAAAAGGCATAATCAGAATTCTAATGCCCGTATCTAGTTCGGGCGGTTATGGATGTCTTCCTCTTTAATTCTTATCTGATGATACGGAGGCGTAAGTCAATCTTTGAGAAGTATTTGGCCCCTTTTGCAATTGGTCCATAAGATCATACATCTAGGTAAAGCATGGCGATTCTTGATCGTATGCTTGTTGAGTAATCTATAGTCAATGCACATTCTCATGGAGCCATCCATTTTCTTAACAAAAAGAATAGGACACTAAAAGGTGAAACACTAGGCGAGATGAAGCCTAGGTTCAATAGCTCTGAGTTGCTTCTTAAGCTCGACCAACTTCGGGAGGACTCATGCGGTATGAAGCCTTCTTGGTAGGCTTAGTACCCGGCTCAAAAGCTATTTCACATTCCACCCCTCACGAAGGAGGAAGTTTACGGATCTCATCCGGAAAAGATCCTTAAATTCTCGGAAGACTAGCAATGTTTTATGGCAATGCATCCACTACTTCATACATTTTGCATCCACGACTCAACGAGGCAAGTCGATGCATAAAGTATCTTATCCTTGCGTATAGCCTTATCTAAGCGCACGATAGACATGGACTGCATAATTGGGTTTAATGGATCACCTTTAATAGTTACTTTCGGGCTCCATTAGGCTGCGTTGAAAGTCACTTCCCCGTTTCATGATCTATATTGGCTTCTTTAGCGAGAGGCCAAAATTCCATCTTAGACAATAAGATCATATTTGCCAATGTCCATTAGCTTTCGGCACCTAATGCAAGATGCGCTGGAAGCGCATATTGAGGTTAATCACGGCGGCCATGTGTATATGCGATCTTACCAATCGCTAAGATCAGCGGTCTCGATACGGATCTCAAGGTCTCAAGTTTCAAGACACAGGCCGATAAGGAGAAGCAAAATTATGGGTACTACTCGTATCCATAAGAATAACAAAAGTTTCTTGCCTACGGCCTATAAGCGGAAATAGCGGTGACTTTTCGGCGTGCGGTTTCAATAACTGCAAAAATATGAGGGCATGCAGTGAATGTACTTTCGTGGGCCTCCTCGTCAACAGGTGGTGAAGACTTCGAGATCGTCCCGGTCGAGGTCGGCCATGGCGGTGGCGGTTTATTGTGACATAAGAGGCGATTATGCATCATGTGCCCCCGATGGGTGATGGATATTCTCTTCCTATCACAGGGGAAGGATTGTAGCTTTTCAATTGCATGGGCGTGATGTAGTTAGTAAGGTGAGGGAATGTCATGTTTGCTCCCGGATTACAGTCTAATATCATATGCGCTCTTGAATTTGATAAAACAAACCATCACATTGTTCGAAAATGGCAAAGCCTATCTGGCAGGCAGGAATCCACTTGAAGGCATTGACTTGAAAAGTCTGCTGAGTTCATGAAGCGATGGGCGCCATTTGCAGAATGGCTTGTATATGTCTTTAATGGTTCATTCATAAGACTGAACATAGTCTTCTATGTGCTGATTTGGCTAGCGAGCATCACGTGGCATGCTTTCGTTTTGGTCATGTTGGAGGCATTGTACATGCTTTGTACAAGAACAAGATGGTTTCTGAATTATTTCCTTTCTGAAATGTGTCAAGCTTGAGTGTCTTTGCATGCCATCTCCGGACCTCAACGACTTTTCCACGACCCGGGCTATTCATCGAACAACTCAACCTCTTGAGGCTGCTGCATTACGATTTGTGCTATATGCCTGATGTTTCACTAGGTGGAAAGAGATATTTCTTGACCCTCGATTGATGATTTCAGTAGGTACACTTGGGTGTATACTTTGCCTTTACAAATATGAGGTGCTTAGCAGTTCAAGGCCTTCAAGCGGTCATCGAAAAGCGCGAGGGTTAGTAATAAAAAAGTTGAAAGTGACAATGGAGGTGAATATGTTTCTAATGCCTTTGATGAGTTTCTCATGGAAGAAGGTATTGAAAGAGCGGTTAATCATTCCTTATGCTCATCCATAAAATGGTGTAGCTGAAAGGAGGAATAGATCTTTACTTGATTTGGCAAGATCTATGATGAGTCACAAGCAAGCACTGAATCTTTTGGGGAGAGGCAGTAGTGACATCAGCATATTTGGCAAATAGGTCGCCTACTAAGGCAGTCCAGGATGTGACTCCTTATGAAGCGTTTTGGAGAATGAAACCAGGTTGTCTCATTTGAGGTTGTTTGGATGCTTGGCTTATGCTTCCATACCTAGGGTTGTCAAAGCCATATTCATTGGGTATCCCGGAAAATCGAAAAGGTTACAAGTCAGATGCGATCCTTCCAACAAGCGGGTTATTGTAAGCAGGTCAGTTCAGTTCGTTGAAGATGCTGTGTATGATGGTATCTCTTCAAGTGATTCTCCTGCAGTTCACAATGACAGCAGCTTGGATGTTGGAGATCTGATAGCAGCTGCTGGTAGACCTTTCTCTCCCTCTCTAGTGGTTTCTCCAGATGATCAAATCCATACAAAACCACAATGCACATTAAACCTTCATGTGATTTGTAATAAAGATTAAAGTGCTGCACTTCTACTGAACCCCCGCTCAAGAAAGAAAGCATTAATTTTTTGTATGCCAACATCTTGGAGCTGCTTCAAGCCATAAATGCTTTTCTTCAAATGACAAACTAGCGCTCCTTCCCTTGAACAACAAATCACGGAGGTTGAGTCATATAGACCTCTTCCTCCAAATCACCATTCAAAAAAGCGTGACTTAATGTCCATTTGAAAACATTAACCAACCTTTCATCGCAGCAACGGCTATAAGCGATCTAATAGTGGACATTACGCTTCTGGAGCAAAGACTTCATCATAATCTAAGCCTTTTTCTGCACAAAACCCTTGGCTACAAATCTAGCTTTATTGCTTTGACAGCTGTCCCATCGGCATGAAATTTGGTTTTAAACACCCATTTTACAACAACAACTTGCTTATCGGGTGGAAGTTCAACCAATTCCCATGTGCCTTGCCCGACAATTGAGAGTATTCTTCTTCCATTGCATCTTTTGCCACTTGCGGATCACTAGATGCTTCATGAAAGGTGTGGGATCAACATGATCCTGAACCTTTTGCCATTAAAACAAGGTTACATGATCCATTAGACTTCTCCTGTTTCTCCATCGCTGTCTTGATCTCCTAGGTTCAACAAATTGTACAACAGGTGCGAACCGGTTACGCGCAGCAATTTGTTTCTCCTTAAGGCGTCTTGATCTCCTATGATCAACAACGGGGAGGTATAGCGGGTGGTGCTACAATAGGTCTTTATGCTAGTCTTTGGATCGGTGCAAATAGTACCTTCATGTGTCTTTGGACTCCCCTTAGAAACCAACCTGCTCATGGACTATAGAGGCTGGCGAGTTTGGGATCATCCTGTGCCCTGAATCTTGATGTGCTGATTTCTACATTGAAGTTGCAATTATCTTAGATCCTTCCGAGATGGTGACCTTGGCCTTATGCATTCTTGTTTAGGTGTAGAAGTGTGGGCAGCACTTTCGGATGGCATCTATCTTTCTCGGCAAAATATATCAAAAGAAATGTTCTGGCAGTGTCGTTATGCAAGATTGCAAGGTCGTGGCAAGTCCTTTTGATTCGGTAAGGGCTTGAGCTTGATTTAGATGGTGAGGGGAGTGTGATCCACACTCTCGAAGCTTGGTAGGGCGCGTTGATATATCTCTCATCACTAGACACGATATCTCTTTTGTTGTGGGAGTGCTAAGCATTCATGAGCAATCCAGGTGAAGCACTAGAAGGTCTGCTAAAAAGATCTTTGGCATATCGAAGGGACTTCCGCAGGGAAGGTCTCTTTTATCGAGAGGTCCTCTGATTTCCAGCTGAAAGTCTTTGTTGATGCAGATCATGCTAATTGTCATGATAGCGGGAGGTTCATAACGAGGGGATGGTCACATTCATAGGGCCTAACGTCTTTCGCGACATGGTTGTCCAAAAGGCGGTCCAAGATGTCAATCATTTCCGCCCGAGGCGAATTCAAAGCACTTTCAGTGTTGGGATCACGAGGAATTGTTGTGGCTTAAACATTTGTGGACAGATGCGGGTACCTCCATCCTCGTCACATTATATTATGTGACAACACAAGTACCATCTATCTTGCCAAGGATGCTAAGTACCACCCAAAGACAAAACACCTTGACACCCATTTGTGGTTTGTCGGTGGCGTATCAAATGGGATCTTCTCAACTTGTTCATTGCTCCTATAGGATCGGTTTTCGATGGCTTTACCAAACCATTAGTTGGATCTAAGTTCGTCAATGTGAAGGAGAGCTTGGGCAATGAAGAAATTCCGGTGAAGGGAGAAGGATTACCTTAGTTTCACCGATTTTCTTACGCTTAGTCGGCAACATTTAAGGAGAGTGTTGGAATATAAATATCTTTGACTAAGCATAATATCTTTGAAAAGCAATGGGTTCAAACTTAGCACCAGTCTTTGAGAAGGTGCTGAAATGTAATAAAGCGACTTTTGTCGTGACAACCTGAAACAAATCGATTGCCATAATTAGTGGACGGTGGTTAAACGGTAGACTACTATTCTTAGTCTCACTGGTTGTATATATTGATTTACGTTATGTACTATGCAATGCTCAGAAGTAGAGATTGTATTTCATATTGCTTTTCTCAATAGAGTTATTCTTGTTCTTCTATTCTATCTCTTGAGTTGATCTTGCGGGGTTTGTGCTGGTTTTGCACTAGTTCTATCAGCGATCCATTATTCGTCGCTAGCAATTATTACCACTTATCCCGCATTCCGTCACCATAGACTGATTATAGTCAACATGGCCATTAAATCACAACTGCCCGGCAATTGCGACCAACAATATCCCCTGCTCATGGACGTCCGTCAAGGGCCCGATTCCGGCTATGCCCTTGGGAGCACCTGTAACATTCCTCCCCCTCCTTTTGGACCTTGCCCTCAAGGTTGATCCTTTAGATGAGGCTGCTTGCACAAATTCCTCCCGTCTCCCGGTGGCATCCTCAAGAGACCGGGTCCCCGCCACTTAACGGATGTTCTACCAAATCTCTATTAGTAGGCTACTTAGACTCTTTTATCCAAAAGGCGTTAATTCTGAAGGGAGTTTAAGACAATCGGTATACTTTTATGGACTAACCACATTAGTGGTATCCATATAGCCCTTTTTGTAGGCTGACTTACATAAAACACGGGGATGGATCCCTACTTCCTCGTGGTAAGTTCAACTTCGTCTGCCGTTTCCTCGATCCTTTTAGTAATCCTAAAAGGTCCGGCAGACCTTGAGTAAGTTTGGGCACCCGACCCTTAGTTAAAAGGCGTAAAGTGTTCATTCTTAGTGTCGAAGGATAAACAACCCGTGAAAACATAATCACCTTACGCATAAGAGATATCATGTCTATCTTTGGTTAGAGCTTTCCGTGAAAGCTTGCTTGCATTGCCGCGAGGATTGCATCCATATCATGGAGCATGTGTCTTTGGAACTTCGGTTGAGGTACTTATGTACATCTCAATAAGCCCTTGGATTTTGGCCCATCATAGCCACAAAGGGAGTCATCCGAATTCAGGTATGATGGCTATTATTATAGTTTAACTCTAGATAGGGTAAATAATCTTCCCACCTAGACTGCTTCTCGTGGACAAAACCGCGAGCGTATCCTCTAGGATCATGTTTATGCACTTTCGGTTTGCTTTCCGAATACGTTCCACTACTCATGTATAACCGGATCCTCAATCCTTTCATGAGATCTCTCCGAAGTGACCTCGTGAACTTAGTGTCCCGGATCACTTTACAAATGGACAAGGGGGAAGTCCGGTTGGAAATATGTATTGCATACACTACTAGAGGATGGGTTGTTTTGCGGCGATATAAAAAGCGCTTCGCCGCAAAAATCGCGTCACGTTCCCATGACGTCGCCTGAAAATTTAACGGCGTCGCCAAATAGAGCGTAATTAACGTCGCGGTTGGACGTCTATCGGGGCGTTGCAATGGCAAAAAATCCCCAGTGCGTTCCTATGGCGTTGCACAAAATTCAAAAAGCGTCGCAGGGTAGAGCGTCGGGCGTCCACGGTTGGAACGTCGGCTGGATCGCCGAATGGCCTCTTTACGTGCCACGCCACACTAGCTAATGTATCCGCGTCGCCGTCCAACGCCATTACAGCGTGAAATGTCACAATTGCAACATCTCATTGCGACTTAAAGAATAAACATAGAATAAATACAAATATGAGTTATTGAGATGTTGGTAAGGCCTCGGGTTTGTTAGCCCGAGGTTAGGGGTTCAAGTTCACGAAAAACATTTTGGGGCGCACATATATATATGCGTCTTAGCAACATATGGCGGCGTCGTAAAAAAACGTCATAAGGACATATTTTGTACATATTTGAGACGTCCATGACGTCGCTAATACATTTACGCGTCGCGGCGTGGCGTCGCTTTATGTAATGACGTCGCTTGTTTGCAGCGAATCCACCGGCGTCATTTTTGGCGACGGCGGAAAGCGTTATTAAAGCATGTGCATGCGGCGTTTGATGTCCTTGTTCACGTCGCTAAGGCGTTTTGCATAACGGCGTCGCCAAACTGCCTATACGTAGTAGTGATATCGGCAAGCTGCTCGTCATGTCACCGTAGCCTCCCTTTTAATGCTATAAACTTAGCATACTTGGTTACCTAGCCCCATCCACTACTGCAAACTTTGTGTATGTTGCCTAGCGGTTCTAGGTAATGCTTAATTATAAAGTCCATACTCAGCTTTTTACGTTCATTTGGTATAGGGAGGGGCTATAACAATCCGGAGTTTTCCATGATCCACCTTCACCGCTTGACACGCAGCGGTGACTTACCAAGTCCTTGACTTGATCTTGCAACTCCGCCGATGAGTAGAACCTCTTTACCAACTCATCGTCTTCCATTCACCTCCATGCCCAGCTTGTGGAGTGTCATGGTGCTCATGTAGAATTGACTCCCTAAGGTCCCCACTTGAAGGAACATAATCCTTCCCTTATAGAAATGCAAACCCTCTTGCTCTTCCACAGGACTTAGTTTCCGACCTTCATAAGCCACTCGTGGTCTGCGCCAAGATCAATCGCCCCAACGCGGCTTGCCGCAAGCATCGGGTATAGACCTCGAATGCACGATTCAAATCGGCACATTTAACTCTGGACTTTTGCTTACTAGCAAGTCCTTAATGCGACGAAACGCCTCTTGTTGCTCTCTCTCCCCACACAAAATCGTGATCTTTTTTCAAAAGATCAGTGAGAGGAGCAATAACTTTAGAGAATTTGGGTACGTGGAGGGATCGGGTGACACACTTTCGCCAGAAAGAATGTGCCCCAAATAAGCCACCTGTTGTCTAAAGAAATCGCATTTGGAGATTTTTACATAGAATTTGTGTTCTTGTAAAATTCGAAGAACTTGCTCCAAGTGAGCAAAATGTTCCTCAATAGTTTGTGAGTAGATGAGAATATCATCTAAAAAGACCTCTACAGACTTGTCCAAATGCTCAGAGAATACCTGATTCATTAATCGCATAAATGTTGCAAGAGCATTTGTAAGCCCAAACAGCATAACCAGAAACTCATAATGTCCTTGATGAGTTCTGAATGCAGTTTTAGGTTCGTCCCCTTCCCGCATCTTAATGATATCCACTTTTGGAGGTCTATCTTGGTGAACCAGTTGGCGCCCCCCAAGATGATCCAGAATATCATCGACCCAGGGTAAAGGATATCGATCCTTTACAGTTGCTTTGTTAAGTGCCCGGTAATTGATGCACATCTGCATAGTACCGTCTTTTTTCTTAATGAGCAATACGGGACTCGCAAAAGGTGATTTACTTGGTTGTACAAAACCTTTGCTTAATAATTCTTTCACTTGCTTTTTAACCTCTTCAAGTTCTAGAGGACTTAATCGGTAGGGAGCACGTGCCATGGGCTTGACCCCAGGTTCCAGCTCAATTTCGTGCTCGACACCCCGCGAGGGTGGTAGTCCCTCAGGTAACTCTTCTGGAAAGACATCCCTGAAGGTATGCAAAAGATCCTTTAGTCTTTGGTCTACCTCTGAGTTTACTCCGGTGTTAACCACCAACGAGTTACACGATTTGATAATCAAATCATCTTTTCTCAAGTACATCAAAGAAAAAACATTTGTATTAACTTTGAAAACTTTTTTATGGCCAGAGAATTTGTGGCTCAACATGCTGTAACCATTTCATGCCTAGAATGACATCATATCGCTTTAACTGAGCGATGTCTAAATCTATGGACATAGATGTTACAACCCGTGATTCTTTGTCCAACAACTCCAAGCAAACACCCCGTTCTTGCTCACTGTGACACTGAGTTTGTGTTCCAGCCTCAGACTCAATCATATACGGAGCCATCTCATTCAATTCTAGCCCTAGATCATATGCTAGATCTGCAGAAATAAAGTTATGAGTGCTTCCAGAATCAACCAAACCAACCACGTTTCTACTATTGATTCTACCTAACAATCTTATAACTTTATCCGCATAAGAGCGTGAAGTAGGGCTTACCATCTGTTCCCGAGCGGTAACTGATAACGCCTTTTTTATCATTTACCTTTGCAGTGCTGGCCAAAACTTTCTTGCGGGGCTTTCTACATTTTCGGGCAAAGTGTCTGACCACCCCACAATGATAACACCCCTTAGGCTTATCCGTTTTGGCGTCACCTTCCTTGGCCTTGCCCGTAGCGGCCTTATCCTTAGAATCATTCTTCTGCTTCTTAGAGGGAGCAGATCCCTGAGAAGTTCCCCCGACCATTTTTGTCTTCCAATTAGCAAAGTTTTGTGCCTTCTTGGACTCTTCCCTACCCACCGGTTTCACGGCAATCTCAACGGCCGGCTCAAAAGTCGTGAGTTCACTGCGACAAATGTCTGAATGCTAGCATCCCGTCGACCATTTATAAAATGATCCACGCGCATCCCTACAGTAATCTCAGGTAACCGTGAAAAGAGTGCCCTCAGCTCCGTCACATAATCCCATAGAGACCCCGTCTGAGTGAGCTCCTTCAGATGTATGAGCACATGTCGCCGGTCATGATGAGGTGCGTACTCCTATCGGAACAAGCAACAAAAATCCCTCCAAGTACGTAACTTCTGACCATTCTCGATGTGGATGTCCCACCATGCAGCTGTCGGTCCCTTCAACTTCAAGGTGGCATACATTAGTCGGGCATTTTCACCTTTCTTCGTAGCTGCAAAATACAGCTTCATTTGATTGAACCATCGCATAGTCTGCTCAGGCGTAACATCCTTGCCATAGAAATCGGGCATCTTTACACGCTCCAGAGACTTAATCTCTTCACCAGAAAGCTCCCCCAGGGATTCTTCTGGCTGAGCGACACCTTCCATGACACCCTGAGCTACTGGTTCTTCGGCCAACCCCGTGCTTAATCCTGATGATGCACTAGGTCCCCGTCGTGCAACCTCGTGAGGAACACCATGGTTTGCCCCTGGAGCAGTGGGAACTGCCCCAGCCACCGGTAGAAACTTTTCTACTACGTTACTTAAACGAAGTTCCGGGGCCTTCCCTTCAGCAGCCCACTTCTGTAGGTTTTCCTGTATCAACCATAGGGTGTTAAGGAACCTAGCTGGTTCAGCCCTTATCTCGTTCAGTTCCCCAGTTAGGCGGTTGACATGACCCACATTCTCGTCGGGTAAGTTCCCACCCACCGGACCCCTCTGAGTACTTGCTCGGCGTTCGGCATTTTCATTATCGATTATTAGCTGCACTTGCGGCAATTACATGATCAACACCTACGAATACGATTCGAGCGGCCGAGGGTGCTCCCCCATCCAGCTCGAACTCGCGCAATTCATCGTCTAAATGAATGTCCTCGAGGGCGGATATTATGCCCTCTTCAGGCGGATGCACTTCAGGCAGCCAACAACTCTTGCTGGCATATCTGGCACACCCTTCGAGGTGATTGTATGGATATATTGTTATGATGTGCTCATGTTTATTCACGCTTCCAGCAGAATAGGTCGAATCTCAAGGGAAGGCGGGTTGAATGACATATCCACTCTTCCCTTGCTGGCTCATTCCAGCGGGAGTGGTGTCCGGTGGATGGCCCCTGCCAGTTTGGCTGACAGGGGGAATGCTCCGTCTTCTGATACGATGGTGCATCATATAAGAAGTAGGGGACGTCACAGAACCTGTCAAATCCAAAAACGTTTTTGTGATTATGGAGGCTGCATGTTGCAATTGCTTTTTTGAGTGCTCAATACTCCAATCTAAATTTTCATTTGACAATTGTTGCCTCATCTTGCTTGCTCTTTGCCGTTGCTCCTGCAAACGCCATTTCCGCCTCCTGTCTTCGTCATTAGTCATTGGATCACAAGAAGCCTGAAGAAAAAATGGATGAAAAGAAAGAAACGAGATCTCTCTCCCTCGAGAAAGGGGGAATAAACCACCCCCCGATATTAGCTCTGATACCACTATTACGGCAAAAAAAAAATAAAAAAAATAAAAAAAAATCCAATGAACAATCCTTGCCTGCGTAGTAAACGCCGATTAGCTTCCACCCACACCTTGGATCCCAGATCCCCCTCGCTAATCACGTTGGCTTGCTTTTATGTGAAGCACTCTCAGCAGACTGGATTCTTCCAGAACTCTATCCTGGATGAGTATCAGTTGGCTGCTAATCCGACCTTGTGGTCCAAGGCTTGATCCAATAAGGTAATCAGGCTTGCAGAATCGGCTCCTTCCTTGCTAGACCCAATTCCGTTTTCCCATCCAATTCCTTCTCCAGGTTTTATAATCTGTGACATTCCACGTATTTATACAGTATACATATAAATATACTGACACGTCACGGGCCGAGGATATATCATGGGGGTATGTAGACCAACCCCAAAGGATTAATTTAGCTATGCTAAATTAATAAGGGTTTAATTAAAGGTTAATTACCTATAATTAAGGGATAATTATCTAATTAACTTAATTAAGCTAATTAAGTTAGGCTAATTAATTAATTAGGAAGAGGACACCTGGCCAAACTCGATTGGCCAGTAGGAGACTGCCAATTTGGGGCAGCAAATTGGATCCCAATCCCAATTTGCCCCAAATCGAATCCAGGAAGAGGAGGCTGGCTGTGCCGCCAGTGAAGATGGAGATGCCACATGACAATGGTTCCAGCCGGAATTCGGGTTAGTGAATAGGTTAACTTGATATTTCTAGGGCCAGCACCTCTGTCAGGCTTCTTTGTTTGTTCTGATGATGATTAACCCCTGTTTGATAGTTGGAACTGTTCTTAACTATTGATTATGCTCTGAGATGGATGGATGGATGTATCTTTGGTAGTATCTCTGTTAGTTCTTCCAGAAAGCAGGGGTTAAGGGGGGTAGAGACCTCTGTGACCTATGTTCATTAGTATACTCCTAGTATCTCCCATAGTACCCAGTAATTGCGGCCTGTGCACAAGATCCCACGTAGTGGAATCTATGGCATGATTGAAGCACCGCACAAACAAGGGGCGTAGTGACCGTGTAGTGATGAAGTGAGGGGTGGGGTCTCTTTGAGCATAAAGGCTACGGGGACTCCTTGATGAGCTAGGCCTAATAGCCCGGCCCGATGAACTAGGCGGAGCATGGGTCCGACACTCCCGGAGTACAATGGTGTGATCATCCCATACTTTGAAGATAAAGTTAGGGGAGTAGGTCGAATGCAGATCACGGGGTCAGCGATGCGGCCGCATATTCTCTAGCTCACCCATGGAATCACTGCGACTCTGGGAAGGGACACTTCCCTGACCTACCTCATCGGACCGGGGAGATGTAACCCGGAGTAGTCCCGAAGGGTGATGCCTTGGGATTGCGTCTCGGGAAGGCTACAATGGCGCCATAGCTTGATTCAAATTCATCGCAAGGTGTGCACGGGGAGGGGCGGATGGAGTGGACAACCCTAGCCAATGTTCTATGGCGTAAACGCCATGTCAAGATTACATCTGGCGATCTCCACGAGACCTAGCCGTCAGTCGATCCTCATTGAGTCTGAGCCGGGGTAGAACCTTGGGTTTTGGGTGTTATCCTTAGCATTAGATGTATCTTCTCTGTTATCATCAGTTGGATGGATGTGCCACCCTTCGTGGTGGTCATTTATGATATGATTATGCTGTATGCTAATCTTGTATTCACGCTTCCGCGACATAGGAGTCCCATTGAAGGCGTGGGCCGAATGACACCTCCGTGTCCTTCACCCGGGCATCTTTTTATAGATGGTCCGAGTTAGACGGAGGGCCCTGCTCATGATGAGCTGATTGCCATGGGAGGGGGAAGTCCCCGTATGTATACGTCCGGAGCGCCGTATATGTTCAGGGAGCATCACAGTGGTATCAGAGCCGTGATTTTAGTTGTCTGAAATCATAGCATTGACCAAATCTCTAACCCGCTAGATCGGTAGTTGAGTGGGAGTTTAAGCTAGTTGGACTGCCTAACTTTTTAGTGATTTGGTCTTGTACTAGGTTGTTGTAATAAATTGTGAGTTTTAGGAAGTTTAGGGCAATTTTGGAGGGAAAAAGATGTGATTGGAGGACCCAGGTTTGGATGGGCCATAACTTTTTGTAGGTAGCTCGGATGAAGGCGAAAATGGCTCCAACGGATCGGGCACATCCCAAATACCCTAGGGGGCATGTTTCCCGAGGCTCAAATGGCGACCCCAAGGCTAAAAACCCAGATGGCCCCGCTTGCGGATAGGGTGTTTAGTTTTGAAAGTTATGGTGATATAGCCATCTAACGGCGCCCATATCTGAGTCCGCCCGTATAAAAATACGCGTCTGTTTTTTTTTTTTTTTTTTAAATTTTTGTAAAAGTTTTGAAAAAAAAAAATTAGATTCAAATTTGTGTTTCTTTTTGGAAAGTGTGTTTTCTCAGTCGCCTTCTTGCCGCCATAGCCGCCGGAGTTGAGCTTCCTTGCCGCCATAGCCGACCTTGACCATTACCCTGCTACTACCCTAAGGGCCTAGCGTCCCCACCTAGAGTCTAGCGCCACCTGCCCGACCTCAAGCGCCACACTTCTTTTCGCTGACCGTACATACCGTCTGTCACCATGCCACACTTCAAACTCACCGTAGATCTAAAAACCATGAATGTTTTTCAGCTCTACAGTGTGCTGGTAGATCATCTTGGGGCTGAGAGCGATATGCTAGACACAGTTTTGGACCTTCTTGTCATCCATTTTGTAGCGAATCGTAGGATTCCTTATCCTATTTTTCATTTCAATGAACGCTTTCTTATGAAGTTGAATGCGGCCAACGAGGCCTATACTTTAGTAGAGCAGCCTGATCAAGCTTGGGCCATTGTTAAGTTCTACCCGTTGGCGGGCCCAGATGAAGACCCCATAGAGCTTGCACGAACGGAAGCCGTAGGGTTATGGACCTTCTGAGAAACGGAGGACACGCAACAAATCGCTAGTGGTACCCCCGGAAACGTAGTCATGCGCTTTTATTACCTAGGGAAGGGCCACGTACTCATGCACTTGGATCCCTATAATCTGCCCCCTTTCTATTGGAATGAGGAGTTACATAGCTTCATCTTCGATGATCTCCCATCCGCGGCCGGATATACCACATCCCGGACACTAAATACTGGTCCCCTAAAGCTTTGTCGTTGCAAGTATTATGGTAGGAAGCATTTTGATAGATCTACCCTCCATTCTGGTGGATTTGCCCTCCATGCCTCAAAATTTTATGCGAGTCAGCATGGTGTCCCCTTCCGAATGCAAGATAGAACTACATTCCCTTACACGCGTAAAACCTGGTTAGGCTTCATTACGCTCCTTCAATCAAATTGTGACATCCGGCATAGTCCCCCCCCCCAATCTTATCACAAATCTGCATTTCTCTTCTCCACTCCACTTCTCCACCATGCTCTCGTGGTCGCCGAAAATCTACTTGCACTCCACCCACTTTACCCTCTCTTCCACAAGAATTACTTGTATTCAGAAAGACATACCCTGCATTCCAGAAGATTTGCCTTGCATTTTGATAAAATTTCGCATGCCCAGAAAATGAACCCTAATCGATTTTCATATTTTAAGAATCACCTATTACCTGTGATTCTGGTGTGGGACGTCGGCAGCATTTCCACGCTGGAATTACCAGTAAGAGGTGATTCTTCTATACGTGAAATTCAACATGACTTTCACTTTTTAAGCTCGTTTTGCCATCTCCCGACTGTAGATGTATTTGATAGAAACGATATTTTCTTAATGCTCATAGTAAAAGATTTGATTCACAGATTCACAGTGAATCTCCTATAAAAGATTTGATTCTCTTAACATTTGGGTTGAAGTGTTGTCTCTCTAACAAGTACTTGATGGGAAAAAATGTAAGAAGTCTAAATATTGTGCATGCTTGTTAAATTCCAATGTCACCTAGAAAATCATATAAAACATGCTAAAACTGGAAGAGATTAGGACAAGAGAAAATGCATTATATTATCAATATAGAAGGAAAGTCTGCATTATCCATCAACTAGAGAGTTTGTGTGCAGAGATAAAGAGGATTATACATTGAGTAAAGATTTCATCAACTTATACGAAATTGAAAAAACATGTAGAATTGCAGAGTATATATTCTTATTTTCATATACAGATGAGCCGCATGAAGGAAGCCACGAACTCTCCCCATTTCAAACAAACAACATTATGACAGTAGCCTGAATATATATGCTTCTACCATATCCTTGACATCAAATGATTTTTCTATGCAAATTGTGCCCTCTTAAATTGCAATATTACATTTACCCAGTTTTCTATGAAGCGAAGTGCTAATATCCAATCGATAAGCTTGCTTAGGTTACACAATAGTGCATCAATCCATTCACTTTCACCGAAGTTAGGTACTCCAGTGAATGAAATCATATCTCCAAGGAGCAACCTATACAAAGGGATACAATATAAGTCATTTGCATAAAAAATATATGGTAAATAAGTGTTATCTTGTATATGTGATCGAGTTGTTTCTATCCAATTGAAAACCATTTTTTTTAGTCACCTTTATCAAAAAAATCTTCTCTCTTTATAACAAAAAGAAAAATGGAATAGACCATATATCAGACAATCTTCTGCCCTCTCAACTGTGTCAACCAGTGCATCTCTTCCACGAGCCATTAACACGTATGAGAAGCAGACAAAGTCACATAAAGGAAGAAAGACAAATGACCCATACCTATTAGTTGAGAAAACTTAAGTCTCTTTTAGGCAGAGAAATAGACCTCATTTGCATCTTTGCATTGATTGCCATTTATATTTGGCCACTTCACATGCCAATATTTGATTCAATTTGTTTTTTAGAAAAGTTGAATCCCCTTCAATCTGGTTATTGAAGAAAGACACGCAGAAATGAACAAACAGACAAAGAAGGACATAAGAAAGTAGAAAAAGGTGGCATATTATCTATCTATAGTAGTGAGGTCGAAATAAGATGATAGTTTGTGCCGCATTTTGATCTTTAGTTTTGTTGTATTTTAAGAATGTAGCAGTTAAAAAGCGTTACGCCTGGATTGATGGAACTACAATCTTGAGAAGAGTTGGGGCAGTTATTCTTTGTTGGAGCTACCAAATAATGATAAGACATTACTTTTTATTGGTTTTCCTCAAATCGTCTCTTCAAACATGCTTGAAGTCACCTTTCGATTTGCTTTTGATCTGAATGGTAGCTTGTAGGCAGCATCAGAGGTCGAAATCGGTACTTCAAGGACAACTCTTACTCCCACGATCTGGACCTAATTGCCACAATACAAGTATGATTTCTATACTTAAAAGGGAAACCTTTGTCTATGAATTGATATTGGGGTTTGAAGTTTCCTTCTCCTTGATTAGGTTATCCGCTTCATATCCTAAAGCAAATCCGAGTCTGCCATAACTAGACCTTCAAATCCTGATGCATGCCTCTGGTGATAGTTGTAGGGCATCATTTTTTGGCATACTGGCTCTAAATTCTAAAAGCAGTTTAAAGGAGCAATTTACATAAAAATGGCAAGGTCGAATTTTTTGGAGTCTTCAATCACGTCAAGATGCATGAGGTTTGCAATTGTTAGATTGATTATGATCCTTGACCTTGCATCTTTAATGGATTGTGTATTGTAGTCTATAGCTAATCAGTGGAGTTTGAACCCTGAAGAGAACATCCTAACCTCAAGGTCTAACCACTAGACCACGACTATGATACATAAGACGCAGACCATCATTGATTTTGTAGGGATGTTAGAACTGATGGGTTTAGTATTGGAAATTAGTACATCATAGATGTCTGAATGAAATTGTTCTATATTAAAACATGCCATAATGTGGCAAGAAGGCATGTTGATATAGCAAACATGTTACAATTGTATAATGTATAACTTTAAACTTGTTTGTAGCCTAGGCATTCAAGCAGTATATTCATATAGCCATCTTCTCTTATGTGAAGCATATTAAATCTAGAAACTATAATTTATTTATTTTGGAATTACATCTATTCCAAAATCAAGCCAGTTTGCTGCATATTTAGGGCATATGTTGCTGTGGTACCATTTTTTAATGTGCAAAATGTGGTAGTAAAGGTATCTTTATCTTGTTGTTTTCACTTTATTGAAAAACCATGGTGAAATTGACTGCATTGATGCAAATAGAAAAAGAATTATGTATGTTCTAAATCATGCCACTTAATGCTTATTTTTAGACCATATTGTCTTGTGGAACTCCTTACATCTTAGTTATACAGACAAACTACAAGCTCCATCTATATTTACTTATATTTTGTTCAAAATACACAAGAAAATTATCTCTTAATTTGGATTTATCAAGAGGAGATTTTGGATTTACCAAGAGAAGATCATATGACAATACATGCACAAATAACCATCCTAAACCATGCAGAGTGTGGCTTTGCAGAAGGGAGGAATGTGACTGATTGACACTTCACTTACTTGCAATGACCTCACTCATTCCTGAGCATGGTTACCTGATTATCTTACTGCTTTGCAAGAAAAAGCTGATTTGCCCATAATTGCTTTGCTCTAACTAATTTGCACTGGCCTAAATTATGCCTAGTATGAATTGCATCTCATTGCTTTGCATTGAAGGAAGTTTTGCATAGATCTAAATCACATTGAGCGTGATTTGCAACTGATTGTTTTGCAAGAAATGATTGATTTGCCCTTGACTGATTGCACTAGCCTAAACCACGCTCAACATGATTTGAGAACCCGACTGCTTTGCAATAGAGGAACTGATTTGCTTAGATCTAAATCACGCTTAGCGTGATTTGCAACTTACTGTTACAAATGACGGATTTGACCTTGATTGATATGCCTTTAACTGATTTGCAATGGCCTAAATCATGTTCCGCATGATTTGGACCTGATTGATTTGTAATAGAGGAACTGATTCAAAGCATATTGGGTGTGTTTTGCCCTGACTACTTTGCAACAAGCCATTGATTTGCCTCTGACTGATTTGCATAGATTTAAATCACACTAAGCGTGATTTGCAACTTACTGCGTTGCAACAAAAATGATGGATTTGCCCCTGATTGATATGCCTTTAACTAATTTGCATTAGCCTAGACCTGACTGATTTGCAATAGACGAACTGATTCAGAGCATGATTTACCCTAACTGCTTTGCAATAAGTGACTGGTCTACTCCTGATTGATTGGCCTCTGACTGATTTGCACTGGTTTAATTCCCGAATTGAGCTACCCATATGATTGGGCTTGTCGGGCACGTTGAAGGTGACTTTCTTATCCTGTCGCCCATTTGAATTTTGCTGAGGGGGTCCAGGACTTGGAGAACGAGGCTTATACGCTGTGTAAGGGCGAGGCTGAGAATAGGAGGCGGGCCACTGATACTGGTTCTTTGGTATGTCCTCCTCGAGGCTTAATGCCTTAGCCTCGGCCTCTGCAACAGATTTCGGGTCTATAGCTTTAACCATTCTTTTAATTGATGGTGCCAACCCTTCAATATAACCTTCCACTGCCCTCTTCTCATTCATACCCGGTACATAAAGCCTCAAGCGCATGAATTCGTCAGTATAGGCTTGAACTGACATACTCTTTTGCTCCAACCTGTAGAAAGTCTGTATCTGTTGGCACTTGTGTGCACGGGGCACATAGTGCGACTTAAAAGCCTTTGCAAACTTCTTAAACTTGCATGCGCTCCTTCGTCTAGATGTTTAGCTCTAGCATAATCTTTCCACCAAATCCTAGCCGCACTGTGAGAGGTTGGTGGTGGCAACCTTCCCCCGTATCCTTCTCGGTCATACCATATGATTTTCCAAATTCCTTCATCTCGCCTAACCAAGATTCCGCATTAAGACCTCCCCTGGATTTCCCATCAAACTGGGCTAACTTCCTGTTCTTCCATATGCTTGTAATGGTTGTGTCCACGGTCTTGCAATATTCCTTATCCTTCTTGGCATGGTGACCTGACGAGACGGATGACTCCGAAGATTCAGAGGTGTTGGTCTGTGAAGACGTGGCACTCTCGCTAGAAGAGCTTCTTTGTCGCTTAGCATGGTGTCTCTTTCCGACGCGCAGCCTGGTCTTTGCCGGTCTGGGTGGTTGCTCGGGTGGTGGACTCGGCGGTAATGGCGGTAACTCCGGTCCATTTTCAGGTGCGAACCTGCGGAGGTTTGTGTTCAACACATAGGCTTGGAGCTCGGTGAGTTGGCGTTTCATAATCATAAGAACCTGTTCCGGGGTAAGACGACCCGGTTGAACGGGTGTCGCCCATGGGCGTGCACCGTCTAAACAGGAAGAGGAGAAAGATAAGCAAATTCATCCCACTTGTGATAACAAGAAGTAGACAGCCAATAACCATAACAGCGCAACAAAACAGAATTAAAGAAAACAGTTTTATTACGAAGACAAGGTCATAGTTACATCAAAGGAGTGTTACAGTAAAAGATGGTTACAACACAACTTGCAGGTGTACATGACAAAACTTGAGAGTTATGTACAAACAATCTAATTAGAAGCACACATAGACAAGAAAAGACTGTGGAGATCAGGCCTAGGGCTGCGTGAAGGGGTACAGAATGGAGTAACGAATACTCTCGCCGCAAGACCGCCTCGACGACTTTATCTGAGCCCGCACAATGATCTCATATTGGTAATCCAAAGTAGGGCTAATGATCAGCAAGTTGAAGAGGTCCCGAAGTGCATAGAAGATCTGCCAGAGATGATCATTTGCATCTGCAAAGGCTTCCCGTTTCGTCATATCCCAATAGTTCCACGTCTGCGGCGGAGGGTCCATGAGATGCTCGAAGGCGTGCTCACGAAGGATATTAACAATTTCAAAACCCTTAATGGGGTCATAGGGCTCGCCTTCATCCTCTGGTTCGTCTTCCTCATAGCCATCATCATCCTTTTCATACTCTCCATCCTCTTCTTCATAGCCCTGCTCGGGTGGTGGCTTGTCCTCTTGTCGTAGTTCTTCAGGTATTTCGTCTTCGTTCTCTTCCACTTCATCGTCTGTAAGACGGCACGAATGAATGTACAATAACTGAATGATTCCTTATACTTCAAACTCTAAAAGAGAAAGACAAGTATTGTAGGAAAAAGACAATTTAATTGTATTCAATCAACACTGCAATGAAACATAAGAAAATAGTACATATATATATATTATGTGATGGCTCATTGGAAATGCCAATCAAAAATTACATTGATAGGCAATACAAAGATCTATAATCATCAAAGCATATTTAAGAACTAGGTCCCTCATCTTCCTCCATAGGCTGAGGAGGCGGCCGGTAGCGCATTAAGGTGGTGCTGGGACTAGCAGAGAGGGCGGCTCGAGCTGCTGCATCTGGTGGTAGGCAAGTGGCCAAAGGTGCTGCAACAAGGAGACGCATATTAGCGCAGCCCGCCACGTCCCCCAATGCCACAATAGCAAGATCTCGTCGGACCAAAGTGATAGTAGTGGCATGATAATCAATCTTCTTATGGCCCGCCAAGGTGGATAATGCACGGAGTGCCCACCAAGATGCTTCAGATGGAGGCCCCAAATACTTGGAGAAGAAAAGGACCTCACCTTGTCGGAAGGCAGAAAGGAAAAATCGGGTCAACTAATTGCCCATTGCCTTAATCCGTGGATCCCTGGAGGTTTCTGCTTCCTTTTCCAAGTTGATAGGTATCCTCTCCTGCTCCGCTTCTTCTTTATCATCCCGAAGAAGGTCTTCTTCACCCTGATCCACCTCTGCCATAGTGATCTCCAATGGCTGACTTGTAGGAGGAGGTCGCATGATAGCCGCAAACTGCTCCGCAGGAGGCTGTGGATCGTCGGTCAATAGGAACTGCCGGAGAGACAAGAGGGTCTCAACGGGCTCTATCTCCTCTGGCCGGAATGTAAATAATTCCTGGACTTGTGGCGGATGCACAACAGGCGTTGTGAAGTCGACGAAGTCATCCTGGCAGAACTCTGCAAGGTCATAAAGGACTTCAAGCTTTCGCCGGCCGCGCATGTCAGCAATGACATGGTAAGCCCACATGATATCTTCCAAAATGAGGTACTTTTGGTTATTCAAGAGTATCGTGGGAAGAAGATCTAGCCCTTCAAGCTTCAGGGCTTTATCACGACCAGCCGGTGCCTCCGTAGCGAGTTGCTTCCATCTTACAAAATCCTGCTCGTCGACGACTTCATCGTCCTCTGGGTCAGGGGGTATTGGCGTGGTAGACTGCTCTGCAGGTATCTGTTCATCTTCTATGTACTGATCCATAACTATTGCTAGAGCAAAACGGGCTTCAAAACAAAGCTCGCGATCTATGGTGACAATAGGAAGGTCGGTCCCTCTTCTCCTAATGCCCCTAAGAACATTATGTGCGTGATCATCATCTCCCAACATCTCCACCAAGGTGTTGAAGTCGAGGTATAGCTGGGAATCTGCTTCGTTGAAGACACAAGCAGGCACAATCTCTTCGTAGAAGAACTGAAGAAAACTTGCGTAGTCAGGATGGGCTTGCATGTTGTGGATGATTCCACTTGCTGTCAAAGGGAACTGCAGGGTCCCAATGCTGACCATCCAGGTACCACTGTTGTAGAGTCGGGCGGTCCATGACGAAGAAGGAACAAGGGAGGAGGAGGAAGGCGCTGAAGGCAAGGAAAGAAATGAAACCCTAATGTCCAAAAAATGACTTTATATCTTTTTGGCACGTTTCCCTAGGTCACAAAAAAAATATTATTTATTTAATAATTTACATTTATATACATACAAAAAGTCATCGGAATACACAATTTGATTCTATAGTTTGCAATAAAAAGATATTTACATAAATATATCACACAAAATTTATACAATGAAAAAAAAAAAGAACTCTTCGACAGCTAGTGGAATTCCCCTCGGATTCTTCGCGCCACCTGAATATCTTTGGGCATGATAGTGACTCTTTTAGCATGAATAACGCACAAGTTGGCATCACTCAAAATTTCAATAAGGTAGGCTTCAAAGCTTCTTCCCCTGAATAACTACATAGAGTAAAGCAAAAGCCTGAAACCTCAGGTCGGTCTTGAAATCTTGGGCAATTTCGCGGACAAGACGCTGAAAGGATAGTCGGCGTATCAAGGGCTCAGTAGTCTTCTGATACTTACGTATCTCGCGCGCAGGGCCTCTTGTGCACCACCGAGTCAACCCTCATGGGGTTTTCTCGGCTTGGCAGGTGGGTTGGGCAATGGTAGGGTCTTGCCACCAGTCGAGGGTGTTTTGCCTTTTGTACCATCCGTTCCCGACGTTGTGCTGAGGTGGTCTTGCCGATCGTAGCATCCTTCTGCAGTCGGGTCTTGTAACGGACGCCTCCCCTTGTTGGTTTTGTAAGCTTCCTCTTCCTGTTACCCCATCTTTCCTCTGTCTCCTGAACAACATGTTGATCTCCCTCCTGAACAACATTTTGATCTGCGCTCCGCTGTGTTTGGGCAACTTCCTTTGCTCTACGGATACGCTCTCTCTCAGCATCCAGGGCCTCCCTGTCCTGGCGCACTTGAGTTCGCCATGCAATCTCTGCATGATACCGGTCCGGGTGAGCTCGCATGTCGGCTTCGATAAGGTGGACTTCGCAGTTTCAAGCCCATAACCAACTGTTCTTGGCCATTTTTGATCGATTCGGCTCTATCTAAGCTCAAATTCTTCCTCTCTTCATCAATCTAATGTTAGAGAGGCAGGGAAAGGGATCGGAAGGGCTTTTGAAGCAGTTCAAGCTGTCCATAGAGCTGCAAGAATGACGACCAAAGATCTTGGTTCCATACACACAATTTTGCGCCTGGTTTTTTGCTGGAAATACCACGTTTTGACTGGATATACCATTTTTTGGGTCGGATATACCACTCTTTTTTGCCCGGATATACCACTTTTTTTACTGAATATATACCACTTGTATCGCATCTTGGACTCTAAATACGGGCGTCCAGCTTTAGGCGCGCGAAGCCCTGTTGACATTCCAGGGATGGCAAGTAAATTTCCATTGCTGAAATATGAAGAACAGTTAGGTGCATTCCAGCTGGCTAGAATGCAAGGTAAAAGCTCAATGCCGGGGTAAAATCTTGACGCCGCTGCTTTTTGGTATGTTAACATTCTTGCAAAAGAAATCGCCACATGGCAAGGCGCAAATTGGCGGATAAAGCCGAATGCGACTAAACATTTTTTACGTTATGTGGGCAATCAGCGCTCATGGATTCAGATCGGCGAGGCATTGCGGTACTGCCAGTCCGGAATCCATGAGTCCACGACGTCAAGGAAAGACATACAGAGTAATATAGTTTTCTTTTAGATCTGAAGCTATGGCGTCCACGAAGTCGAAGCTGAGGCATCGAGAAAGATATCTTCGGTGAGGCATCCAGAAAATACATCTTCAGCAAAGCTCCGTTGGTCTTGAATGGGCTGCCTTCCGGCTGCTCCATTGAATGAGCTCCCTTCCGGCTGCAATGAACTGGCTACAACAGGTCATGCCAGAATGGTGCAGCTACATTCCATTCTTGGATAGAATAGTTGCCACGCGGCAGTCAGCCATTGGCTCTCAAACAGGAATGCAAACCAACTTTCCTTGACGTGAACCAAAACAAGACATTTTGCAGTTGTTTTTTTCTTTGGCTTTTATGTTTTTTCCCGCCGTAGAATTCTTACGGGCAGGGGATTTCTCACTCCAAAAAGGTACGCCAGCCCTGCTCCACTTGCATGAAAATAGTCACTTGCATCCCACTTGGTCAGTCTTCAAATCCGTTCCTTCTTGCGATTCAATCGCCTTGCTTTCTCTTTTTTCTACAGCCTTATGCAGAGGGCCTAACCTGGTGGCGAGGAAACAAATATGGTAATCGGATGTTTGTGGATCTGATATTAAGTCTGTGTTACTTTGGGTCTTTTTTGGTAACCGATCTGGATTCTTCTGTTACGATTATGGATGTGCCGGGGATGCACGATACCGATCGTTATGAGCTTGTCAAGGATATTGGGTCGGGAAATTTTGGTGTTGCTAGACTGATGCGGGACAAGAAGACTAGAGAGCTTGTAGCTGTGAAGTATATAGAAAGGGGCGAAAAGGTTCGTTACTTGCTATGGTGTGTTCGTAACTTACGTAGAGTAATTTATGTGCTCGGGTTGAACTACGGCATATCCGTGGCATATCCATCAGTGGCGTGTTTGAACAAAAAATACATGGTTTTGTTTTTTGGGGACTTCGCATTTTGTTCAGTTTTACCGTCGTTCAATCACGACTGTAGCCAATATTTACTGGGATCGGCTCGGGTGCTGCAGATTGACGAAAATGTGGAAAGGGAGATCATTAACCATCGGTCCCTACATCATCCTAATATTGTCAGATTCAAAGAGGCAAGTTGAATGATCTTTAAAATGCATTTGCCTGGAAATATAGCATGGAGGATAAATGTAGTTGAGTTTTATGTTCAGTGCAATTTGTGGTCCGTTTTGTGAACATGTTATGTGCTGGAAATTGGTGTGTCTGCTTCAGGTTATGTTGACGCCAACCCACTTAGCCATAGTCATGGAATATGCAGCAGGCGGTGAGCTTTTCGAACGAATTTCTAATGTGGGGCATTTCAGTGAAGATGAGGTTTCTCCTGCCTTTCATATAGAAGATTGCTGTGCTTGTAGGATGCGTTACCTGGTTCATCTCCTTCATTCAATGGTGTATCTTAGATTGTCTTCATGTGTCTCCAAGGGCTTCAAATGGATTTCCATTCCACATTTACTAGTTCTTCCCGTTTGTACCAGGCAAGGTTTTTCTTTCAACAACTGATATCTGGGGTCAGCTATTGCCATTCAATGGTATGGCATTCGCCCTCCACTTCTATGAAGCTGTGAGTGTCTCTCAACATGGCCTCAATGGAGGATGCTTATATTCAATCTCTGATCCCGCAGGAGATCTGTCATCGAGATTTGAAGTTGGAAAATGCATTGCTAGATGGAAGCCCTGTTCCTCGCTTAAAAATTTGTGACTTTGGCTATTCAAAGGTAAGCAGCTTCCTACTTTGCAAGTATATTATTGGATGGTTGGTGTTTATAATGTGCATGTATGCTTGCTGTATGCAGTCTCTACTCCATTCTCAGCCAAAATCAAGAGTTGGCACACCAGCATACATAGCACCAGAAGTGTTATCTAAGACCGAGTATGATGGTAAGGTATGTGGGGGAATTTCTATGGATATTCTCATTCCAACAAGTTACTTTTTCCTGTCAATACAAATGATCAGTTTCTACAGATTGCAGATGTTTGGTCCTGTAGCGTCACTCTCTACGTCATGCTTGTAGGAGCTTACCCATTTGAAGATCCAAAAGACCCAAATAATTTTCGTAAAACTATTGAAGTAGGAAAAGCATTATTGTCAACTTTGATTAATCAGTAATATTTTTCTGAGTTTAAATATCAATGTTCTTGCAATGCAGAGGATATTGAATGTGCAATATACTGTTCCAGACAACATACAGATATCTGCTGAAGGACAGAATCTTCTTTCGCACATTTTTGTTGCAAACCCAGCAAGAGTAAGCATTTGCTTTGCTTTGCAGCATGCTCTTTGTAAGCCAAGGAAGATGGATAGCCAACCTCTGCTCTTTATCTCTGCAGCGTATCACCATTCCAGACATTATGAAGCATGAATGGTTTTTGAAGGATTTGCCAGCTGATTTCAAGGAAGGTGCTGATATGGGTAATGAGCTTGATGATCCCAACCATCCACCCCAGAACTTAGAGGAGATAATGCGCATTATTCAAGAAGCTAGGGTACCTCCTGCAAATACAGGACTTGGCCATTATCTTGATGATGCTGGTTTGGATTTAGATTATATGGATAACGATGCAGATGTTGATGTTGACAGCAGTGGCGAATTTGTTTGTGCCTTATGATAGAACTATGCAAGACTTGGGGTCCATTTCATCCAGAAAATATAACTTTTTCAGACTGGGGCATTGTTGCCAGTATCACAGGAGCCCCTGATCATGGCGGCCAACTTTTAGAGGTTTCAACCAACAAAATGTCATCTACCATGTCAAACTTTCCAAGCTCCAATGTCTTCTCAGCGTCAATTATACATGTATTGAATCGAAGCTATCGCTGTTTATAGTGATCGCATGTTTCTACTAGATAAGGGCATCTAGCGCCCTTGCTTATAGAGGCAAAGTAGATTATCCCATTAGGTATGGTCTCCTGTCTTGCTTACTTTAAAGAGCAAAATTTTACCCTTGCTTAAGAGCAAATACTAATGTCAATTAACATGCCAGACTAACTAAACTAACTGTGGACGTAATCCAAGTTTGTGGAAACCTCCCTAATTTTCCTGAAAACCTCCCCAATTTTCTTGGAACGACTTGGGAAGGTTTTCAATTTGAGAAAATTGGGGAGATTTCACCCAAAGTTGGGGAGGTTTCTATAAAATATCCCACATTTGAATGAGGACTCCATTTGAAATGCCCAAGGACAAGCATATCTTCAAGGCTCCATCAAAATGTTCTAACAATTGAATGTTGCAATAATTCCTCCATCTAGAAACCAATAGAAAATTCCTTCATGTCAAAGAATGTCTAGTGCACATCAGGCGTATGGACTAGATGCAAAAATCCCCATGACTTAAAATAAGCAGGAGAGCTTTATAAATCATTCACATTGTGCCACTGTCATGCATATCCAACTTGAACAACTTGCCTGAAACCAATTTACGAATAGTTGTAGTTCGTGGGCAAGCAAAATAAAGTATTCTATGTATAACAACATAATGTGGCATGGCTTCAAACAAACAATCATGAATCATAAAATCACAAAATGTTTAAATAGTAATAATTACAAGAAATTTATCGCAGCGGCCAAGGCCGCCGCGAACATTTCTTTGGTTCCTTGCCTATTCAATTGCATCCATTATAACCTTCCTAACCTATTCATTTCAATCCACTATAACATCCAATGGTGAGAAATTCCCAATCAGAGAGCTAACTTCAGACCATTTCTTTCTGTTTAAACACGTGTAGTTAGACCCATTATTAACTCGTAATCCTTCTAACTTGGCTCATCTATAGGCTAGGAATGCTAGGACCACTTGATGTATCAATTTGAGCAGATAGCTTGAAAACATGTAGGAGTATTGAACTTCCACTATTGCCTCGTGTTTTGTGTACGTATGATAGATAGGTGCTATAGTCAATCACATGGGATTCCCACTATTGTACGTCCTGCATTTTTTGTTTTCAACACCCGATGATAGTCAACTGCGTCTCTGCACTTCGCGCATTGGCACAATTTGCTCTGTCGGAATGCAGGGGAAGTTGCCATTCTTGTATACATAATATCTGCATTATTTTGTAGAAAAATACCAAAATTATGTCAAAACACATCAACACTCTTCAGTTGTCTACAATCAACATCAACATTGTGCACCAACATGTCATGAGCCGAATGTTAAAAGTAGCATACTTCTCTCCTATTCTTGATATACGATTAAGATTGTTTGCTCATATGACCAATAGTGTGCTACCGTTATTACGAAGATAGACAAAAAGTTTTATCAAGAAAACTCCCAAGTGCTATTTCGAAAATATCTCAACAAACATATTATACTGACTGAACAAACTAGGGCTTTTAAACCTTTTGCACTTGCAAAGCACTAACAAAATGCATCCTTCTATTATATTCCCACTCACTAATACAGTCTATGTAAATATGGCAACAATAAATTTGTTTTCTTGCATAAGAAAAAGACATGCTAGTTTACTTTCCTTCCTCTATACCGAACTTGCATAAATTTAAAGCCTGCAATTTAACATATTGTGCAGAATGGGTTCAACAAACTCAGGACATGGCAGCGTTCTACCACATGGTTACATGTCAAATTTAAATATTGCATTTAAAAATTCAAGAACAATCTCAGGTTGTCCAAGCTTGCCCAACGTTGATATATTTTGAAATAATTGATCTCCAAATATATTTGATCAATTGCAAAACTTTGAAGAATCTTTGATCGCTTCAATCACTAGGTGACCATCTAGAAGCAATAGAATCGAGCACATTATGCACTATCAAAACCTTTTGTATAAAGACAACTAAAACTATTGCACACAATGTCCTATTTTTAAGGATAGGAGAAAAAATTACCATGGTACCCAATGACGCAAAATAACGTCAAAAGCTTATCTAATTTATCTACACAATGATGTTCGCAGTGAAGAAGAGCTTCTGCATCCATGCATGTCTTCTTGGAATTGACACAGCACTTTAACGTATATAAGACACATTCATTAAATACAAAATATAAATTCAAATTGTGAATCCAAATATAAGGGAGTTCATACATCTCTCACACATCAGACCTTATTAGAAAATGATGCCTAAAAATGACCTCAGTGGAAAAGCTAGGTGGCATATACAGTTTACTTCTGATGCCAATATAATGCACCTGCTCAACTGACACAACTAAATCATATGGAAACCTATAAACCAAAAATGAAATTATGCAAACTAATACAGGGCATAAGACAGGACAAAGTGCACCTGTACCTATATTTGAGATTGTGTTTTCATATCCGCACTTCCTCATTCGCCAGGCCAGTGTAATGGATAACTTATGTGGCCCCTTCAACCATTCGGGGCTAGTGTGTAATGATCCTTCACATGTTGGGCATAAAAAAGATGCAGATGAATTTGACCATATGCATGTCAATCCATATATTCAAGATTAGATTGTTTTACAGGATATTCAATCTTGTCATCTTTACAGGCGTATTAGAGTTTGTGGATAATTAATGCAATGTGTTATAGCCACCATTCAACAAATGGGACATTCAAGTATCTGTGAGCATATGCTATTGCATTTGGAGGAGTCGAAATTGGCAGCATAAATGCATAAGATGCTGATATTGCACCAGTTAACATAAGAAATAGCGGATGCCTATGTATTGACAAAGCAACATCTGCTAGAAGTGGAAGAAAAATAGTTGCTGCAGCATTATTTGAGGTAAACTCTGTCACCAAGCTAACAATCAAGGCTATCACAGGCGTGATTTGACTTCAAGAAGCCAAAATTTTGACTGATCCATACTGAGAGACCACTAGTTTTAATACCTTCAGCCAATGCAAAACCGGAATGCAGAATGGGAATATTATCTAAAACTGAAAATGAGGGCTACAAATAAATCTTCAATTCCTTATCTAACACAAAGAAAATGGATTACCTCCACCCAATAGAAGGACTATGTCCCAAGGGAGTTGCTTGCAGCCACCCCAATCCATAAGCTTCGCACCAGTGCTACTCTTGTTTGGTATAATGAAGAGAATCGTCGCCATGAAAACCTGTAGTCTTAATAAACAACATTCAATTCTGTATGTAAATGCATATGCATGTCGCAAAATGGGGTAAAATATGCAAAAAAATAAAGTCCTATATTGCTTCATAACGGAAAGCATGAGGCACAATAGTTCTAACATTACCTGGCTATAACACATTGCATTCACTACAAGAGAATAAGCAATCTAAGTCACTAGTTTCATCATTTATTTGCTTAAAATTGCACTTTCAAAATTTTTAGATTTTGATATAATAAGTGACGGTAGCTGTTGATGAAATCGCAACAACTATATCGTCACATATAGCATCATCAATAACAA
Source organism: Isoetes taiwanensis (assembly GCA_021234155.1). Classification (NCBI taxonomy): domain Eukaryota; kingdom Viridiplantae; phylum Streptophyta; class Lycopodiopsida; order Isoetales; family Isoetaceae; genus Isoetes; species Isoetes taiwanensis. The sequence continues at coordinate 81,573 of JAJEKV010000271.1, read as the reverse complement.
CAGTTCTAGTATCATATTTTATAACATTGTAGTGGCATAATAATATCATTTGTAGCATCATCTATAGCTGTAATTATAATATCACGCATTTTTGTCTTTGTGGTGGTATAATAATGTCAGCTATAGGATCATATATATTGCTATAATCAAATTATTCATAATGTCACCACGAGCGCTATAATAGTGTCAGCTGTAGCATCATCTGTATTGCCATAATTAAATGACTTATAATATCAACACAAGCGTCATCCTTTGTATCATCTTTATTAACTAATTAGTATCAGATGGACTATCTTGATAATGCCACATATACTGCCACATGGAAGTTATGATTATATCATCATTAACGTCAAGTATGATGTCACTTATTGTCACAAGATACCACATATAATACCACTTGAAGGTTATGATTGTATCATCATTAACGTTAAATATAGTGTCACGTATGTTACAATTTAGATCTTAATTGTATCAACAAATATAATTTCATGTTTTCATCATCTTTAATACCATCTATAAGGTCAATTTTATCTTTATCTCTAAACTTATAGTGTCAATAGTAGTATCGCAAGTCGCAAGTCATGCATAATCGCCTTATCTTCATATAATCGTCGTCAGTCCACTGTGCCAAGATAATCATTGAGTAGAGCCTAAAAAATTATCCCCGATAATATGTGCCAAAATAAAGGGAGAGGCAGCTGGCCAACCTATTGCTGGTTGGAATAGGAAGAGCAACAGTTGAGTGAGAAGAAAAAGAAGATGAGGGGGATTGAACTTCTTGGCCATGTGGGCCTTCACTAGAAACTTTTCAAGAAGAAACCACCAGAAATACAATCGTGCAAAATTTGGAGTTGCTACCACTCAGGTCGGGATGGCTGCCATCGACTCCAGACCTGGCCCTAAAACTCCCTTGTGGCTGAATGATTTGCCCCTCTAGGCCAGATCGCCCTTACCAAAGCCCTCCATGTGACCCAGCTGTTTAAAACACAATAAATAAAATAACTTTTTTCAACGAAGCCATGCCGGAGACCTAGGGTCGTCTAGTGTAGCAATAGATCAAAGTTCTTCTCATATTTGCATGTTCTAAAACAAAGAGCCAAGAGGACAAAAGAAAATGATGATTTTATTTTGATCTTCTGCTAAATCTGCCATCATTCCCTGCCATTATATTCTCTGCTACCTGCATATGAAACTGACCTGGATTCATGCTCAATTTGCCTCACAAACTGTAAATTAATTGAGTACTTGTTCTGCCCCAAAACGACCTGCTCAAGCAAACTATTCTATCTATGTGCTCTTACTTCTGCCAAGCATTATATTTTGCCATGCTTTATTTGATAGAATGCTCGACCCTAAAGAAGATCTGATTTGTGCCTATAGATGTTCTGCCATTCCGATTTGCCAACCTCTGCCCATGATCCGTGCTTATCCCTGAAGGAAAACCGTCCTACTATCAATTCTTGCCATGATCTGTGGCCAAAGAAACTCAACATAACCTCTTGAAGAATCGAAATGCCTTTTCCAAATTGCTAGGGCTGAAGAAGAGCGCCGCCGTTTCCATGACAAGAGAGAGATGCCAAACCCTAAATTTTAGAAATAGAAGTGTCGTATTGAAATACAAGTTGAAATAAAAACTACATATAACTACATATTTAAAATGATGGTTTAAAATATTCTAATATTTGGCCTTGCACTTTGGGCAGTACTCTGTATGTTGCTGCAAGGTCTATGGTTCTAATCCTCTAATTGTCAAGCTAATATTTTGGAACAAATTTTATCTCATGATGGATAAGGACCCATCTAAACAATCGAATCCTCTTCCGATGATTTATCTATCGAAGAAGATTATTTATGAAAATTTATGCGCCCAAACATGCCCATGTATAGAGAAGAAATCAAGATCTTTTGAAGAAGCAAACACTATTTACCCCATGCGGAAATTATTATAGTTCCTCAAAGTTATTCAAAATTCAATTACTATATTCACATTGAAGGTTTTCAAGTGTGAAGATTGTCAACCAATGGTCCATGGTTTACTTTTGCAATTTAAGTACTAGGGAAACTACTGCTCGAGAAAATTCCTCGAGGGAATTTCCCGAGGTGGTGCCCAAGCGGCAAAGTACTAGGGAAAGTACCCCTCGAGAAAATTCCTCAAGGGAATTTCCGAAGGCGGCCCCGCCAGATGAGGCGACGCTGCCTCGTCTGACGAGGATGCCAAAGGGAATATTCCCGCTAGAATTTTTGAGAGGTGTATTTTCCCTGACGTAATAAACATTTTGTGAGAATTACATCCAGTATCTTGTTGACACGTTGCAAAGATTTCCTCTCCCCCTCTCTTGGATAATCTTCCAACTAGGGCAGGGTGGGATCTTGGCTATGGTAAGCACTGCCAGACTACAAAGTAATTGTCCAAAGGCCAAGTAAAGCCCAGAGCAAAAAAAGCTTGGATTTAGAGCAAAAAAATACCTCTTTATTGGATAATTCCTCAGCTATGGTGCAGCATGATCTATCGGCTATGGTGAGCACACCAGAGTACAATCGTCTAGAACAAAGCTAGAGTAAACCCCAGAGCATACAAAGCTTGGATTCAGAGCAAAAAAGTATCTACAGATTTAGAGCAAATAAATCTAGAGCAAAGGAATACTTTTGCTTTTCCATGCCCCTCACTTAGAAATGCCTATAGGCTTCCTCGGCAAAGGCTACGATTTTCGACTCCAGCAATGACTTCCTTGGCTATGGTATCCTTTGTTGGAGCAAAAAACAAATGAACCACATTATAAAACCCTGGAAAAGAATACATTGAGCTAAATGAATCAACCAGTGAAGAACGAGGTAAATCCAAAAAAAAAAGCTTTGCAAAAGTAGAATCCTTCTTCTGATTAAAATTGTGTCGAAGAAACTTTGCTTGTTGAGGGACACTGCCACATACAAGCGGAGGAACTTTTATCTAATATAAAATGAAAGGAATATACCAGTAATTCTCACTAACTGTTTATTACTGAAAGCTAATGTTTGAACTCCTCCATTATTTGAAGGCGTCAAAGGAAGTTGTACGAGTTTTCTATCTATCTTTTCTCAAGTCGTGGTGAGGGGATAGATTGCCATAGCAAGGCAGATGAGCGAGGGTGGATGGACTTGCCACCCTATGGTTGATGAAGATGAAATGATGTTAGAAGTTTTTAATATTTCTTTTCCTTAAATCTGCTTAAAATTGTGAAATGTATGGATAAATGGACATTCTTTCTTGTTCTAATAATATGATTTTGTGTACTTTGTCTATGGAAGTTTGTAGAATCTTTTTCTTTCTTGTTCTAGTAATATCATTATGTGTATTTTGTCTATGGGAGTTTGAAGAAAGAAAAGGAGAACCAGGACTAGTGTAGAAGCAGGACCCAAACTAGAGCAGCCTATAGAATTATGTGCTACTTATGGCAACGCTCAGAAGCTTGAACAAAAAAAGGCTTGTTACAGAGCCTGACAATCAAGAACCAGAGCAAGGGCAATTCAAATTCAAATTGCCCCGTACATAGCGAGACTTTGGAAAATCTATATCTATACAAGATGGCCTGCAGATGCTAAAAGCGAAAAAGCAAAGCCAAAGCTTGAAAAGAACATGTACTGTGGTTTGAACAGAACGTTGCCAAAACAGTGTTGGAGCTGTTCGAATGATGTGCTAAATCTGGAGCGTTTGCCATCGACTCGCAGACTCGCATTTGATGGGATATGAATCCTTGTGATTTGTGCTGTGTGAAGACAAAAAAAAAAAACAAAATCGAATTTGGAATCAGAATCGATGGCAGGCGATCGGCCCTAAGAATTCGTGGATTCAGTATTGAGAGGTCTCGTGGCAAATCCTTGTTCTTGAATCCTGTTTTTGTTTTGGATCTTTGGCGCCACGGATCTACATGGACAAGCTTATGTGAGAGGGCAGATGCAGATCGGTCTGATGCAGGTCGAAACCCCAAGTGTGGACACAGAAGTGCTGCCAGAGCTACGACATCATGCTTGCAGGTCCTCTTGCGAGTCGAAGTCCTGTGCTATCTGGTTGGGCTGGGCTTGTGCTTCAGGCTTGAAGGTAGTACCATTAGAAACGATATTACAATTGTTATAAGCATTAACACTTGTATTATCAATATCAAAATTACAACAAGTAATGATAATAAGAGTGATGTAAGACGTGATATTATCCATGATGCTATTATCGACACATATAGCATCACATGCTAGCACTGATATAATATTGTCAATATGTGATACTATAGATGAAGCTATGGATGATACTGTAACTAGTATAAGCTATAACACGTATACTGCCATTAATACCATTGGAGTAATAAATGATGATAAAATTGATGCGATATGTGATATTATTCATGACGCTATTAGTAACACATATATTGTCACAAATTAATACTGATGTAATTGTTGACCAAATTTATGACGATGCTGATGATGCTATAGATGATAGAATCTTGTCATCGGTAGTGTCACTGTACCTTGAATATCATTATTTATATCACTTAATACTTTTTGAAATTTTAGGTGATATTAAAGTGATGAAAAATGGTTGTCCTCTTGTAGTGATTAATTGTCATTGCCATAGCCTGCAGAAGAATGCAGACCAGTTCTGTGCTCCCAAATCGTATCAAAGGGGAAAAACAGAGGGAAAAACGGAGCATATTGCAGCAAAAACAGGGGACTGGAATCGATCGACAGTGTCTCAAAATGGTACAAAATGACTCATCACCGGAAGATCAACAATGGGCTTGGCAGAACTCCTCCCATGGGGTACGCTTTTGCTCATATCTTATAGCACTACTAGCTAGCTTCTGTTTTCTCAAATCCCGCGGAGTGTATGTTTTCACACTAATGAATGGATGGATGAGCAAACAATTATCCAGTTTGCCCAAGTCCTTACACCATTTGTTAGAAGCCAATGTAAACCCGATCCAAGACTTAGACCCATATTCCACTCTTCGCGCGGACCTGGACCCAAACCCTGCTCCCGATTCCACTAATTATCATGCGGCAATTTGAAGTAGATCTGCAGAATTGGCATTCCATTCAAGTCGTGGTAGTTCCTAAATTCAAGCATTCTTCGGCGTACCTGAAAGGCTTTGCATGCATCTGCCGGGATTTTTGTGCCCAAACAGGTTGAATCTGTCAATCCAGTAGCTTTTAAGCAAGAAATTCAAAAATCCATTTGCAGGGAAGAGCCGGCAAGGCATTACAGAGGCACACCTGCCACAACTTCGTGACAGATAGTCGGGATGCCGCCCTGCACACATCCAACCATCTGGTCGATGGAATCAGAGTGAAAAAATTTTCATTTTTCCCTCGAGGGAAAATGTCCGGGAAAAACAGACGTGACTTTAGAAGGCATGGTTTGCTGCCACGTGGACGTCCCTATCGGACATAATAGATTATATATGTGTAGATAAGGGTATTAGGGTGAGGGGGGTTTCTCATGCCCCCTCATCCACACCCCATACATGTATGCCCAAAGATTGGCTCTTAGTCCCCACCGTCTGCTAAAATATCAACAGTGGCAACGATGACAGCTCATGCAGGAGGCATGCATGGGGCCATGGTGGGCATGCATGGGGTCATGCACCCCATCTCTCATCCGTCGATCAAGAGGGGGAGGCGCAATCCTGGCCATTGAGTGTGGCAAGGAAGGTTTTAAGAAGGTTCATAAATTGGGGCAATTAATCTGAGCCGTTCGCAAAAGGGGCATCAATTTGGCCCATTGCTTGCATATACAGAGAAAATTAAATGCGATACTAACATAGCAACTTTTTATTAATGATGGTGTTTATGCCGATGAGATGTAACTAAAAATCGTATTCCCTCATTCAGTTGCACTCAGAAGACATCGGCCTGTTCATGTGCTTCAGATTCTTCAAGAATTTGCAAAGCAGAGCCCATGCCGCGGAGCTGTCGATTGTTAGCATGCTGCTCGATTTCTTTCTTTTCTTACCTCGTTTGTGCCTAATTCTTTGTAATCTTTTGGAGGAGAAGTAAGATTTTGAAAAAAATTCAGTTATCATCATCTTGAAATGGCAATGAATTGGTCATTGAAGATTCCTCTGCCTAATGGGATGAACTGAAGAAAACAGAACTGTTGCTTGGAAGTGATGCAGAAGGGTTGAGACAAATCCAAAGCATTTTGCCAGGTTAGCTATTTTTTTTTTCAAATGGGGATTCTATATGTATACAAATTCATTTGATGGATATCTGTATGTGGCGTCCTTTTATTTGGAATGCAGCTATGCTGGAGTGCCAGCAATGGAGGGTACAATTATCCATATATTGGTAACCTAAGCAGTTACAGTATGCAAAGAAAAGCAGTGCATCAAATAGACATGGTCAGAAGGATTTTCGACATGCTGAGTAGGTAATAATCTTCTGCTATTAGCATTTAAAACTCTAGCAGATGCAATCCAATATCCAGCATACCATGTAAGCGGCAAACCTGCCCTGCAGGGGGTAGGAAATTTGCACATCATTTGCATCATTCATGATATTTTCACTATCGATTCCTATACTTCCCACTTGGGGGCTAAGGATTGGTTTGTAGAGGATTTGATGGCAAATACAAAGAGTTCGATTTGCAGACTCATAATTGTTATACCTGAAGCTGTTTATCATGTTGTGAGAGATAGATGCTAGGTAAGAGTTTTTGGGATCTTTTATATTCGATTCATTTTAAAGAAATTGACTAAGCAATCAGAGCCTTTTCTTATTCTGGCATCATACTATTGTTCATAGGATCCTACAGAAACTGGGTTAATATGATATAATATTTGTCTTCAATGAGATGTAAAACTTCTACATGGTGATGCAGGCTATTAGGACACACTAGATTGTCTGAAGTCATTGAAAAAGTACTTTTTGCAATTTTTGTTGTCTACGTATAGATCTAGTTAAAGGATTTGTTAATATATTATTTATGGGTACTAATATATGCTTTATTCACGTCGCTGCAGGACCTGCCTCTGTGAGTGCCTTTGTGCGGTTTGATCTTTGGTGCAGGCTGCTGCCTACTTCTAGCACTGATTAACTATTGAAGCCTCATAATGCATGCGTTGCCTACGGTAGCTTTAGAAATCCTTCTCCATAGCCAAGTAAAGCTACATATTATGCTCAAGAATTTAGGGAAAGTGATTCTAATTGCTTTTTCTTCCAGGGACATGTTTGAATCAGCATGCTCTATCTTTATATTTTCATCTTATATGTTTGAAATGTCCATGTGGTCTGCAAACCAAGGTACTCCCTAGCCCTGCAACTTCCTAATTTTTTCATGTCAATAAACAAGGTTTAAAATGAAACGCGCTTATTTAAGAAGTGTGTTTGAAAGATTCCTTTGTAAATTCTGAAAAATTGAAAAAAGAGACAAAATAGGGAGGAAGATAGATCGTTGAGCACATAATGTTCAAAATACCCCATAAAAAGTAACATTTTCATAGCTATTTGACTTCAAAAAGAAGGCAAGAAAAAAAATGATAGGTTTGAGATGGAGAACTCTAATTTTGGAGATCTAGAAATTTTTTTTTTTTTTTTTATGAAAATACACGCAAATACAGTGTGCATTTTTGCATAGTTAATGCAGATGCTATTAAAGTGAAACTTACAAAAGAAGAAGAACTTATGTAGCAAAAAAAGTTCTAAGTAAACATTGTCAAAGACACTATTCTAACCTACATTTGCAAAAATCTTACATGAATACTAGTAATGGTGCCCAGCGTTGCTGGGCATAATTGCGAGCCTGTAAATGTTTTAGGCTGCTACGAAACGACGTTTAAAAAAAACCTAGCTCCTTCATGCTAGATAGTGTTGCATCGAGATCTCTGAGAGCTTTGAGTTGCATCAATATCTTTGAGAGCTTTGAGTAGAATAACACGGTCCCCCTATCCTTGGAAGGACCCTGTGGTTGATCTTGCAGCATGTCTTTATTCTTTCATGTCAAAATGGCTTTGTCATAAAGCAAGTGCACACATTATTGCCTTGCCAAAGATGTTGTCAATCAAGTCATCTTCCACGATGCATTCTTCGGGTATCTCAACCAAGTCGTGATTGAACCCTGACTTCTAGTCCAACATATTTTGGTCCTCGCTTTCCTGGTTATATGAAGAGGTTAAAGGATGTGGCTTTTTTACCAAGTGCCTTTTTCTCCCCCCCTTTTTGTAGAACTAATCTAGACTCTCAATTCGATGGGTCATCCCCACTATCCACATTAGGGTAAAAATTGGAGCTGTCAATGGTTCCATGTGGTTGATACCATAGTGTAATGTTTAACATTGCGTTAGATTACAAATTCATTCAAAAACCTTTTTAGATAGCTTTGCTTTTTTAATGCCCCACGTGGCACTCTTCATTGAAATGCAAAGGCCAGATTATGGCATAAGTAGCACAGACATAGGCAGCACAGACAGTCATCATTCTTATACAAGGCTAGGATTTCAACCATTACAAATTCATTCAAAAACATTTTTAGATAGCTTTGCTTTTTAATTGCCCAACGTGGCACTCTTCATTGAAATGCAAAGGCCAGATTATGGCATAAGTAGCACAGACATAGGCAGCACAGACAGTCATCATTCCTATACAAAGCTAGAAGACCAAGTCTACCTAATTGGCTAATTCATAATGTCTTGCTTTGATTTATGAAGGTATAATGTCTTGGTTGTATTGAATCATACAATTGATATAAACATGATATATATCTACAAATGGAATCGTCATAAAAAGCACAATGTGTAGGTGAGGTCAATACTTCATAGCAACTGTTTGTGATAAAACCATTTTCAAGTGGGCAAGAGAATATGAATGACATCTCAAAAACTCCAGCATCTTGGAAATGGCTTCCACCATGTCCACTTCAAGTTCGAAGCATAAAGTTCTTAATCCGAGTATTTTTTACATCCCAAGTTAAAATAGTATACAATGTATAAGTATATATCTAAAGTTTGTAGTAGTTGCATTCATGGTTTTTGGAGATTATCACCTGTAAGAGAGAATGCATTAGTTGTTTGTTAAAAATGCTTCTACTATGGCTGTTGGAAATTCTATTGCAGCTTTTGTTTTTATGTTGAATCTGCTCTCCAAATCTCACATAACATTCGGGGTTCAGACATACAGGATGAAACTACTTAACAAAGTTTTAAGAAATAATTGTTGCAATGATACTAATATTTACGTGCATTGCAACAATTTTTTCATAGATGGCCATCATCAACTTTCAGCAAAAATAAAACCAATCTAACCACTACATGGAAATTACTTAACACATTCTGATACTTGCTTTGATGGGTTTGGATGGATGAAGGATGTCTTATATGAAAGAACTTCTTGGAACAAACTTAGAACTAACAAATAGGCAATAGGATATGTACCCAAGGACATACCAATTCTATGCTATATCTTATTTTGAATCTCTGACAGTAATTTCTGAATTGTACAACTCTTGAGCCATTACCTTATTCTAGATAGAAAGAAATATCTAGATTGTAATATCTCAGTTGTAAAACTGCTCTTTTAGTAGTGATGTCATGTTTATTTCAACTCATCATAGGGACTGATTGAGCGGTAATATAGAAAAAACTTAGGGCACAATTGATGTGGTAATTTGGGAACATTCTGCTAAAAATCCAGTTTCATTCTAAACCGATATGCTTCATCTCCCATCTCCAAGGGACTTGAAGAAATTTAACAAAAATGACCCTAACTCCGCAGATTTCAGAGCAGTGATCTTTCTGAACAGATTTCATGTCTGAATGGGAAGTTGAAACATAAATATTTAGCGTTATATATGCCTAACAAAAGTCATAACATAACGTAAAAAAAGAGAAACTGTACAAACCTTCAGAGGAAGCACAAAAACTCCTCTGGCACCTCATCGTAATATCAAACCCAACTTCATCTGCAAGAATTAAAGGAATGAATGAGCCAGGTATAGAAGAAAATATTTTGTCAAAATAAGCAAAGCCGTCAAACACACTCAGATAACATATGCCTCTACTTAAGAATGAAAGCCATGAAAAGCCGTGAAAATAGAGAAACTGTACAAACCTTCAGAGCAAGCACAAAAACCCAGTAATGTGTCTTCTAAGCATTTATATAAAAAATAGCACATCAAATACCCAATAGGTTCCTGCTAGGAGTTGATTCTATAGCATAGGTGGAGGAGACAAAGGTTATGTTCATCGTTCTCATGCTGGTACTATAGCATATCATGTAGTTATTATTTCCAGAAATTATTCTACCAAAAATGAAGAAGCTCTTACCTTGAATGTGCTTATTGTGATGTTATCATGTGTGGTGTTCCTTTAGGAGAACGCCTTATGAATCCTGCCACCAGCCTCAATACCCCAATCCAGAGAAGAACAATGATAGACTTGCCCAAGTCAGTTGAATTGCATTAAGAGGAAGGCAAAAATTGAGGGCCTGCCACCCCATTGAATGGCTTTTGCCCACAATAAGCATTCACTGTATTAGAAAGCCCTGCACAACACAATACAACCTTAGACATATTAGCTATTCTACTTCTCAGACATATTAGCTATTCTACTTCTCAGATACACTGCCAAACTGCCAAATTTGAGCTAAGAAATGTAAAATCAGATCAACATTGAAAACAGATATGAATTTGAGCATAACAAAACCATACAATACCTTTTTTACGGTCTCTAGAAAGAGGCAGAGAGGAAGGAAAACCATCAGAGCCATATCCATCGGCATCCCAATGTTCAGAAGGGGCAGGAAAACTGGAGCTAGAACCAATACCGGAGCCGGAAGAAAGAGGACTAAGATTGCCGGAGTAATGCTGAAGATTACATAGGCTGGGGCATTTCCGCATCATTAGGGCTTCATTTTCGGAAGCCGGAGGCGGGGAAGAGATCTAGACACCAAACAGACGGAGCTTGCCGTCTTTGCTCTTCATCCTGAGTGCCGAACCGCCAGATCTTGCAAGCCCCTTAACACCCACATGGAAAAATCCATCATCTGCCCAGAATATGACATAATTCCATGATTTTTGGCCTGATCTTCTGATTTCTTTAACATTTTTTCGTACAACATGGCATGCCATAGTCATAGTCGCCTAGCCCGCCATAGCCATCACCGAGACTGAAGTTGAGATGCAATATTGTTAGCCGCATTGAAGCCATACCGACAGGAGATGCAAAATTGTGGCCATCAAAATTTTAGAGGAAAAGGTCCTGGGTCGTTAGATTTAGCGCTCTAGATTTTAGCCGTTGGATCTAGGGCTGGGTCCAACACTTACACTATAACATTATTATATAAGATATTACATTCCTTTTATACATAGTTTATAAAAAAATGTAGAGCGATAGTCGTATAAATATGTACTGACATTTTAAAATTGAAACCTGTCTGTATAAATTTATACGAGAGGAGGTGGTTCTTCCCAGTCCACAGGATTCTCGTCTCCCTTTAGATCTGTTTTTTGAGAGGCCACAAAGCCAGAGACACCTGCTTCTGATTCTAATCCTATTGGAACAGGCTGTTTGGTGGGCTCTAGCTCTACTGATTCCAGATCTACAAATTCAACCTCCTCATCTTTTCTTCCCGTGATTGGAGGATGGATTTCTATATAGGTGCCTTTAACATCCCCAACTCCATTCTTCGTTCCCAATTCCTCATTTTCATCAGGAAATGACTCACAGGAACTTATTCTGGTCCTGATGAAACTGATCTTGTCTGGGTCTATGTCAACTGACACCACATTACACCCCTGCTTAAGTGCACAAATCACTGTGGTGCCAGTTCCAGAAAAAAACCATTGTATAAGATTATTAATAAGCCTGTGAGGCTTTTGGTAGTGGGACACCACAATGCCTTGTGTATGTGGGTCTCTCAGCTTTTGCAGGACAGGAGGGAATTGGAATGCATTGTGTGGTGGAGACTTCTCATTCTGTGTATTAAAATGCACCATGGTCTTTTCGGTGTCCGCGCTGTAATATCCTATGTGAAAGTGCTCGAAGCAGCTGACTAAACGTGGACCACCATGATCTTTGACGTTAGTCTTCAGCCTGGCGGCAGAAAAAGAAATTATAAGTCGTATTTAATTAAAGTGGGACAAATCTTGAATTTTGGGACTCGCACTGAAAATGGGACTCATATTGACATCAAAATTTCACATCATATAACAAGGACTGGTTCACAATATTTTCTTACAGAATTTCCAAATAAATAGTTGAGAAAGTTGAGCGAGGTGAGATCGAAGGGGGAGGGGAGGGGAAGACGGGAGAGAAAAGGGGGGGAGAAGAGGGGCAAGGGAGAAGAGGGGCAAGGGAAGGGGCAAGGGAGAAGAAGGGGCAAGGGGGCAAGGGGCAAGGGGGAAGGGGGCAAGGGAAAAACATGGCAAAAGGGAGGGGGAGGGAGGGAGGGAGGGAAGGAGAAGATGGGGAAGGCTGGGCAAAAGGGGAGGGTTAGGGGCAACGAGAGTTGGAGAGGGAGAGGATCACCCCTTCAAAAAATAAATAAAAAAAAACTAAATATTATAAATTAAAGAAAAAACAATTAAATCTCATATAATAAATAAAAATTAAATATTGCGTAATAAAAAATAAATAATTAATTACTAAATGAAATTCTAGAATTCTCAACCTTCTCGACTCACTAGTCGTCTTTTTTGGTGAGCCGAGTTCTTGAATGGGTGAGTCGGTTCTTGGCGCTAGGTTGGCGCTAGGTTGAGCGCTTGGCGAGAAAAGGTAGGGTGACAGGATGTGTACTGTAGATGTGGGGCCAACAGAGGGCCAATCTGGGGACAGGGGTGTTGGAAACCGGGATTTGTGTGGAAAAGCAACAGGAGATGGACAGAAAAAACAGGGGACAGGGAAAGTTGTATCGGGAAGGCGGTGATAAGGACATTGAGAGTCGATGATGATGTATTTTGGGCGGATGTCACGTCGAGAATAGAATCCAGTTGATTGATATGGTACGATGTATGAATGAAAAGGGGGTAAAAAATCTGGATAACAGTAAGAATACCTACTTTACCTGTGGAGATTGGCTGATTCCGAGCATGGCGGAAGGAAGTCGGGTGACGAGGTCGCGGTTGATCCCAACGATTCAAATGCAGTCCCACTTGGTGCAGCCGATTCTGAACGAGATAAATGCTGAGCAAGGGACCCAATTCGACAAAATAAAGAGAAGAGGCAGCCATGAATTCAGAGGTATCCCCTCCCTCAAACATGTTTTTGTCCCGGATAGGCTTAAACAACTTGAAACCAAGGCAGTAATTGGGTGTATAAGGCATGAAGGGGTGAAGCTCAGTCTGTTAAGGAATGAAATCTGCAAAATAAACAAGAACATTGAGGTAACAGGAATGTATTGGCTCGATTTTCCTTTTTTTGTTGTGGAATGTGGAAATGAACAATCTGTTCACTCCTCAAAACAAGGAACCATTTTAAAGGCCAATACTCGGTTCTATTTTCAAAAATGGAAGGCAAAATTTGAACCTCAGAACTTGAAAGAACTATACCACCCAGCCTCTTGTTCTGTGCAGGGCCTTAGCCCAATCTACTGGCATGAGGAGATTTTTAGGAGGCTATTCTCCTCAATTGGAGAATACATAGGATGGGAATCAGTTCCTGAAAGGGCTCCTAAGGTTTGGATCCAATTGAATATTTTGAACCCGATCCCATCCTCTGTCCAATACCAAGATTTCTTTGGGGATCAGAAGAGCCTTAAGGTAAATTGGCAAGGTCTCCCAAGCCCCTGTAATGTCTGTGGTTTGAGACTTCATGGAGGGGGAGTATGCAAAGGAACTAAGCAATTCAGCTCTGATCCATCTAATGATAACACAAGGAAGACTCAAGAAGGATGTGAACAAAAGATTATTAATGGTACTCTTGGAAATGTGGAAGGAACAGCACAAAGAGAGGAAATTTGGACTCCAGGAACCAAAAAAAGAAGACAACACAAAAATGGTAGTGCCTACAAAAAAGCAAGAAAGGATAAAGCAAGATCAAAAAATATGGAACAGCAGAAACAAAAAAACAATGATAAAGCTGTGAGGAAACAATGGAAGGAGAAAGAAAAAAATATAAAATTGGCATGTCATGTCAAGGTCCTCAACAAACCAGTAGGCCAAGGATTGGAGGAATCCAAAGACTTATTAAGCCCTACTGAAGGATTGATCCAGAAAGGTGATAAAGGAAAAGATGTAATCTGCCTGGAACAGAAGGAGATGGTTGTCACACCTGCCCATCAGTTCAGGAAAAATACCCTTACTATTCAGGAATCTGATTTTCCTCCAGTCAATACATATCCTGAGTCTTCTGACTCAGATCTTTCCACAGGGGGTACACTTCTACTCAAAGGAGAGGGTTCTAAAATTCATGAAGAAGTAACTCCTAAAAGCATTAATTTTTCCACTCCTGGAAAAATTACACAGAGCCCTGATATGGGAGATATCCTCTTGGACATAATGGAGAGAGAACAAGAGATTGAAAATGGGGAGAGAGTCCCTGCCACCCCAACCGAAGTTCTTAACTCCAAAGAACCACAATTGTATGAAAACAAGTTTAAATTCTATACAAAATCCCCAATGGAAGATCTGCCCATAGATACTGAGAGGGAAGGAGAAAGATTTGATCAGGAAGATGATTCAAATGTGATGGACTCTACTTTAACTCCTATAAGTCCCGTCAAAGGCCGTGGTGAAGTACACCATGATGAGCACAGGCCTATAACACCATCTAGCCTAGGATTGGAGAAATCCAGTGGACTAATAAGTCTAGATGGCCAGGTAGTGCTGTCTAAGATATCAAATGGTCTGGGATCAAACCCAATAAACCCAATTGAGTATAAGAATGAGGGGTCGATTGCCAAAAAGGATGATCTTGAGGTATTCTACACTCCTATGATCAAAAAATGCAATAAAAGGTTCGGGCCTCGGTGGATGACAAAGCCTTTAACTTAAGGTCTCGAGGCTAGAACTAAGTGCCCCCCAAGCCAATGAGGATAATCACTTGGAATATGAGGGGATAAAGGGCCCCCTCAAAAGAAAGAGAGCACTCATAGCTCTTAAGGAGATGAAAGTCGATATTATTCATTCTACAGAACATAGACTTCCAAGTTTTGAGTCCCAACACTTGGGGTCTTGGATCATTCCCAATGGAGACTCTGTATATGCCCAAGCTGATGGGACAAAGGGAGGTATTTGTATGGTTTGGAAAGGTTTTGGCTGCTGTCAGAAATTCACACATAGCTCAGGGAGATGGACTGTAGCTGTCTTAGAGAAAGGAGCAGAAAAATTGGGAATTTTCAATGTCTATGCATCCACTGAACCAAATGAAAGGGCTGATCAATGGACTCAAATGAGACAATGGATAGTTGGCAATCAAATGGAGAATTACTTGATAGCAGGTGACTTTAATAACACACCACAATGGGATCAAAAGTTAGGGAAGAAATTGAATATGTCTAAAAAGGAATCTGCTGCTTGGGATTTACTGATGACTGAGTGTGTGTATATCCCCCCATCTTCATCTCAAACTTATTCCTGGAGTAATAAGAGAAAGGGAGATGATAGAACATACTGCCTGCTGGATAGATTCTATATTTGCAATAAATCTCTGCTCCACTGGGATAATGTGGTTGTTACTGGAGACATAGGGAATTCTATTTCTGATCACATCCCACAATACTTGGATGACAAAATGGTGGCATGTAAGGGTGGTCAGAACATCCCATTTAAATTCAACACAGAACTGTTGAAATGCAAGAGATTTTGTGATGAATTCAAGATCTTTTATAGCTCCTTGCCTCCTCTACCAAAAACTGAGTCAATGAAAGCATTCACCATTAGGCTGAAGGAATTCAAGGGCTGGATTAAGAGATGGGGCAGAGAATGGTATAAAGAGAAGAGGAAGGAGAAATGTGAGATTTATCTCAAGATCAGTGAAATAAGAAGGAAACTTTTTCAGGATAAGAATAACAAACTGGCACAGCAAGAAGAGGAGGAGCTTGAGATAAAGGTAAAGGCAATTGAAGAGAGAGAGGCTAAATCACTGGCAGTAAGGAGTAGATGTAAATACATCAATGGTATGGATAATGGAGGCTCTGCTTTCTTTTTCAGGGCAGCAAAAAGTAGAATCCTGAATAATGGTATTGTGAAGGTAAATGATGACAGTGGGAAAGTCATTGAAGATCAAAAGGAAATAGAAGGTTTTTTCCATGATGAATATAGGAAGATGTTCCAGAATTACCAAGTACCTGAAAAAGTGATTGATAATTTCTTTCAGAATATTCCTAAAGCTAAGGAGGTGTTAAAGGATGATGAGCTCTTAGCAGTTCCCCAGGAGAAAGAAATTTGGGAGACTTTAAAATCTATGGCTGCTGGGAAAAGCCCTGGACCAGATGGATTCCAGCCCGAATTCTATGTGGAATTTTGGGAAATAATGAAAGAGGATTTGATAACCTTTTTCCAAGGCTCTTGGAAAGCCAATAGCCTCAATCCAGCCATAAATGCTGGACACATTACACTTATTCCAAAGGTGGATTGTCCAAAAGGGATTGGGGACTGGAGACCGATTTCTTTAACAAACACAAGCTACAAAGTCTTAGCTAAGATATTGGCAAACAGATTAAAAATGTTTCTACACTCAACAATTAATCCCTGCCAATCAGCTTTTTTACCTCAGAGGAATATAATGGAAAATTATATTGGAGCTGCTGAAGGTTTGCATTGGAATAAAAGATCAGGACAAAACTGTATGTTGCTCAAGTTGGATTTCAAAAGGGCATATGATACAATAAGCTGGCAGTTCTTAGAGAAAGCTATGACACATATTGGACTTCCAAGCAATGTCTATCAAAAGGTTTGGAGCTTCAATGTAAATTCAGCATCAGCATTAATTATCAATGGCACACCTACCAAGCTGTTCAAATGTCAAAGAGGGGTTAGACAGGGATGCCCATTGGCCCCTTACCTGTTCCTCATTGTGGCTGAGATGGTAACAAGGAAAGCAATACAAATGCAAATTGAGGGGGATATAAAGAGCCTTCAGCTACCAGATAATAAAGGTCCCTTCACTATGATGCAATATGCATTTATACTTTTGTATTTTTGGATAAAGAAGATAAGAGTCCGGAAAACTTTTACATCAACTATGGATGAATTTGGTGATCTTTGCAGAGTCGGACTAAACAAAAACAAAAGAGTGCCATAATCTATGACTCACAAGATACAATGCTACAAGGGATCAAAGTGTTGAGCTCCAATTACATACAACTATCCTGGAATTCCTTTGTCAATTAATAGTTCTTTTTGGGGATATGGGAACCCATAGTGACCAGAATTAAGAAGAAGTTGTCCATGTATACCTCCTCATTATCTCTGGCAGGAAGAATTGAAATTGCAAATTCTGTAATAAGTAGTACACATGTGTACTTTTCATCTGCTATTGTTGGAGATAAAAACTCTTACAATAAAATGGAGGCAGCAATAAGGAAATTTATATGGCAAGGCTCTCACAAGGTGGCATGGGCGGACCTAATTAAATCTAAAAAAGATGGAGGTATGGGCTGTAAGGACATGTTCATTCAAGCTCAGGCACTAGCAGCTAAAATGATATGGAAAGCAATTTATGTCACAAAGCCATCTCCTGCTTTACAATTGGTGAAATATTGGATTCAGGAATCTTTCCCTGTAGGAAGCCATACTCTAAAACATCAACTTCCAGACTCGGCTTTCTTCCAATTGTCTCCTTGCCCAGGTACTTCTAACATTCTCAAAAGGATGCTGCAGGCTTGGAACAATGCAGCTTTGTGCTATAGACCTCCTAATATTGATGCTACATGTAAAGAGGTGAATTTCTTTTGGCACCCTGATTTTGCACCAGAAAATATAGGGTGTCTTGCTTTGAAACACCCACAGAAGTATATGCAATGGCATAAGAATGGTATTAAAACATTTGAGGATCTCAGAATACAGGATAGATGGATGTCTTGGGAGGAATTTGCAGAGAGGACAAAAGCATCTGAACTAGACAAAGAAATTTTCAGGGCTGTTATGAGCAGGATAGAAGGATATGATGAGTTTAGTAACAACTCAAGTACATGGCATTTGAACAATAAGGAATGGTATTCGGTCAGAGAAATTTACAAAGCCCTGGTGCCAAATAAACCATCCAAGGCAGGTTCCCTATGGCAGTGTGATGAAGACAAACTTGCAGATATATGTGCTAAAGGATGGTCAAGTTATGGTGCAAATAAAATCAAAGCCTTTAGGTGGCTGGCAGTACACCAGAGTTTGCAAACAAATCAAAAAAGAGCAAAATTTGATAGGTCTGTTTCAGGTTTATGCCCTCTGTGTGGACAGATGGAAACTTCAAATCATGTCTTCACATGTTCATGGTTAACTGAATTTTGGAGTTGGTCTGCCCAGATTAATAAAGGAGCCCCTACTGATCAAAATTTGCTTAGTTTTTGGGATACCAATGATAGACTGGAGAGTACCACAAGAACTTTGAGCTGCTGGGTTGTCTGGCTACACAGAAACAGGGTTGTGATTAATAATCAAACTCCTTCCATCATATGGCTTAAGAGAGCTTTTGTAGACATAATCCAAATAACTGCCATAGCTCACAGGATGCTCAAAGGAAAGAAATATGATTCAGCTTGGAACTCTCTAGGGAAATTCTATGGCTTATATGATTTCTTTCTAACTAATCTAACAATTTCAGATGATGTCTTGCATGGGATGCACGAGGAGGAGACTCAATAGAGTTGGAAGTATGGATCGAGCAATGGGAGTGGTCAAGATTCGTGAGGGTGAAGATACCCAATTGTCTCAAGAAGAACTGGAGGAAAGGGTGATCCAGCTCAAGCGGTGCGGTTATACATGCTAAGGCCATTAAGAAAGTGTCTTTGAAACGAACGGGCTGAAGTGTGGAGGTATAACAGTCTTAAGCCTTACTTCACCTCTCTGTACCATAAGTGGCAGCAGAAAAGAGAGGCCAATGTGTTGCTGCTCCTTGATTTTACAAATTTCCAGATTTGTGTTCTGGACACTCTCCTTACAATCCTTGGAAACTGGAGAGTTGATGATATTACAATAGAGGATTTACTGGATGAAGACTGAAGTGGGAAACAGAACCAAAGGAAACTTTCAGATGCAAAAACGTTATATTATTTTGGTTAAACAGTTTATTAGTATTGCTGTATTACTATGGTACATGGATCCCTTCTATAAGGACCAGGTAACACATTTTGGCATCATGTATCCTTTGCATGAGGATCATGATTTTTGGCTGAATAGTATCATGCAACTATTAGGTATGTCTGTAATGATATACCATCTGATGTATCTTTCTTAGATGAAATATAAAAACAACCTTGCCCTCAAAAAAAAAAAAAAAAAAAAAAAAAAAAAAGACTCACTAGTCGAGAAGGCATAAGGCTATGCAAGCCCATCGCCTTGCCTTTCCCAAAGCGCAGAGAGAGAGACTAAGGTAGCTATATTCCACACTCGCTCAGAAGATAACCACCACGGTCCAAAAGGAAGTCAACCAACAACAAACAACAAAAGCAAATTATAGCACTAGCATCTCGGGCGCCCTCCAGCGTGTTAGCAGCCTAGAGAGAGCCCTCTCGACTGGGATACCGAGGTTGCCTCCAGTCTCTAGAGCGTGGAGCATAGCTCCGTAAGGGATCTCATTAAGGCAAAACTAAGCTCTTTCAAGATTGGCAAGGCAGGCATTGCTTCAACAAGAACTAAGGGAGTAGCGAAATGTGGATTCCGCCCCTGTTCAAGAGCTTTTCCGCCCCTGTTAATGCAAAGAAAATCAAGAAGAAAGCTTCAGATCAGAACTCTGGCTGCCTATTATTCTCTGGATTCCAATGTCATTACTGAGCACGGGGCTTTCCACGATTTTCTTGAACGTTTAAGGCTTTGCAGAGCCGGATCTTGACCTTCTCCGTTAACACATGGTGCAGGATTCGAATAACAGAGAAGAAGATTGCCGGAAGCAAATAAGCATTTGGCGAGATAGCAGAGGCGGCCGGCAGATTAAGTTGCGAGGGCTGCCGCAGCAGAGATAGCAGAGATAGCAGCAATAAAGATGAGCGCCATCCATTATCCCAACTAGTCGGAAACGATAGCAGAGCCGCTTGAAGCGCCGATATCAGAGCGCTTATCTCCAAAATCGCCGATATCACAGCCGCTTGAAGCGCCTCTTGCTGGTGTTGTTAAGAAACGGCTATGGCAGATCTGATAATTTCAGGGTCGGAAATGTGGACCCAAAATGCTGGGGGAACCGACCGCGACTGCAGCCTAAACCGGGCTTATATCCGCCACAATGGCCTGGATCCGAGGTTAAAAAAGCGGATGGACCTGCCCCGCTACTTACTGCACCGAATATAACAAGTCCAAGCCATTCAAGAACGGGTCGATTCACGTTTTTATCCCTATCGACCGCCAGGTTTCTCGAATTGATTTCCGCCTCTTTACGAGAGATCCAGATTTGCGGGGCCACAAAGGTCGGCCCCGATGATCCTCAAGATTCTGAGTCATTGTTGTGCATGTGGATCGGGTGATTGGGCGGCTGCTAGATGGGCTGGAAGCAAGGAAAATGAATGCGAATGAAGCAGGTGCTACTTACTACCTGGAGCCCAACGCAGGCCATACAATTCATACGATTCACAGGTAAATCTATATCTCTTGTTGTTTAAGCTGTCTCTATTCTTCTACTTGATGCCTTCTGTTCTTCTTCTTGATACCGTACATTAATCTAAATCAAAATCGTCAATGCATACAGTGCAGTTTAAAAGCTTAGCAAGAAACGGGGATGACTTCTCAAGAAACAAGCCTGTAGATTTCCAGGTCTCCCCTGCTCCACATCCACACCAAGACTATGGCTATGGCAGATTATGGCAGTTTCTTCCGGAAAGAGTCCAAGTGGTACAACGTATCTCCGGCTTAAAGGTGTGTGTACCAAATTTTAAAATTTAAATATGGGTGGGAAAAAAAAGCGGGGTATAGGAAACATTGGTTTAAATATGGGTGGGAAAAAAACGCGGGGTATAGGAAACATTGGTTTAAATATGGGTGGGAAAAAAAAGCGGGGTATAGAAATAACATTGGAAAAAAATAAAAAAAAATATCATATATGGGGGATATTTGAAAAATAAGAAGATTGTTTAAAATAAAATTAAAAACTTCCTTAGTAATATCTTCTTGTCATCTAAAATATGGTTGTTGTGGGCTTCTTTGTTGTAAGCAACATAGGATCATTTTTGGGGTATGTTCTATGCGTATGTTCTATGATGCCTTGGGTTTTTTAAAGGATGTGGCCATTGAGATATGTGTCTAGGGATGACATAAGAAACAATGGCGCCGCCCGCATGTACCAAATCCTTTCCTTTTCAAAAGTATATGCCCCTCCCCCACAACCCCACGATTTGAACTTTTAACCATGGATAGAGAAAAAATGGAGTATAAAGTGCACTTAAGAAAGGGGTGTCGAGTGGCCATATAACACACTTGGTTAGGATGAGATAAGTTGACAAATTTATAAATAATTAAAATGTTAATGTAATGTTTTCTCTCTTAGAACTGCATTTTTTGCTCTTAGCTGCTTTTCTCGACTCGCGAGTCGAGGCGAGTCGTAGGAAATTTATGGGGAGGGTATTTTTTCATAGAAAATACATAGAATGTTTGAAGGTTATTCATTTTCGACCTTCTCGGACTCTGAGCTTTGAAATTGCCCCTTTTTTACTCTGAGCTGCCTTTTTCAACTCGCGAGTCGAGAAAGGCCCTCAAACTTGCATTTTTTGCTTTGAGCTGCATTTCTCGACTCGCGAGTCGAGAAAGCCTTCCGGAACCCCCAAACCTGCGTTTACGGCTTTGACCGCCTTTCTCGACTTCATGAAGTCGAGAAAGGCCTTCCGATTCCTAAAACCTGCGTTTTCATTTTGGTCGCCTTTCTCGACTCCTTGAGTCGAAAGGCCTTCCGACCCCCTAAAACTTGCGTTTTTTTTTTTGCCCTTCTCGACTTGCGAGTCGAGAAAGGCCTTCCGACCCCTAAAACCCGTGTTTTTCGACCTTGAACCGCCTTTCGACTCGCGAGTCGAAAAGGCCTTCCGATCCCTAAAACTTTGTTTTAAACTTTGTTTGCCTTTCTCGACTCGCGAGTCGAGAAAGGCATCCCGACCCTAAAACTTGCGTTTTTAGCTCGGTTTTCTCTCATGAATGAAAGGCCTTTTGACCTGTGTTTTTCCCTCACCCTTTCTCATGCCCTATTTTTCCAAAAATGGCCCTAAGAACTGTGTTTTATTTTATTTTTTTTGCATGTAGCATCACTTGACTAATTTGATTTTATCTCTTGCAGTCCTTATCTCGACCAGATAGTACATGCTTGGGAGCAATGAAAAGCCGAGAAGAGGGTGGTGACATCAGTTGGACATACAAGCGCGTGGCCCATAAAGGAACTCCTCATACAAATTTCTATAAATGCAGAAGTTGCTCCGTGACTAGGAGAGAGCTCCACGCGCCCTTTGCACTAGGTGGTTCATGTGTGAAGAGGGTGTAATCATTGTGCCCATACCACCACTATGGTCTCTTCACCCACTGTAATATATATTGTAATGAGCCCATTTATAAATATAAGGTATCTCAAAACTAGTATTTTTGGGTGATTAAGTAAACAATTTGCTTAATTTTTGTTGGAATTTGTGATCTATTGTCTACCCACCTAAGAAAATAGAGCCAAAATGTTCAACTAAGAATCTTTTTCAATTAGAACTTTGGTCTCAAGCTGTAATGAAATTCCTATGTTTGCGTTGCATTGTTCTTGTTCTCGACACGCTATCCAAGAAAACTGGAAGAAAAGCTTGGATGCACACTAATAGACAAAAATTCCAATTATGGCCAGTTTTCGGGTCGGGGTGCTTCTTTTTGTGTAAATTAACAGGGTTCCCAAAAAAAGTGGGAATGGAATGAGTCCCACTTTAATTAAATACGACTTTTATAAGCTAAAAGCAATAAGGAAACAGTATAAATTTACATAGCTAACATTCTCACGGTATAAATTTATAGCACAAGACACCAGGGTATATGTTTATAACGCAAGTTTCTGGCTAGAAATTTACACCCCAGGGCAGGTGTATAAATTTATACCACAGGGCACCCATGACGGTATAAATTTATACCGTTGGATTCCAGAACGTGAAGGAATGTGAAGCATATCAAATGCAGTTTTCGAAGCCGGTGTTGCAGACCGCTCCTATTGGTTTGAGCACTGACACTGTCTTCAGGTCGGAGTGAAAAATAATAACATGCCAATTTGCTGACAGGGTGACTTCCTTTAGGCCATCCAAAAAAGCTCGTACTTGCACATGTGTAAAAGCCTCATCGTCGAAGGCGTTGTCTTTAATCTTGAAGCCGTATGGAATGTCGGCTATATACAATGAGAAGTTCTGCTTTTCCATCACAATCCCGGCCTAGTGCGGGGCATCTTTGGATGTTCCATGTACAAGATAATGGTCCCGGGGCGTATACTATACGCCTGCCACGCCGCACCGCCACCCCGATTGACGTGTATGCCGACGTGTAGCCAAGCAGGGAGCACCCTAGGGGGCAACCTTGCAAGGTATGTGCATTTATTAATGTGCACATTTACCAATGTGCACATTTATTAAGGTGCACACTTTTCCATGTGGATACCTTTATGCCATCTAGCCATTAAAGGCAAGTGGGCCATTCCCAATTATCCCACATGCCTAAAGGGATAATTGGAAACCCTAGCCCTAACCCCCCTTGTCTATTTAGGTAGGAGGAAACCCTAACTTGCCATTTTCGTCCATAGGGTTCTAGGGCTCTGTTTTGCTCGCTCAAAGGGTCAAAACCGCCCCCCAGACTCTGTCTGGGCGAATTGCACCATTAGTTTTCCTTGTTGGTTCCATCTTCATGCGATTCAAAGGGATGGTCAACTTCGAGGCGGGAGGAGCGAGCCAAGGATCAGGGTATTTAGTCAATTTAATAGCCTAAACCGTCTTCCGGTCATTGTATCGATGAGGGTTTAGACTATTAAATTGCCCATAGCAATCGTCACCGGATCTCTAGATACCAGACCTCTAACTAAAGAACCTAACTCTATGATATAGATTAGATCTAGTTCTTTAGTTCTTCCGCGGATGTATATGGATGATGTATCTTTGTGAACTCATTGTATTGGGAAGGGGGTAGAGACCCTAAAGCTTGGTAGTTGATGCTCCTAGTTAGCCTCTCTAGCACACCTTGTAGATTCGCCTCAGTACAAGAACCACACCCGGTTTGTGGGTGAAGGGGGACCGGGCTTACAAGGAGGTTCGTGTTCGACTCTTGAACGATCCCTCCGGTGTGTAAGGCCTACCGGGATCATTGTGACTAGGTCTAATGGCTTGCCACCGAGTGCGGGCAAGGCATGGGCTCATTTTCCGAGTGGAGTGGTGTTCACTTTCCAAAGGTTAAGTCGAATAAGGCGGTGGCCCTCTAGTCACCTTGAGTCGGCATGGAGACCTGTGGTGGGAGTGATCCCTACCTGCCCCATCGGAACTGGGGAGATGCAACCCAGGAGTAGCCCCTTTGGCTATGCATCCGGCGGGCTACAGTCAGGTCCCAACACTTTTCAGCCTACTCTGCAAAGTGTACACAGGAGGGGCGGATGGAGTGGACAACCCTATGCCATGTTCTTATGCCAGCCAAATCCATTGCCATGATTACATGCGCAATGAACTCCGGAGACCCAAGCTTGTCACCATCCCCGAGTCTGAGCCTTGGGTAGGAACCCCCATGTATTGTCCTGATCTTTGTCTATGCAGATGTTGATGCACCACCCTTCGCGGTGGATATGTGTGATGATGTTATATACTGACATGTATGTTTACGCTTCCGCAACTAGGTAGGCCCTGAGGGAGACGGGGTAAAATGACCCTTCACTCTTCCCACCGGAACTCGTTACGGTTGCAAAGTGATATGTGGAGGGCCTCAGACGCGATGGAGCTGGTATGGGGATGAACTCTGTTTGTATACGGTGAGTGCACCGTATCACAGTAGGGGACGCCATGAGTGGTATCAGAGCAATGTTCTTGGAGACCAAGAGCAAAGCACTGACCATGCTCCCAGTAGTACTAACTTGATAGGATCCTCAAACCTCGAAAAATGGGAAATTTTTTTTCTCATTTTTGTAGTATACGCTAAGCTAGTAACAGTTAAGTGAATGAGAACATAAAAAGACTAAAATTAGTCAGCCAAAACCTTCAAAAGTAGGATGGTCTCACACGTCGCGCCAGGACAGATAATGAAAATCTCATTTTCGGGCTGGGCGCAACGTGTGAGACATCGAGCCCAAAACACCTTGAAAAGTCATGAATTTTAGAAAAATAACATGGTAATTCGAATTTTAAGCTAAGAATTAGCTAGAATTTGTATGCTATATTCCTATAAACATGCTTAGAAAGTATAAAATTTAGCATCAGAATCCACCATGTCTCACACGTCGCGCCAGGAGCAAAAATGAAACTTTCATTATTGGTCTGGGCGCAATGTGTGAGACCATGAGGTTAGAAATGCTTAAAATTAGCCATGTAGTAAGATAATAAGTGTTTTAGATGACCCAAAAGGGTAGTTTGAAATTTGACCTAAAATGGCCCGTCTATAAATAGACCTAGGACCCCTCCCCCCCCCTCCATTTCCACGTTCTTCCTTAGAAAATCGCTCCCCCTTGCCAAGGCGATTTTTCGGTGCCGACATCGGATCGACGAACAAAAACATGGCCCCACCAAGCAGACCGCTCGAGCTCCCGACCAGGCGAATCGGCCAGCGCCCATGATCCCGGCCTTATACAGAGAATGCTCCAGGAGTGTCTTCTCAGGCATGGCCAGTCCTCATCGAGCGAGGGAGCGGCTTCAGACGAAGAGGAGGATGCACACTCCGATGCGGGAACAGAGGTCCTAGGCAATGAGGATCCGGACGCCATGCAGAAAATCCTTGATGAAGTGGAGGAGGAGGAAAGGAAGAGGAAGCAGGAACAAGATCGGGTGGCCGAGGAACGTGAAGAGCAGAGGCAGCCACGACCCCCGAACCAACCATCGAGGAGCAAGTCGAAGCTTGGGTTCGAGAGAAGGAGGCTGAGGAGCGAGAAGAACAGGGAGACCCGAGGCTCGAGCCAGCTGAGGAGGAAGAGCTCGCGGCATGGATCAAAAAGCATGAAGCCAAAGAGTGCCGTCGAGAAAAGAAGAGAAAGAGGGAACAGGAGGAGCCGAACGTAGCCGAGGAGCCGAAAAGGAGGAAGGCGAAGGCCGTGATAGTGGGCAAAAGAAAACTCGTGCAGGTTAAGCGGGATAAGACCCCCAAGTCCAAGATCGTCATCACCGAACGATCAGCTGACCAGCCCCCACTCTCCTCCGACGACTCTGACGATGAAGACTTCGTCCCCAACACCGAAGGTGCAAGCTCTTCAAAACCCTCAGCTGACGAGCAGGCAGTATCCGATCAGGAGCAGCCCCCACCATACCCGACGTGGGATAGGATCAAAGCGCCGCAGGCGTATGTGATAGACCCCGTCAAGGTCTATCAGAAGGAACTAAGGGAGCACAACGCCTTCATGGTGAAGTGGGAGGCATACAACACCTACTATCAGGAAAACAGAGTCAGGACGATAGAAGGTGGACATCCGAATAAGAGCCAGACACTGAAGCCGCCACCACAGAAGCCCAAGCCTCCTAGACCACCAGGCAAGAAGAGAACCGGCAGGAAGGAGAATGAGAGGAGAGCCCTGAGAGAGATCAGGCATTTTCAGAAAAGCTTCGGCTTTTTGATTCCCCGTGCACCGTTCGCCCGCCTAGTTCGAGAGGTGATCCAAGAGTACAACACGGATATGCGGGTGACGGACGAGATGTTGCTGGCTTTGCAAGAGGCAGCAGAGCAAAAACTGGTGCAGCATTTTGAAGATTCGACAGCCTGCACAGTTCATGCGAAGAGGGTGACACTCATGAGTCAAGACATGCATCTTGCTAGCCACATCAAGGGAGAGCGCCCTTAAAATTTTGTAAATAATAGAAAATTTTTGTTAATGTAAACAATTTTTGGCTAAGTAATATGTCTAATGTTACTTAATTAAGTTAAGTTATCGAATTCTGGCTTTTGTGTTAGTTAAAATGGACACTTTGAGTGTCTCACACGTCGCGCCAGGACAGAAAATGAACTTTTCATTTTCGGGATGGGCGCAACGTGTGAGACCATGCCCCAAAAGTGCCCAAAACTGCTCCAAATTGACCAAATAAGGGGTCAATTCTGCCTAACTCGACGAGTCCAGTAGAATTAGACCCTTACATCACCCAAATTGGACAAGTTTAACCCAATTAGAGTCAATGTCTCACACGTCGCGCCACGGCAGAAAATGAAAGTTCATTATTGGTCTGGGCGCAACGTGTGAGACCTCTCAGCATTTTCTCCACCATGCCATATCCAAATGACCTCCAGTTTGTTGCAATAGGTTCATTAGCTGATCTTAGCATGCTTAAACCCTAAAGGTAGTATTCAAATTCTCATTTGGACCTCCTAATAGGTCAGAATTACCCAACCCCAGTAAAATTCTAGGTCATCCAAAAATTAGGGTTTTTCCGTTCTCTATAAATAGGTCCCCATTTCTCACTTAGCACCCTACAAATTCGCTCTTGACCTTTTAGGCGATTTTCCAGCTCCCTGAGGTGCTTCTGCATCTGTTTGTTAGTCTCATCTTCCCTAGATCCATGGCTACTGCTGACTTCAGGCGATAGTACAGCGCCAGTGCCCATGCTGCCGAGGCGGATGTCAACGACATCTTCCGAGTCTTTAGGAAAGAGATAGATATCCAAGCAACTCTGCACGCAACCCCGGCATATAGGCAAGTCTTAGCCGAGTTCCAAGCTAGGGTAGGACCCTCCCTAGTGCAGCTACCCCCTTGCATAGGCTATTTTGTTCCCCGCCCATCCCTTCAAGCAGCCTTGGGTGATGTTCCGAACATTGCCAAGTACTTGACCAACAAGGCACAGAGGTTGCCAGATTACATGGTCCTGACAGTTGACAGGACCAAGTATTTTTCCTACACCGCCGCCCTAGCCATTTTTCTTTTCCACCGTGCTGAAAACTCAATGGGGGCAACCTCTATTCCTCCTATGGAGGTGGACCCCATAGTAGCCTCAGCAGCAGAACAGATGCTTTTGCAGTACCCGCAAGAGCAAGAAGGAAGAGCGGAAGAAGAGGAATCGGACGAGGAAGAGTACACGGAGCTCGACTCAGAGGAAGAACGGCGGCAAGCAGAAGAGGAGCTAACCAACTTCGAGCGGAGCCGGCAGACCCTCAGAGTTGCTCCCCCACTTGGGCTAGGCATCACAAGCCTAGCCCCCATCATCATTGACGGTGAGGAGTATCTGCTCCTCAGCGACATCCAAAATCTCCCCGAATGCAGGGGGAGGGAGTTCCGGCTTGATGAGTTGCTGCACCAACTATGGCAGCAACCAGACTTGGACGACTTCATCGTCCGGGAGTCTCGAACTTCCGCTTCAAGGGAAGCCGACACCTATACTGAGGGAGTCGACTTCCGACATCCAGGCCTACAGCAATATCAGGCAAATGATGGAAGCTCGAGAGCTGCCATCTAAGGAGGAGTTCTACGCCATCCAGGAGCAGATGGGGATCCGTGGCAAGACCACGAGCATTTTGATGCCGAGCTCTTCGACACCACCTCCAAAGAAGAGGAGCAGGGGATCGACATCAAGGCGGTCGACTTCGACAATCCGCGGACTACCAAGAAATGACCGAGGTAGAGGTCGTATTTAATATGCCGGAAGGCATAGAGCCGAGGCCACGGGAGGAGAGTCATCAAACAACACACAATGACAATGTGTCAAATGAGGTACTACCTTCCCCTGCTGCTAGATGGGAGAATAGCGGTGATACACCACAAATTCAGTCTCCGGGGTGAAGAGGGAATGTTCATGCTCATTGCACTCTCTGGCTTTGGCAAGCATGCTCGAATAGCTGCAAACGTCGACTATGCTGTCTTAGTCAATAGAGCGATGGCACTTGACCTTTTCGACTTCGCCGTGCCCCATCGACGGCAGGGAAGATTAGCAGTAACCGCGGCCTACACCTCCGACCGCAGAGTGGAAGAGTTGGTGACAGCCTTGCAGGGCGGGCCATCAACAAACGTCCTCAGGAACTTGGGATGCTCGGTAGGAACGGTCCAAGTTAAGAAGTTCCTTGAAGATAACCCATCCTACCGGCGATTTCAAGAATAGTTAAACTCTTGATCCCGGAGGCCTTGTATTAAAATATTATATAATATAAGTACAATTTCTTTTGCACTTTAAATTTTATATTGATGTATGTCATTCTGCAACTATACCAACAAACACATATAATGCAAGAGAACAAATGAAACTAACCGTACAGCCATGACCTACTTGTGTATGCAGCTAGAGGCCCGGGCTCAGGGGAACGACAACGCCGAGACCATAGGGAAGAACAGACTCCGCCCAGGCCACCCCCGGCAAGGAGCCTGTATGAGGCATTTGGGCCCATGACTCCATAGGAGGAAATGTCACAGATGAGGACGGACCTTGAAGCGGTAAAGGCTTTCCGGCCGCACGCTGTGAGTTGGTTGGAGGGCAACGCCGGTTGCCAAGCATCAGCCGGAAGCAGGAAAGGACAAGAGGAGGAGCAAGAGAAGGAGATCCCCAAAGGAATCCTCCGACTCAAGCTCGACTTCGACCACTACGATTCCGAGGAAGAGGCTGAACCAGTCACGGGGACCAGGGGACAGCCAGATACAAGGAGACGAAGACCTTCGACTACCAGAAGAAGGTAGACTCTGCATTGGGAAACGTTTGGAAGGCAAGGAAGCTCGAGCAATTCTCAGGGTAGAAACAGGTCGAGCATAGAGGCAGAGGCTTGGCTAGATGAGATGAGTGAATATGGTAACGCCTATGGTATGAAGGACAAGGATAAAGGCAGGGTGGCAACAGCCAACCTGAAGGGGGCAGCACGCATTTGGTGGAAGGGATATGCCAAGGCCCATGGCTTAGCGGGGATGCTTGCGGTTTGAAAGTTTGCTAAAGCTTTCAAAGCGCCATCACGTCCCACGAGAACACAAGTCCAACATGATGCAGCAGTTCTACAGGTTACAGCAAGGCAACAAATCAGTGCAGAAATATACAGAGGAATTCATGAGACTAAGGCTGTATGTGCCGAAGTTGAGTGAAAAACATGCAGTGGAGAGCTATATTGAAGGATTGAATGATGAGATCCGCAAGCTTGTAAGGGCAATAAACCCTAAGACAGTATCAGAAGCAGAGTCCAA
The DNA here is from genome assembly GCA_021234155.1 of Isoetes taiwanensis. Lineage (NCBI taxonomy): Eukaryota > Viridiplantae > Streptophyta > Lycopodiopsida > Isoetales > Isoetaceae > Isoetes > Isoetes taiwanensis. The sequence goes on along the minus strand of JAJEKV010000271.1, from coordinate 51,220 downwards.
AGCAATAAGCTTGCAAGGGACGGGGCCTCGGAATAGCGGGCGAGGGCAACAGATTACGGGATAAAGGCAAGGCAACAGGGAGTTATAGCCCTAGGGGCAGCCAGGTCCCTGTGTCCAAATAGAGCCCCATATAGTGGCAACCGTGGGAAGCAAGTAGGAGAAGAAGCGGGTGTCCTTCAAGGACAAGCGGGGAGGGCTCAAACTACTCCAAAGCAAAGGCGGTCCTTTTGCGAGGCAATGCCCAAGGAGAAGAGGCAGGAGTGCATAGAGAAACAAATTTTGCTTCAGGTGCTTCCAGCCGGACCATAGGGCAATGCCCCCTTCGTCATGAGCGCAGCGCTCATGAGTTGGGTGGATGGGACACTCCCCGACGACGGCGACGAGGCAGCCTGCGCGACTATATTCGTGGTGAGTGTCATATCTTTGCCGCCATAGATCTGAGAACAAATGCGAGAGAACCAAAGATAAGGTAATTTCTACAAGAGGGAAGGCCAAGGCCAAATCTTTCATAGTCCTGATAGACTCAGGAAGTAGCCACAACTTTGCATCCCCAAGAATGGTTGAAATGTTGAAGTTGAAACCATTAAAGTCCAAGCCGAGGCCTGTAATCTTAGCAAGTGGGGGCGATAAGGCAAACAAAGAGCAAGAGGGATCAACTTCGACATCGACTTGCGAGGGGATTAATATCCAGATGGGGGCAGAAGTCATGGGCATTGGCAAGTACGACTTGATTATAGGAATGGAGTATCTTGAACCAGCAGGGGCCATCATTGATTGTGGAAAGCGGAAGGTGACCTTCACAACGCCCGACGGCAAGATTATCGAGATCACAGGTAAAGAGGTTGCTCCCATCATGCAGTGCATGTCTAGTAAACGGCTGCTCAAATGCATCAAGAGCGAGCAGGTAGCATACATCTTCAAGCTTGAGATGGAAGAGCCGGAGTCAGAAGAAAGCAAAGAAGATAAGGTGCTCAGCAAGTTGCCCAAGCCAATAGCTAAGTTGATCACGGAGTTCCAGGATCTCTTCCCGGATGAGATCGAGCACCTCCCTCCTTACAGGGGAGTCGAGTGTGAGATAGCACTCGAACCAGGGACCAAGCCGACAAGCAAGGCTCCATACAGGATGACGACGCAGGAACTGACGGAGCTAAAAAAGCAATTACAGGAGTTGCTCGACCTAGGCTTTATTAGACCTAGTGTCTCGCCATTTGGAGCACCCATTCTTTTTGTCAAGAAGAAGGATGGCAGCTTGAGGATGTGCATAGATTATAGGCAGTTGAACAAGCACACCATCAAGAATAAGTATGCGCTCCCCAGATCGGATGACTTGATGGATCAGCTCCAAGGGGCAAAAGTCTTCTCCAAAATCGACTTAAGGTCAGGCTATTATCAGATCCGGATAAAGGAAGAAGATATCCATAAAACCGCCTTCAGAACGCGGTATGGGCACTATGAGTTCACGATAATGCCTTTCGGCTTATCGAACGCCCCAGAAACGTTCATGAGGCTCATGAACGACATCTTCAGGGAGTTCTTAGACACCTTTGTGATAGTATTCTTTGATGACATTTTGGTGTATAGCAGATCCCTTGAAGAACACGTACAACACTTAAGGAAAGTGCTGGAGAAGTTGAAGAGGCACCAGTTGTACGCCAAGTTGTCGAAGTGCCACTTTGCAACGGAGAAGGTGGAATACCTGGGTCATGTAATCTCAGCAGAAGGAATCTCGACGGATCCCGCCAAGATTGAAGCCGTCATTCAATGGCCGGCACCGAAGAATGTGCATGAGGTCAGAAGTTTCCTCGGCCTAGCAGGGTACTACAGGAAGTTCGTGAAGAACTTTGCTAAGATAGTGGCCCCGCTAACAGACTTGACGAGGGCGGAAAAGGTGAAAGATTGGGCAGATCATTGGCACAAGAAAGCCCAAGCGGGATTTGAATTGTTGAAGGAAGCTTTGACAACCGCCCCCGTCTTGACCCTGCCAGACCCAGAGAAAGATAAGCTTGTGGCGACAGATGCGAGTAGGATAGCCACAGGTGCAGTGCTCATGCAGGAAGAGCGGGTGGTAGCGTATGATTCCAGGAAGATATACGACGCCGAAACATGCTACCCGACGTACGATCAAGAATTGCTTGCAGTTGTCAGGGCATTAAGAATTTGGAGGCACTATCTCTTGGGAAGGAAGTTCCAATTGGATACAGATCATCAGAGCCTCCAGTATGTATTCACGCAACCACACCTTAACCTGAGGCAGAGAAGGTGGATGGAGTCCCTCGAAGAGTATGACTTTGATATAGTCTACAAGCCGGGGAAGCTCAACGTGGTAGCGGATGCGCTTTCAAGGCATCCCCTTACAACTAGAGTGCATTGCAATGCAATTTCGACGCTCTCCAGCGACTTCGGGAAGAAGATTGAAGAAGCCTTACCAACAGATGTGGACTTCAAGGAAGTATGGGCAAGCTTATGCAGGGAAGCAAGAACAGATAAGGAGAGAGAAACCTTCAAAATTTTTAAAAAGGAAGGTAATCTTTTGTACCATAAGAACAAGTTGTGCGTGCCGGAATCATCGGGTGTAAGGAAGTTGATTCTCCACGACACGCACAACAGTCCAATAGCTGGCCATGCAGGATTTATGAAGACATATTTCAAAGTGCGCAGCAGCTATTATTGGCCAGGAATGAAGAAGCAGGTAGCTCGCTACATCAAAGAGTGTCAGCTATGTCAGCAGACGAAAGCAGAGCAGCTTCGAATTCCAGGGGCATTAGAACCATTAGCGGTGCCGAACGCTAAGTGGGAAGTGATCAGCATGGACTTCATAACAGGGCTTCCAAGGACAATAAGAGGGAAGGATGCCTTAGTGGTCGACAAGTTGTCGAAGATGGCACATTTTGTGCCTTGCAGGACCACAGACACGGCTATGGATACAGCGAAGCTCTTCACCAAAGAAATCTTCAGGCTCCATGGCATGCCAAGGGAGATCATCTCCGACAGAGATCCGAAGTTCATGAGTGCCTTTTGGCAAGACCTCTTTGCAACAATTCAGACGAAGCTATCCATGAGCACGGCCTATCATCCTCAGACGGATGGGCAAATGGAGCGGACCAACAGGATTTTGGAGGATATGCTACGAAACTATGTCTGGAACAAGCAAGGTATGTGGGAAGAATTTATTCACTTGGTGGAGTTTGCGTATAATAGCATCAAGCAGGAATCATCCCAAATGTCACCGTTTATGATCAACTACGGCTACCAATGCCTAACTCCAGACACTTGGCACAATCCCGTATCAAAAGTAGAAGTTTCGCAGCAAATGTTGGGCGACATGCAGCAGTTGGTGGAAGAAGTTCGAGGATATCTTCTAGCAGCAAGGAGTCGACAAAATAGCATCGCCGACAAGCATCGGACAGTCAGAGAGTTCCAAGTTGGCAACGACATATGGCTCAAGATCAAAGTGAAGCAGGCGAAGCTCCGCATCGGAAATTGTAAGAAGCTTGCTCCAAGGTGGGCTGGGCCTTTCAGAATAGTCAAGAGAGTAGGTAATCAATCCTACAAATTGGATCTACCAGCACACCTAAAGATTCATAAAGTCTTCCACGTGAGTTTGTTGAAGAAGCATACTCCCAATCCAGACGAAGTCTTGGACACTCCAACGTTGTTGGAAATGACGGAGGAGCAGCTGGAAATAGTTCCAGAATTGATTCTTGATAAAGCCTTCAAGAAAACAAGGAGATCGGAGTTTCTCCAATTGGTCAAGTGGAAACACTTTCCGGTGGAAGATGCGACGTGGGTACTTAAGAAGGATCTATTAAAGCAGTACCCGCAATTCATGGAGCAATGGGACAGCAAGGTCATCTCCGAAGAAATCGGCTCAGGCATGTCGATTTGTGTGTAGATTAAATCCTTGTATAGTTAAGATTAATCTACGCATGCAACCTATGCTAGGTATGGGTTGCATGCATTGTTATCGATGATGAGACTGCTACGGTGATCTCTAGGACGTGGTGTAATGTCATTGTAGGCATGACCGCGGTGCCGCTTGGCTTAGTTAGAAGTAGATTAAAAAGTCTACTTCCGTCCCACGGGAGTAGACGACCTCGAGAGATAAGAGGTCATTCAGGAATGCATTGATAGGAAAAGCACCTCTAGCCCCATATATGCATTGATAGGAGGAATCTGTCCTTCACGCCCCATATACGGGAAGGACCCTATCCTCCACGCTGGGCAACTAAAGGTGTAGGCATGAGCGGCGTATAGGCACGATAGGGCGCTGTCTCCACGGCCACGATGGAAGAATAATCCTCTTCCTATGCCGGGAGATTAGCCATGCATTCATGTAGATAGGTGGGGTGGTCACCATATAACCAAAATTTTATTAATAATTAAATGTACTAATGTAGTGTCGACCTGCAGGCCAATAGAGCGCTCCGGAGGGCAAGGAGGTCGAGCTACGAAGACTTGCAACACAAAATTTTGTTGAGATGTGTTGCAAGGAATGAAGAGTACCTCGAACGATAATTGTACATGAAAACTGTTAAATTTTGATAAATTAAGTGATGTGATAACTAGCGTAATAAGTATAAAGTTTAATGAAGCTACGAATTGATAAGTTATTTGATAATGTAATGACGTGATAATGTTTTAAGAATATTACCTTAGGGTAATCCTAATAAATATATAAGTATGATATTAGTATATTGGATGCATCAAGTTCATTGCAGGTTAAGAAGATCCCAAGGTGGGGAGACCCACGATGCTGCGGACAACATCATTTCAAGGTGGGGAGAATGTGACGTTCTAGTACAGTATACGGTCCCAGGACGTATACTATACTGCCTCGTCACGCATACATGCCACCCCGATTGACGTCGTGTACGCCGACGTGTAGCCAAGCAGGGAGCACCCTAGGGGGCAACCTTGCAAGGTATGTGCATTTATTAATGTGCACATTTACCAATGTGCACATTTATTAAGGTGCACACCATGTGGATACCTTTATGCCACCTAGCCATTAAAGGCAAGTGGGCCGTTCCCAATTATCCCACATGCCTAAAGGGATAATTGGAAACCCTAGCCATAACCCCCCTTGTCTATTTAGGTAGGAGGAAACCCTAACTTGCCATTTTCGTCCATAGGGTTCTAGGGCTATGTTTTGCTCGCTCAAAGGGTCAAAACCGCCTCCCAGACTCTGTCTGAGCGAATTGCACCATTAGTTTTCCTTGTTGGCTCCATCTTCAAGTAGTTCAGCAGGATGGTCGAACTCAGGGCAGGAGGAGCGAGCCAAGGATCAGGTATTTAGTCAATTTAATAGCCTAAACCATCTTCCAGTCATTGTATCAGTAGGTTTAGACTATTAAATTGCCCATAGCAGTCGTCTGGATCTCTAGATACCAGCCTCTAACTATAAAGAACCTAACTCTATGATATAGATTAGATCTAGTTCTTTAGTTCTTCTGTGATGTATATGGATGATGTATCTTTGTGAACTCATTGTATTGGGAAGGGGGGTAGAGACCCTAAAGCTTGGTAGTTGATGCTCCTATAGTTAGCCTCTCTAGCACACTGTAGATTCGGCCTGTGGACAAGAACCACACCTGGTTGTGGGTGAAGGGGCCAGACTGGCTTACAAGGAGGTTCGTGTTCTGACTCTTGAACGATCCCTCTGGTGTGTAAGGCCTACCGGGGATCATTGTGACTAGGTCTAATGGCTTGCCACTGAGTGCGGGCAAGGCATGGGCTCGATTTACCAGGGAGTGGTGTTCACTTTCCGTGGGTTAAAGTCAATAAGGGCGGTGGCCCTCTAGTCACCTTGAGTCAGCATGGAGACCTCTGGTGGGAGTGATCCCTACCTGCCCCATCGGAACTAGGGAGATACAACCCAAGAGTAGCCCCTTTGGCTATGCATCCCGTGAGGCTCGGCCGAGTCCCAACACTTTTCAACCTACTCGCAAGTGTACAATGTGAGGGGGCAGATGGAGTGGACAACCCTATGCCATGTTCTTATACCAGCCAAATCCATTGCCATGATTCTGTCTGCAACGAACTCTGGAGACCCAAGCTTGTCAGTCATCCCCTAGAGTCTGAGCCTTGGGTAGGAACCCCCATGTATTGTGCTGATCTTTGTCTATGCAGATGTTGATGCACCACCCTTCGCGGTGGATATGTGTGATGATGTTATATACTGACATGTATGTTTACGCTTCCGCAGCTAGGTAGGCGACGGGGTAAAATGACCCCTTCACTCTTCCCACTGGAACTCGTTACGGTTGCAGTGACATGTGGAGGGCCCTGTATCAGCATGGAGCTGGTATGGGGGATGAACTCCTGTTTGTATACGGTGAGTGCACCGTATACGAGTAGGGGACGTCACAGTCACCTTGTATGATGTTGTACAAGTAGTCCTGGCCAAATATTGTAAACCTTTCATATCTATTGTTGAAGCTGCTTGACGCGACTTGCTTTCCCTGCTCGATGGCCTTCAGTTTTTGCCTTTCCTCTTTGGCCCTCCGAACCAGGGTTTAAAAGCCTGGCTGGCGGCGCCTTTTTCTTGTTGTACGCAAATGAAACTATGAAGACAAAGGCCGCGAAGACAAAACATGTTGTCTACAAAACTCACCCGAACCAATGAAGTTCACCTGCGTGCTCTCCTCGATTATCTTTGTCATGCATTACAAGTTGGATAAAGAAGCTTGCACTCTTCCCAGCCTTCTAGGTTTAGTTGCTTAGGACTTTTTGCCAGGTGACAATGTCATTCTGACTGCAAAGAGAAAGAGATTGTAAGACAAAGTAAGGAAAAAAGAACAGCACATACTAAAAGCTACTTATATCTTAGCTTCCTTTGCCATTTCATTGAGAGTAAATTCCTTGGCCACAACTTTTTCTCTAAGAGTCGCACAAAAATTTCTTTGCTCTTCGTGGCTCTCAGAGTTGTATCCATGTTACAATGCTCATATTTTTTGGTTTGTTTATTTTTTTTGGCTTTTTTTCTAGCGATGCTAGCTTGCTCCTTAAGTTCACCATCTTCGAACATACAGAAGATTCTTTCCTGTAGATCTCATACCTGTTAAAAGTTGAAGACAAGTAGCTTAGTGCGAAAGGCCTGTTGTGGTACAACAGATGCAACAACGCAAAGTCCAGGCCACGACATAAATTTATACCGTGACCGTGGCATGAAGCAGTATAACACAAGGCCCCCAAAAAATAATTGTTATTAGTTTTTCGTAACAGTTTTACCGTAAAGCCACGATAATAAACTAATGTAAGTTTGTGGGTTAATATGTTGATTAACCATGAAGGGTTATGTAGTGTGGTTCTTACTTGTGATTTATTGTTCTAGTTTTTTTCCATAGTTCACGATTATGGTATTTTATAAGAGTTAACTTGCTTGGTTTAGTACTATGGTTTTTATAGTGCTTTATTGATATGTTTTATATATGTGAGCCATAAACTAATAATGATTTCTATTTTTATTGTTCACGAAGTTAAAGCAGTTGCTTAATGAAGTTGTTTATATCTTTTCGTATTAACCAATGTTGTTCCATACAATTAAATATCCCAGTGTTCTATAAAAAACATATGCTACCTTCTAATGGTTTTTTCATCAAAATAGTAAATACTTGCATCATTTAACCTATTCAATATTAGAAAAGACCAATGGTGGTCTAGGACAGGAATTAGTATTGCTTTAGTAAAAGTAATAGCACATATTCAACTCGAAAACCATTGCTACTTGAAATAGCAATTGTCTTTAAGTTTCTCCATCAAAATCTTAATGTTTTTATTATGTACTTGGTAATGGTTTTTATAAGAAATTAAGAAATTGTTAGCTTTTTTTTTTTTTTTTTTTTTTTAATGCAGTTTTTACACGAAAACACCAATGTTTACATTAAAAAAACATATATATGCATTTTTTTGATTGAATGTTTGCATTAGGAGCATATATAAAGCGTCCAAGGATTTGAACCCTGGCATTTCCAATTTGCCAGCGATGAGAACTCAACCTTTTAAAAGATTCATCCCCTTACAAATTAAAGACCAAAACTTCATTTATCATTGATATTTGATAACATAACAACACATTCTAATAGAATACAAGGATGAATGATACTAGAACAAAAAACCTCCCAGACAACAGAGTTTCCTGTAACATAAATTCCTGAAGGTAATACATAGACTGCTATGCCAAAGAGTACAGACTAGAACATAAAAGTAATAATTCATTGCCACCATCAATTAGACCTGACATAACAGAAAAAACATAAAAGGCTTTTATGAGGCAACTACAAACACATACGAGAAGCCCAAAACAAAACATGCTTCCACAAAGAATTAATAGTTGAATTCAAGCAAGCCCACAAACATGATGATACTACATACACTGCAATTTAGATATAATGGAATGTTCTAACCCCGAAGGATGCTAATCTCATCGCTTTAATGGTCAACATCCGCTTTGCTTCTATATTTACGCCCATGCCCGCAAATATGATCTTGAGCCAAATCTACCCGCAAAGAATAGTTTTCCTTGGTAATCGCTTTTTACACTAAAACTTGCAGTCCCTTTTTTCGAGTCCATAGACTCCATCGATGTTGTGGCCACTGCCCATGTGTAACGATCTGCCATCCACAATATCTACAAGCAAGAAAGACATATTATATGCAGATAAACTTTAGAAAATGAATGGAATAATACAAAATCTGATGCAATAGTGCAACTAATATTTCTTTCTAATCTTTGCTAGCCAGCGAAATAAGAATAAAATCAAATAGTTTTGTATTTATACTTCAAAGACTTTCACTTGCATTTTAGTATGCATATGGTGCTCTCGTTCAATTTTAAGAACTGCTTGCTAGAGTGTGGCTCCTCCTGGCAAACCACCACTTTACATAATCCAATAGCAAAAGAAGATAACACCATGAGCAGAATGCAAAATATGCATCATACTCTATTAGCATGATCATAAAGGAAACAAATTAAAGATTGACCTGTCAAGATTTGAAGAAGAAGAGATCACGTAGGTCAATTACAGAAACAACTCGTAACCATCAAGAGGCTTCATAGAATCGAAGAAAGTAATATCTTCATCTCAAGCTTCAGAACTGATGAACAATGCTTTCGAACACCTAGCTTTCAAGCCATTTGCCTCACGACAAACTGCTTTATGCCAAACAGGCCTATGACGAAAATCTCCCAAGCTAGCAACCTCACAAGATTCGATCAGATACCTAGAGCTCTGATGGCAAAATAGCAGATCGCTGCTTCACATAGAAAGAAACGAGGGAATAACCATGCTCAGGAAGTAAGACTTATCATGATGAAGTTTTTTACTCCACAACTCGACAGCCAAGAAGAACTTGGAAAGCATCTGTAAGGCCAAAATCAAAATAAGATAACTAGGGAGTTCTCATAAAATTACTCAAAGCTGGAGAATCACTCTGGACATGACGCGGATTAAAACAAAACAAATGGGAAGACCCCAGATTCACAAATCAGCCAGTACAAATTCTGAATTAGCCTTGCAATGTGAAGGAGGAGTTATGGAACTCACCAGCAACTTGAACGGTACAAAAGCCGCGCCAGATAGGGTTTTATCCCAACCTATATCCACCCTAATTTCAAATATATCCGTTTATCTTGTGTGCATTACATTCGCAAAACCAAATAAAAGGTTACCAACATTATTTGTAATTCTTGAACTTTCTATGGCTAGAGGGGTGGCCACAAGTTGTACACTAAGGAGAAGCACACAACAAAGGCTTAGAGTTCTTGATCAACAAGATAAAACTTGAAAAGATGGCAACCAGATAGGGTCAATCCGTCTCCATACCAGTCTTTTACAAATTGTTGATTCCGAGAATTGGTGGACTTCATAGAGATTATGTAAATTATCCTCCATGAAATTTATAAAAATATGGTGGTTGTGAATGATGGAAGTTTATTTGTAAAAGCTATAATGCTTGAGACATCAGAGGAAAGAAGAAATTAGGGTAGACCACTTCGTATTGTCGAGATTGTTGATGTGGAGACGGCAAATGCAAACATTAGCCGTTTCCACTTAGGCTATAATGTGTCAAATTTTTGGATCATAATTGGAAGAGAACTCTCTGAAGGCGGCAGAATTTTGATCGGTCATATCTCTCACATCCGGTGTCAGATTTTCATGTGCTCGGGCTTGTTGGAAAGCTGGTTCAGAGGTCTTTCCAACGGTGTATGGTACCTACATGCTTGGCTTTGTTTCTGTGCTCAAATTGGCACTTTTCCGGGCTGTGTGCTAGGGTTTTACGTGGCAACCCCATCACTTTGACGGACTGTATCTCTCACATCCGGTGTCAGATTTTCATGTGCTTGGGCTTGTTGGAAAGCTGGTTCAGAGAGCTTTCCAACGATGTATGATACATACATGCTTGTCTTTGTTTCAGTGCTCAAATCTGCTGTTTTCCTGGCTGTGTGCTAGGGTTTTTGTGGCAGCCCTTCTTCTTCCTTCTTTGAGAAGTATAGCCCTCGCCTGATGCCGTTGTTGGCCTTGGCCACGGTGTTGAAAGGTGTGTGTTTGTACTCTTATTGAAGGTTACGAGAATGTTTTACTAATTCATACCCTAGTTCCCGATGGTGTTGTTGATGAAAGTCCACACTAATATAGGGATTGGCGTATGTTTTAGTAAGTATTCGATTGGTCTCGTCTTGTGGCAGAATTTTGATCGGTCATATCTCTCGCATCCGGTGTCAGATTTTCATGTGCTTGGGCTTGTTGGAAAGCTGGTTCAGAGATCTTTCTAACGGTGTATGGTACCTGCATGCTTGGCTTTGTTTCTGTGCTCAAATTGGCACTTTTCCGGGCTGTGTGCTAGGGTTTTACGTGGGCAATCGGTAGACACTTCAAACGGACTGTATCCTCTCACATCCGTGTCAGATTTTCATGTGCTTGGGCTTGTTGGAAAGCTGGTTCAGAGAGCTTTCCAACGGTGTATGATACCTGCATGCTTGTCTTTTGTTTCAGTGCTCAAATCTGCACTTTTTTTCGGGCTGTGTGCTAGGGTTTTTGTGGCAGCGGTACACACCGTGATATCCGAGTCGTCGCCCAAGTCATACCCCCAAGTCATGGCCACAGACCGCGGTCCCGTGTGGACCCACACTTGGTTGGTGAGCTACCTCAGACCACACCAACCCATCCCGGGAAGGCCCAAACACACCAACCACTGTTGACCCCCACGCTTGTGCAGGCCCTGGGAAGACCATGAAGCGGGGCCACCAAGGAAGAGGCCTGGGGCGAGGGAGGGCGTCTTCCATGAAGAGGGAGAGCCGAGCCAAGGCCCGATCGACCCGACAGGTGGAGCCCATCTGAGGCAATCCGGCCATCCGAACCTTGGAGCGCATCCGGCAGGGTTGAGGCCAGCGATTAACGCGCCTGCGGGCCTCAATGCAGGTGGAGAACATAACATCTGGACAATGTTCTGCGCTAAAGTGATTGGTGCGGGGAAAGCGACGAATCCGCGTAATGGAGGATGCGGCGTCACGGCGAGGCGGATGATAGCATCCACTTGCTACAATTTGATTGACGGCAATACCAATGACGAGCTTGCGGATATGAGGGGGCCGCCAGTGTTGGCGTAGCTATGGAAGGGGCCACCGGGCGAGGAGCCGGTAGAGCCCGAGACACTTTCGTAACCACTCTCGGATCGGGCGAGGTTGAGGAGAAAGGCCGCGACACGAGAACCGCGAGGCCAGCCCTCTGTCGAGAGGTTCTGGAGGCTGCCAGCGTGGGACAAGGATTCCGTGCTGCTCGAAGCTAGCGGTGCGTAATCGAAGCGCTCTCAGAGTAAGGATTTATACGAGATCGGGAGCTACAGAGCTTGGGCGCCCGTTGCCCGACAAGGCAAGGGCCTCCATGCCGAGGAGCATGAGCAACTCCGCCATTACACGCTGGAGATGGCAAGACATGACAACGCCCTGCAAGAGCTGAAACTCCGGACTCGGGAGAAATGAAACCACGGCAAAGAACATATGTGTGATGATGTTATATCTTCGACATGTATGTTTACGCTTCCAAAGACTAGGTAGGCGACGGGGTAAAATGACCCTTCACTCTTCCCACTGGAACTTCGTTACGGTTCGCGATGATATGTGGAGGGCCCTCAGACGACATGGAGCTGGTATGGGGGATGAACTCCTGTTTGTATACGGTGAGTGCACCGTATACGAGTAGGGGACGTCACAGTCACCTTGTATGATGTTGTACAAGTAGTCCTGGCCAAATATTGTAAACCTTTCATATCTATTGTTGAAGCTGCTTGACGCGACTTGCTTTCCCTGCTCGATGGCCTTCAGTTTTTGCCTTTCCTCTTTGGCCCTCCGAACCAGGTTTAAAAAGCCTGCTGGCAGGCCTTTTTTCTTGTTCTGCAAATGAACTGTAAGACAAAGGCACGAAGACAAAACATGTTGTCTACAAAACTCACCTAACCAATGAAGTTCACTGCGTGCTCTCTGATTATGCTGTCTGTCGTACAAGTTGGATAAAGAAGCTTGCACTCTTCCCAGTCTTCTAGGTTTAGTTGCTTAGGACTGCCAGGTGACAATGTCATTCTGACTGCAAAGAGAAAGAGATTGTAAGACAAAGTAAGGAAAAAAGAACAGCACATACTAAAAGCTACTTATATCTTAGCTTCCTTTGCCATTTCATTGAGAGTAAATTCCTTGGCCACAACTTTTTCTAAGAGCTGCACAAAAATTTCTTTGCTCTTCAGGCCCTGTAGTTGTATCCATGTTACAATGCTCATATTTTTTTGGTTTGTTTATTTTTTTTTGGCTTTTTTCTAGCGATGCTAGCTTGCTCCTTAAGTTCACCATCTTCGAACATACAGAAGATTCTTTCCTGTAGATCTCATACCTGTTAAAAGTTGAAGACAAGTAGCTTAGTCGCGAAAGGCTGTTGTGGTACAACGGATGCAACAACGCAAAGTCCGTGCCCATAACATAAATTTATCTCACCGCGGACCGTGGCATGAAGTAGTATAACACAAGGCCCCCAAAAAATAATTGTTATTAGTTTTTCGTAACAGTTTTACCGTAAAGCCACGATAATAAACTAATGTAAGTTTGTGGGTTAATATGTTGATTAACCATGAAGGGTTATGTAGTGTGGTTCTTACTTGTGATTTATTGTTCTAGTTTTTTTCCATAGTTCACGATTATGGTATTTTATAAGAGTTAACTTGCTTGGTTTAGTACTATGGTTTTTATAGTGCTTTATTGCTATGTTTTATATATGTGAGCCATAAACTAATAATGATTTCTATTTTTATTGTTCCGCGGTTAAAGCAATTGCTTAATGAAGTTGTTTATATCTTTTCAGTATTAACCAATGTTGTTCCATACAATTAAATATCCCAGTGTTCTATAAAAAACATATGCTACCTTCTAATGGTTTTTTCATCAAAATAGTAAATACTTGCATCATTTAACCTATTCAATATTAGAAAAGACCAATGGTGGTCTAGGACAGGAATTAGTATTGCTTTAGTAAAAGTAATAGCACATATTCAACTCGAAAACCATTGCTACTTGAAATAGCAATTGTCTTTAAGTTTCTCCATCAAAATCTTAATGTTTTTATTATGTACTTGGTAATGGTTTTTATAAGAAATTAAGAAATTGTTAGCTTTTTTTTTTTTTTTTTTTTTTTTTTTTTAATGCGTTTTTACGAAAACACCAATGTTTACATTAAAAAAACATATATATGCATTTTTTTGATTGAATGTTTGCATTAGGAGCATATATAAAGCGTCCAAGGATTTGAACCCTGACATTTCCAATTTGCCAGCGATGAGAACTCAACCTTTTAAAAGATTCATCCCCTTACAAATTAAAGACCAAAACTTCATTTATCATTGATATTTGATAACATAACAACACATTCTAATAGAATACAAGGATGAATGATACTATAACGAAAAACATCCTAGACAACAAAGTTTCTTGTAACATAAATTCCTGATGGTAATACATAGAGTGTTATGCCAAAGAGTACAGACTAGAACATAAAAGTAATAATTCATTGCCACCATCAATTAGACCTGACATAACAGAAAAAACATAAAAGGCTTTTATGAGGCAACTACAAACACATACGAGAAGCCCAAAACAAAACATGCTTCCACAAAGAATTAATAGTTGAATTCAAGCAAGCCCACAAACATGATGATACTACATACACTGCAATTTAGATATAATGGAATGTTCTAACCTGAGCAGATGCTAATCTCATCGTTTTAATGGTCAACATCTGCTTTGCTTCTATATTTCTGCCCATGCCTGCAGTCATGATCTTGAGCCAAATCTACCTGCAGTAATAGTTTTCCTTGGTACTGTTTACACTAAAACTTGCAGTCCCTTTTTCGAGTCCATAGACTCCATACTGATGTTGTGGCCACTGCCCATGTGTAACGATCTGCCATCCACAATATCTACAAGCAAGAAAGACATATTATATGCAGATAAACTTTAGAAAATGAATGGAATAATACAAAATCTGATGCAATAGTGCAACTAATATTTCTTTCTAATCTTTGCTAGCCAGCGAAATAAGAATAAAATCAAATAGTTTTGTATTTATACTTCAGCACTTTCACTTGCAATTTAGTATGCATATGGTGTTCTAGTTCGTTCAATTTTAAGAACTGCTTGCTAGAGTGTGGCTCCTTCTGGCACATAATCCAATAGCAAAAGAAGATAACACCATGAGCAGAATGCAAAATATGCATCATACTCTATTAGCATAATCATAAAGGAAACAAATTAAAGATTGACCTGTCAAGATTTGAAGAAGAAGAGATCACGTATAGGTCAATTACAGAAACAACTCGTAACCATCAAGAGATTTCATAGAATCGAAGAAAATAACATCTTAATCTCAAGCTTCAGAACAACTGAACAAGGCTTTCGAACACCCTAGCTTTAAAGTCATTTGCCTCACGACAAACTGCTTTATGACAAACAGGCCTATGACAAAAATCTCCCAAGCTAGCAACCTCACAAGATTCGATCAAATACCTAGAGCTGTGATGGCAAAATAGCAGATCGCTGCTTGACATAGAAAGAAACGAAGGAATAACCATGTTCAGGAAGTAAGACTTACCATGATGAAGTTTTTTACTCCACTATTCGACTGCCAAGAAGAACTTGGAAAGCATCTGTAAGGCCAAAATCAAAATAAGATAACTAGGGAGTTCTCATAAAATTACTCAAAGCTGGAGAATCACTCTGACATGACGCCGGATTAAAACAAAACAAATGGGAAGACCCCAGATTCACAAATCAGCCAGTACAAATTCTGAATTAGCCTTGCAATGTGAAGGAGGAGTTATGGAACTCACCAGCAACTTGAACGGCGTACAAAGCTGCCGTATTAGGGTTTTATCCCAACCTATATCCACCCTAATTTCAAATATATCCGTTTATCTTGTGTGCATTACATTCGCAAAACCAAATAAAAGGTTACCAACATTATTTGTAATTCTTGAACTTTCTATGGCTAGAGGGGTGGCCACAAGTTGTACACTAAGGAGAAGCACACAACAAAGGCTTAGAGTTCTTGATCAACAAGATAAAACTTGAAAAGATGGCAACCAGATAGGGTCAATCCGTCTCCATATCAGTCTTTTACAAATTGTTGATTCCGAGAATTGGTGGACTTCATAGAGATTATGTAAATTATCCTCCATGAAATTTATAAAAATATGGTGGTTGTGAATGATGGAAGTTTATTTGTAAAAGCTATAATGCTTGAGACATCAGAGGAAAGAAGAAATTAGGGTAGACCACTTCGTATTGTCGAGATTGTTGATGTGGAGACGGCAAATGCAAACATTAGCCGTTTCCACTTAGGCTATAATGTGTCAAATTTTTTGGATCATAATTGGAAGAGAACTCTCCTGGGCGGCAAATTTTGATCGGTCATATCTCTCACATCCAAAGTCCGATTTTCATGTGCTTCGGGCTTGTTGGAAAGCTGGTTCAGAGATCTTTCAACGGTGTATGGTACCTACATGCTTGGCTTTGTTTCTGTGCTCAAATTGGCACTTTTCCGGGCTGTGTGCTAGGGTTTCGCGGGCAACCGGTAGACACTTTGATTTTTTGTATCTCTCACATCCGATTGTCAGATTTTCATGTGCTTGGGCTTGTTGGAAAGCTGGTTCAGAGAAACTTTCCAACGATGTATAATACATACATGCTTGTCTTTGTTTCAGTGCTCAAATCTGCTGTTTTCCTGGCTGTGTGCTAGGGTTTTGTGGCAGCCCTTCTTCCTTCTTTGAGAAGTATAGCCCTACCTGATGCGTTGTTGGCCTTGGGCACAGCGGTGTTGAAAGGTGTGTGTTGTACTCTTATTGAAGGTTACGAGAATGTTTTACTAATTCATACCCTAGTTCCTTTATGGTGTTGTTGATGAAAGTCCGACACTAATATAGGGATTGACGTATGTTTTAGTAAGTATTCGATTGGTCTCGCCTTGTGGCGAATTTTTTATCGGTCATATCTCTCGCATCCGGTGTCAGATTTTCATGTGCTTGGGCTTGTTGGAAAGCTGGTTCAGAGATCTTTCTAACGGTGTATGGTACCTGCATGCTTGGCTTTGTTTCTGTGCTCAAATTGGCACTTTTCCGGGCTGTGTGCTAGGGTTTTATGTGGCAATCGGTAGACACTTCAACGGACTGTATCTCTCACATCCGGTGTCAGATTTTCATGTGCTTGGGCTTGTTGGAAAGCTGGTTCAGAGAGCTTTCCAACGGTGTATGATACCTGCATGCTTGTCTTTGTTTCAGTGCTCAAATCTGCACTTTTCCGGGCTGTGTGCTAGGGTTTTTGTGGCAGCCGGTACACACCAGATATCCAGGAGTCGTCGCCCAAGTCATACCCCAAGTCATGGCCACAGACACAGTCCCGTGTGTGGACCCACACTTGGTTGGTGAGCTACCTCAGACCACACCAACCCATCCTGGGAAGGCCCAAACACACCAACCACCGGTTGACCCCACGCAGGCAGAGCCCTCTGGGGAAGACCATGAAGCGGGGCCACCAAGGAAGAGGCCTCGGGCAGAGGGAGAGACGTCTTCCATGAAGAGGGAGGCCCGAGCCAAGGCCCAGTCGACCAGCAATTGGGCCATCTGAGGCAATCCGCCCGGTCCCGAACCTTGGAGCCGCATCGAGGCGGGGTTGAGGCCCATTGCATGCGCCTTGCGTGCCTCCCCGGCGAGGTGGAGAACATAACATCTCGATGGATGCGCAGCAGCTTGGTGCGGAAAAACCAATCACAGAATTGAGGATCGCGACGACAGGCAAATGATAGCATCCACTTGCTACAATTTGACAGCATGGCAATACCAGCAGGAGCTTGCGATATGAGGGGCGGTAGACACCGTGTTGGCAAAATGGAAGGCTGGGGACGGAGACCCAACCGGTAGAGCGAGGGGAGACACCAGAACCCCATCTCGATCCGGCCGAGTTGAGGAGGCTAAAGGCCACGGCCGCGAGGGAGCCGCGAGCCGCCCTCCGCCGTTTCGCGGAGGCTGCCAGCGTGGGACAAGGATTCGAGTTGCTCTGAAGCTAGCGTGGCAGAACTGGCGCTCTTCGGGCGGATTTAGCACGAGATCGAGCTACAGGGGAGCTTCGGCGCTGCCCACAAGGCAAAAGGGCCTCCATGCCGCAGAGCACATGAGCAACTCCGCCATTACATGCGGGGAGATGGCAAGACATGACAACGCCCCGCAAGAGCTGAGCTCCGGACTCGAGAACGAAACCCATGCGAAAGAACATACCAACCCCGCCAACCCACCAACCTACGGGGCGTCAACACGAACATCTTTGCCCGGACGGCCGGGGCCACCACCCCGGCGGCCCGGTCTATGCCTCACCCACCTCAACCAACACACAGTGCGGCCCCCAACCCGAACTCAGACGCAGGAACCGCAATGTGGTAGTCGCGAGGCCCCGACCGAGGAGCTCGGAGAACATCTCACTTCCACTCCAAACACGATCTTGGACCGGATGATGTTCCCAAAGACTGTGACCATTGGAAAGGCGAAGTCGCCATGGAATTGGCGGACGCCCCGGGTGGTCATCTTCACGCTTGAGAGCGTGCCCGGCCGGGTGGCCATCCCGTCGGGGCGGAAGTTGAAGGGGACGCTCTGCAGACGTTGGATCGACTTGACCCCGCAAACAAAGAGAGACCCGCGTGAGCTGGCCAAAGTCGAGGGGCTTTGCCCAGAACATGGAGAGGCGGCTGGGGGTGGTCCGGGAAGGATGCGGGAATTGAGGCGTACCAAACAGGGGATCACGGGCACTCGCCCCTCCCGAGTCCCCCTCGAGGGGGCCCCGGCACTGCATCCACATCTTCCGCCCCCACAGGACCACCACTACCACCGGACACTGAAGTGGCGATGCATGCCACTAAATAGGGATCGTGCCTCGGCGTGGTATCCCAGAATTGCCGCGGGCTTTCCATGGCGTAGGGGGATGATCTCAATTCACGCCATGGACATGGACCTTATCTTCCTCATGGAAACATGGGAACATCTTGGGTCACAGGCTACGGATTTGCGGATACCGCCTTCTTTCCGTCTTTAATGAGTGCACCGAAACGAGGACACGCGGAGGAATTCGCGTGTTACTACCACCGCGACCTTTGGCCTCCACCTGGCCTGACGAGCTGCATTGCAATACACGTAATTGCGGTATCGAGTGCGATAAATGATGGCCCTCTGCTTTGTGGCTTTGCCATTATTCATGAGAGCAACTTTACCACACGCCTTGGATGTGAATGAGCCCTAAGGTCGATCTATATGATGACGTCTGAACAATTAGGGCGAGTCATGTTGCTTGAGACTTCACGCGTAGGGAATCGGAGCGGTGATCCCAAAATTAGCACCTCTAGGCCCGGATATGTTGCAAATGGACCCCCGCAGAGATGGTTTGGCCAAAGGCGCCGATGACGACGGTGTGACACGGTATGGGCCGGGTACCGCTTTGTTCGGGCGTTATCTTTGACACAGTCATTTGCAATGGTCACATTGATGGCAGATCCTCCACCGCTTCACTTGTAGATGAGAACGAGGGGCACACCCGTAGGGTGGATTCACGATGCGGCAGCAATGCCTACACTTGATCACTCGCTGCGGTGTCGGGACAGTGGCCGGACGAAGCAGACTCCACCATCACTGCCTCTTATAGATTGGCAGCTAACCGAAAGCACCCATTGCCCCAACACCCCATGTACCACCTGGGCTAGGCCCTCGACTATGATCATGCGGCGTCTATGCGAGGATGCTTGAGATGAGCTGGAGGCCGCAACTCCCCACACTTCCCCAACAAAGAGACGCTCCAAATTGAACCAAATACTTCTTCTCGAGGTAGGGGACGATGCTTTGGGAGAGGCCGCCGGACCATCCATTGTGGACCTAATCACCTTCCCTCGCGAACACCGGGTTCGGATGATCTAATGTCGAGTCAAAACGATGGTCTCGCCAAGGTCGATCTCACCCATTCACCAAGCAGTCAGTCCTCACACAATACCGCCCTCAAGACCAAGAAAAAGCCGCACTTTGCAGAGCACCAAGAATGTGATGTTTGGTCTTCTAGGACCGCCACCCAGGGGCCTCCGGAGAAAGGTCTTGAGTAAGCCCCGCATGTTCCACGAAATATTACTCCCCGGAACAATGGGTGAGATAATTGCAAAGCAATTGACCCAATGGGAAGCCGGCACCGCGATCTCCGCCAATAGCTCTAAACCTGCCATTACCGGCGGGGTCATAAAGTTATAAGAACGCCGCTAACGGGAAGGCGCAGATTTGGATGGTATGCGCGTAGCTTCTCAAGTGGGCCAGCCCCCAATGGTGCCGGTTCTCACAGCACTTCAACAGGGCATTGCAAGAAGGTTTCCGTGACCTGACCACCGCAGAGTTGTGCCCATATACAAAGCAGGGGACCCTCACCAACCAACTATCCATCGCACCATTATGGTCGGCTCGCCTTTTGCCAAGTTGCTTGCCGGGATTCTGAGCCGCGATTGACACTTTGGGCGAGGATGGAGAAGGCGGCTCTGTTGCAGGTTTTCTTCTCAAGATTCTACTATTGACCATATCTTCACTCAAACACTCATAGAGGATAGCCGAATCCACGCCAGAATCAGACTGCTGCTTTTGTGGATTTCGCAAGGCTTTTGACACAAGGTTCTCGATAAGTTGTGGGATAGATTGAGACGTTTAGGGACCCCCGTCGACTTGCGCAATGCTATATACATTCATATGAGGCTTGCCCCGCCGCCTCACAATCGCCGGGAGCCCGCTGTTAGTAGCATTGGGGGTGCCGTGGCTGCCCTCTATCCCCGACAGCCTTGACTTGTACACACCTTAGAAGAATGGCTAGCTGGCACCTGGGCCGCTGATTGATGCACCACATAATCCGCAACTCATATATGCTGATGATGTTGACTCCTCGCATATACCCCCAGGACATGCAACGCCACCGGATGCTTTGGACACTTTCCTCGCCAATTCACCGACATGAGAGTTAACTTGGCCAAGACAAGGGTGCCGGGGTCCCATCATCCCGGCACCACGCCTTCCCTTCATTCACTTACCAAGGTGTAGTGGAGGTGGCTCAGTCTTATAAGTATTTGGGCATTGAGTTTTCTACTACCACACACCGATGCATCCATCGTTACTTGTCACCGCAGGCTGGAAAGCCCTGTATGCAATGCAAAACAACAAATACAAGGCGTAGAAAGAGATGGGGGTCACCAGCACACTTGTTCGGGGCCTTGGTGTTGCCTTTCACGTAATCCTTGAAAACCGGGTGATGCACAAATCTCTAAATTGTGGGATTTTCTAAAAGATACTTGCCAAATTCTCGTGTTTAGGGTGCGAGAGCCAAATGTGTGGTGAGGGGATGAGAAAAGATGAGAAGAGAGGTGCAAATGTGAGGAAATAAGGTGATATGTGAATGCAGTGTGTATGGACCGGGATGTTTTCCTCAGAACAACGTGGTGAAAATGACTCAAGAAAAAAGCTCGATGCAGTCAAACTTCCTTTGAATGCAAATGAAATATTTGAGCAAATTTCCGCGCAATAGCTATTAGTTTAGCCAAATCTAGGTGATATCAGATAGTTTGAATTGATTTCAACTCATTTGTTGATCAGGATTGATGGGAAATTTTTTGGCAAAGTTCGCCGTAAGTGGACTGGCACATAAAAAATGGGAAAAAAACTATTTTTTGAAAAAACACTCGTGAATCGATTGAAGAAAAGGGGAAACACCATGGATTGCTCAAGAAAAAACTTTTCTCAGATTATCTTAGGAACATAATACACTTGTCGGGGTAATCCATTCGATCACCAAATAGAATTTGTATCGAACTTCCAAAATCTTTGCTTTCAAGAACAAGGGCTGGGTTTCTAATCAAAATCTCCTCTCCTTGATTGGAATATTTCTGATCATCTTTATAGACCTGTGGTCAGGGTAGTTAGAGCTCCAATTTGTCTTCATATGGCCACGAACTCTTTTTCCCAAAATAGGCAATGCTCGTTTTGGCATGATCTCCATTAATTCGGCATCCTCTTCATGATTCGATTGGTTCCGTGGCCGGTTATGGTCGCTAACCGCTTCCGCGATCATTCAAAGTGCGCGGAAGCCGGTGAATCATAGAACCCCAATGGTTTTTCTCACCGGATTTTCTTCAGAAGATATATCCCACGTGCCTAAATTGAAAAGTCACCGGGTATATATAGCTCGATCCAAAAATCCATTAAATTGACGGTGTCTTGCCCACGGGGATTCGGTATTTCCACCCACACCGGTGAGCCACGTGGAGGGGTGATTAACGTGAAAAGGAATCTAGGTCGGGGTAGAATAGGGACAATTTTTTATATTTTTCAAAGGGCACGATTCCCAAGAATTGGAATTCAAAGGTCTATATAAGGTCTTTTTGAAATTTTTTGTGCCGTGTGGCATATTTTCATTGGGGCAACATGGTGATGTGGTCAAGTTTTGAAAAAATGGCACTTTGATTTTTTGCTAAAAAAAAAGGTGAATCAATGGTGACCGGACATGATGAAATGATGACTTGGCATAATGAAGGATGATGTGGCAAGGTCAAACATGGCTTTTTGCCCAAGTGGATTTTCGAAATTTTAAATGCCCCTTGACATTTTTGATGAGGTGGCATGATTTTGACCCAAGGGCAAAAGATATAAATTCAAAGTTGGATGACAAAGCATTTTGGTGAGCAAGGTGGCCATCCTAGGTGGCATTTTGACTCTTGATGACATGGCAAGGGTATTTTTGAAAGTGTGCCTTTTGACTTTTATTTTGACTTTCACTTGACTTTTTTGACATCTTTTGGCACTTTAGGATGATGACTAGGATGCCACTTGGCAAAGGTATAGATTTTAGGCATTTTTGGGGAATATTTGGCCAAATGATAGGGGAAATTCAAGAAAAATAGGAGATAGGCCAAAAAAAAAAAAAAAATTTGGAAAAATCAAGGGTGGCTAGTTTTACAAAGGATGATTTGCAAGGGTGTCACCGCCTAGATTCTCTTTCAGCCCCTCGACACCTTTCCTTAATAGCTCCTCCAATACTTAGAATTTTCTTCTATCTTCATCTTTTCTTCATGTTGCTTGACTTGCAGGGGCAACATCTTTGCCTAAAGAAAAAAAATGGTCCCCCCAGCCTTGAAACCTCATAAAAACTCCTCCCTACATCCGGATCCTAATTATCTTGTTCTCAAAGACTGAGCTTCTTAGAATGCAAAGATAAAAGCATCCAAAAGTGCAAATATATGAGAGTGAATGCCAAATCAATGCATTTCGCTCGCCCTCGAGATAATATAAGGTTTTCTTGAGGTCTTCATAAATGGAAAATGGTGC
Source organism: Isoetes taiwanensis (assembly GCA_021234155.1). NCBI lineage: Eukaryota > Viridiplantae > Streptophyta > Lycopodiopsida > Isoetales > Isoetaceae > Isoetes > Isoetes taiwanensis. The sequence goes on along the minus strand of JAJEKV010000271.1, from coordinate 28,309 downwards.
TTAATAGGAAACCGATAGAACTATGTGTACTTCACATTTTTGGTGATGAATTCTCAACTTTTGAACACAAAGAAGAACTTTGAACATTTGTGACTTGTAGGGTCTCAATACCATGTTCTTTGACTTCCCATAAGTGTTGAAACTTGGGGGGGAACGTCCAAAATCTGCTTCAATGATCTTGTGAATAAAACTTGATACTTTTTAGGATTTCCCACCACCCATTCTTGTAGGGATCTTGGAAGAAATGACTTGGTGGATGGTGCTAGAATGTTAGGAAGGGTGCGACACATTCTAGAAGGTGTAATGGTCCCCGCAAATTTGCCCAAAAAAAAAAAATGATGTTGGTATAAAGTCGCTAATGAGTAAAGGATGATCCTCGCAAGTGACATGAAGTAGAGAGTTAGAGGTCGCTTTTTATGATGCAAATAATGAATAGCAGCTCAGAGGGGTGATGAATAAAAGTAGGAGGCTTATATGAGTAGGAGGCCAATAAACGAAAAAGAATGGTATGGGAAGACTAGGATGGTCCCCGCAAGTGACATGGTGACTCGATTAGTACTTCAATCCCGCATTCATCACAAGATGTTTCAAAGAACCTGCTCATGATGTTTTTTGAGTTCCCGATATGAGCACAACTTTAGGAAGCAATGGTTTTTTGGGCTTTAAATGTAATAACCAATGAACCCGCAAGGACAATGTTAGAGATCAAACGATATTTTTCTTTTTTCTTTTTCTTCTTTTTATTGTTTTCTTCCCATAGTGTTAGTAAATTATATCTAGAAACAATTTTAACTACTCCAACCCCTTTTGACTACCTACAACTATACTACCTAGCATTAGCTAGTTTAGATCCAATAAGCTTTCAAGGTTGTGCATTGAGAGGATTTGGCAAAATTCTCTCGCACTCTAACTCTGTAAGTAAATATGAGTTTACTCCAAAGATGTGTGAAGAAATGACAAATGGACCTTCCCAATTTGCGTAAAAACTTTACCTAGAGGGGATCTTTGTTTAGCTAACTTAAGCACCAAATCACCAACCCTGGAGAAGGACTTCTATCGCTTGTTTGTCAAATTTCTTCTGATCTTCATCTTGTGTCTGGCTTATCACCAGAGTCTTAATCTTGAGTTCCTCAAGAGCTAGCATCCCAGAGTCCGCATCTGTATAGCATCTTCTTCACTTTTGACTTGTATTTGCATTGTCCTGGCTGCAAAAAGTACCAAGAACTCAAAGGGGTAGAATGACACTAGTACCATACACAATAGAGGCAGGAGTGTTTTTTATAGCCACTTTATAAGTGGTTCAAGAGACCAAAGGGCATAGATCAACTTTGTATGCCAGCTTCTTGGAAACCTATCTACCGGCTTTCTTCATAATGGATATCAGAGTTTTATTGGTGGATTCTCACCGCCATTTCTGAGGGTAGTGTAGTTAACTTTTGTGTGTCTTATCTCAAGCAATTGGGTGCTTTGTCTATTACTTCATTCATAAAGGGCTTCGCCTCCACGTAAACAATCTTCAATGGTACTCCAAACCTAGTACATATATTAGATGACAGGGAAACTTGCCGTGGTATCTCGTGATTGGCACTTGTCAATGGAATGGTTTCACCAATTTAGTGAAGAAGTCTCAGAGTAACTAGGGATGTATTCATGTCCGCGAGAAGATGGGTGTATAGGGACCAACATAATCTAATCCCTTAAATAAGAAATGGGGCCGGGGCCACAATAGGTGAAAGGAGGTACCTTCAAAGCAAGCATCGCATGCTTTTGACAATCGTAATTAACTCAGACGCATCTTTGACATCATGATGAAGCTGTGAGGCCAATAGTATCCAACTTAGAATTTTCTTGGTCAGGCATCCATAGAATAGTGTCCACCACAAAGCAGAGATCATGAGCATGTCTTAGAGCTTGTAATTGCTTTTCTTCAAATGTGCACCTCAACAAAATGTGGAAGGCATCTTCCTACATAAAATGTCCTCAACCAGCACATATGTTAGACATCTTTTTCCTAAACTTAACTTTCTCGATGGTGAAAATGTGGCAGGACCTCTTGATGTTTTAGATAATTGACAATAGGTTGCATCCAAGACCTGGCTTCTCCAATTAAAATGACATACCTCTTTCCTCGTTTGATCCTCTTCGAGGTCAAATCATATTTGTAGAAGGCATAGGGTATGAAACTACTCGGATCTTTTTTCTGCTTTTGACAAGGTGGACTTCAATGGCAAAGTCTTGGAGCATGGCAGCCACTTTTATAGAACTTGGTCTTGTGGTTTGTTTACCATACAACATTGGAAGAGGATTGACCTTCATATAGACTTGAATCTTTGGAGCTTGCATCAGAAGATGGGGGAATTTAGTGGTCAAAAAATATTAGGGCAAAGCAGACTTCTCTAGGACCGGATAATTCACCTCCGGTGGTCACCAACGCTTGCCCGCATAATTTAGTACCTTTTGTTCAAATAAGGCTAATCCTACAAAGAAATGATGTAACCAATACATAAACTTGGAAAGCTTCATTTATTTAGGGCAAGAAGTGTTACCTTCTTGTCGAGCTCTTCTTTGATCAATTCAAATGCCCTTTGGCAATTCCATTCCACTCAACTGTACTTTTTGACTTGTATTTTTGATACATACCCTACTTTGGTGAGCTTTGGTGATAGGTCTCAAAATGTGAGAGAAATTTGATGTAAATCCCAAGTTTTGAAGTGTACCTACAAAACCTTTGATCCGCTTCAATGTTTTAGGTAATCGAGAGTCGAGAACTACCGTCGCCTTTGTCTGCAGAATCAACTCTTCTTCCGAGGATATCCGATGGCCTAATCAAAGACACCTTTGTCGGCCAAAACAAACACTTTTGGATTTAAGTTCACACCAATCGATCTGCACAAGGAAAACATATTAGTGATTGTTTTAGATGATCTTCCAAAGAGGTGGCCAGAGTCAAATCATCAAGAAAAGCCCTCGAACTCGGGGGAGATAATGACTCAAAAATATTGTTCATTGCCCTCCTGAAAAGTTGCAGGGCATTTTTCGCCAAATGGCATTCTTAGCATCATATAAGTTCCCCAAGGTAATGAAGGCGTTTTGGTCAGTGATAAAGGATCAACTTCAATTTGTTGAAAACCGAGAAGCCATCCATAAGAGAATAGACTTTTTCCACTCATGGTATGCAAAACTTCTTCTAGAAACGGTAGGGGGGTAGCAGTCTTTTGATAGTAACCTTATTGATATCTCTATAATCAATACAAATTTAAGTTGGCTACCCCTCTTCTTGATCGGCACAATGCAAGACAACCACTGTGTTCCAATGTCTCACATATCACTTAGAACTCTCCATGGTTTTTAATTCTTCATAGATAAGGGCGCTAGGCGTAATTTATCCTCCTTAACTTCTCACAATGATCGTAGCCCTCTTTACTTTTATTTCAAATTTTGCTTTTAGAGGGAGGAATTTTAATTCGTGAGTAATCCCAAGCAAAGACATCTCGAGAATTCTTGACACAAAGATAGGAAATGAGTTGAAGCAAGGTTCGTGAGCTTTTGACCAACTTCTCGTGGTTCCTGGTTTGGCCATTTTTGATACAAATGACTTGCTCTCTCGCTTGCTTCCTCTATCCCTATAGTTAGAATTGGGCAAGTCCGGGTGAGAGGTTCAGCTCTTCTTCCCAAAGGGCCTTCTAAAAAAAAAAATCAATATGGTGCCTTTAGCTAGCCTCGCTTACTTCACTATTCAAATGCCTAGGATATGCTCTATAGTCCAGCCTCAAATTTGTCTAACAGTCCTTAACCTCTTCTTTAAGTTGTACTAACCTTGAATGCTTGGTTTGGTATACCTCTTGGACTTGATTGCACACGAAATGAGAGTCCCTTTTATATTCAGCTTTTTTGATTCCCATCATGTAAGCTTTCCTCGAGGACCCTCGCAATCAAAGCTTGATAATTTAGCTTCATTAGAGGTTATTTTGTGAATTCTTGCTGTTTTGGCCACCGGCCAAAGCCTCTGGAAGTTTTAATGATGGCAGCAAAGACGTTAGCTCAGCTTCTTCGCTACAACCGCCATCAAAGAACAATGTATGAGTATGCTCATCAAATTTTGCTCTTCTTCTTCCAAAAGTGGATCTACATAGATGCTGTAACACACCTACATCTTTATAAATTAGTGCATCATCAATTGAAAAGCAAATTTTCCCCGAGTTTACCTTCCCGTTGTATAGTGTGACTTCTTGCTTACCATTTGTTATTGTGCATTTACCTCCTCCCCCAACTGCTTTTGCGTAAACCACCTCGAGCCATTTCCAAAAGAAGGTCATAGCTAACTGAGAAGGAAACTCAGACAAATAACAAAGTCCGTGGTCATCTTGATGCCCCCTACATCCGCCAAGACATCATTAACGACTTTTGGTTGTACACTCATTAGCAAAATTTTTTAGAATAATTGGGGCTGCGTATGATTTTTAACCCTAAAGAGTCCATAACATGTAAAGGGCATGATGTTTATACCAACCTCCATCCAAGATGACTTTAGAGAGTGTTTTACCTTCGACTTGAGCTTCACATGAGAATATACCAGTGGTCTTTTCCCAACTCTAGAAATGTTGTGGACAATAGGTTCAATTCTCCTATAAGTGTTTTGACACGCCTCTATAGGAAGGCGCTATTCTTAACAAGGTCAAAACATCTAGTGTGACTCGTAGACTTCAATACCTGGTCAACTTCACCTAACACAGCAGCCCGTCATTTTGAGGAAATTGGCTCAGAATCACAGAGGGCAGGGAGCTATGCTATTTCTAGGCATGTTGGCTTGTCGAGGTCCGATCTTAGGGCTATAGGGAGTACCAGCAACCAAGACCTCTTCTTCTTCTTCGAAGTTCATCACCTCCTTCTATCGTAATCGTGAGAAAGATGAGAAGAGGATGCATCTACAGTCTTACCTTTATCTTCAACATATACCTTTGATCCTGCACCGCTTCATAATGGCCTGCTTTTTACACATGAACAAACAGTGGCACTCCTTACCAAAGGTGGCCCTTTTATCACATCCGGGGCAAGGCTTGACCAAAGAACTACTTCAAATGGCCTGATTTCTTGGGTACAATGCTTTCTACTTTGTGTAGAATCAAGACTTGAAGTCGATGCCCCATCTCCGGGTGCTCGAGCCTTCTTTGAGCCTCGTAAAGTTGCTTGGTAACCTCCATAAGTGTCTCTCGCAGTCCCGCATGTTCAGAAATTTTAAGGTTAGTAGCTTGCAACTTAGAGATTCTTCTCTCATATCTTTCAAAAGAATTTTTCTTCTTCATCGCATTACTACGTGTTCATAGTTAGTCTCTAAATCATTGAAATAATCAAGATCAACATGCTCGTGTAGAAAATGCAGCCCTTAGCCCGCTGATCTCAATTGCTTTGGAAAATACCCCTTGGTAATGTCTCAAAAACGTTGTTGTTGATGTATTTTCATTAACTTCTTGTAAACAGGAGGTCCGAACTTCAAACCATGCAGAAAGCAGGATCAAATGCAAAGGAGGATTATCTACACCCTTTGACTCACACTTTATCACATGCTCTCCAAATCTATCAACATAAGCTTCTATGCTTTCATCACTTCTAATAGAAAGAGAATGCAATTGTGAAGTAAAGTTTCAGAGTCACGACATTCGCCAAACCTATCAATGAATCTGCCCCTCATCTCTTCAAATGTGTGAACACCATAAATCTTTCTTTGAGTGTTAAACCATTTAGTAGCAAGATCATCGATAAAGAAAAGCTTGAACAATTCCAACTTAGTCATACCTCTAGGAGCATGATTCCTAAAATAATCATCAAATGAGTTTAGAAATACCTCCAGTGGGTTTTTTCTCATTATAAAGAGGCTGTGGAAGGAGGCGCCTAACCCGAAGATAGGGTCAAGATAGTTGCCTAGAGGTGTCAGCCGGGGCGCCGGCCGGCCGGGCGCCGCTACTCCAGGCCCGTGAGGCATATCTTCAAGATGGCTAGGCCCATTACCATCCATATCCTGCACCAGTCTTCCTTGAGGGCCTCACCATGAGGGTTTCTCAAGTCTTTTGCAAGAGTTTTTAGAGAATCCCGGTAGGACTCCAAAAGATGTTGCCTTTCGTAATCCTTGCAAAACCGGGATGCACAAATCTCTAAATTGTGGGATTTTCTAAAAGATACTTGCCAAATTCTTTAGGTTTAGGTGCGAGAGCCAAATGTGTGGTGAGGGGATGAGAAAAGATGAGAAGAGAGGTGCAAATGTGAGGAAATAAGGTGATATGTGAATGCGTGTATGACTGGGATGTTTTCAGAATAAACGCGGGTGAAAATGATCAAGAAAAAGTCTCGATGCAAATAAACTTCCTTTGAATGCAAATGAAATATTTGAGCAAATTCCGCGAATAGCTATTAGTTTAGCCAAATCTAGGTGATATCGATAGTTTGAATTGATTTCAACTCATTTGTTGATCGATTGATGGGAAATTCTGGCAAAGTTCGCCATGGATCGCAACATAAAAATGGGAAAAAACTATTTTTTTGAAAAAACACTAAATCGATTGAAGAAAAGGGGAAACACCATGGATTGCTCAAGAAAACTTTTCTCGATTATCTTAGGAACATAATACACTTGTCGTAATCCATTCGATCACTCAAATAGAATTTGTATCGAACTTCCAAAATCTTTGCTTTCAAGAACAAGGGCGGGTTTCTAATCAAAAATCTCCTCTCTCCTTGATTGGAATACGGCCTTGATCATCTTTATAGACCGTGTCGTAGTTAGAGCTCCAATTTGTCTTCATATGGCCAATGGAACTCTTTTTTCCCAAAAATAGGCAATGCTCGCTCTTGGCATGATCTCCATTAATTCGGCATCCTCTTCATGATTCGATTGGTTCCGTAAGCTATGGTCGCTTAATCTTCCGATCATTCAAAGTGCGCTGAAGCCGAGAATCATAGAACCCTAATGGTTTTTCTCGGCCGGATTTTCTTCTGTGGATATATCCCCAGCTAAATTGAAAAGTCACCGTATATATATAGCTCGATCCAAAAGCAAACTATTAAATTGACGGGTCTTGCCCACGGATTCGGTGATTTCCCCCAATACACGCCCGAGCCACGTGGAGGGGGTGATTATTGAAAGGAATCTAGGCTCTGGGGAATAGGACAATTTTTTATATTTTTCAAAAGGGCACGATTCCCAAGAATTGGAATTCAAAGGTTCATATAAGGTCTTTTTGAAATTTTTTGCCGTGTGGCATATTTTCATTGGGGCAACATGGTGATGTGGTCAAGTTTTGAAAAATGGCACTTTGATTTTTGGCTAAAAAAAGGTGAATCAATGGTGACTGGACATGATGAAATGATGACTTGGCATAATGAAGGATGATGTGGCAAGGTCAAACATGGCTTTTGCCCAAGTGGATTTTCAAATTTTAAATGCCCCTTGACATTTTTGATGAGGTGGCATGATTTTGACCCAAGTGGCAAAAGATATAACCAAAGTTGGATGACAAAGCATTTTGGTGAGCAAGGTGGCCATCCTAGGTGGCATTTTGACTCTTGATGACATGGCAAGGGTATTTTTGGAAAGTGTGCCTTTGACTTTTTATTTTGACTTTCACTTGACTTTTGACATCTTTGGCACTTTAGGATGATGACTAGATGCCACTTGGCAAAGGTATAGATTTTTAGGCATTTTTGGGGAATATTTGTCCAGCGATAGGGGAAATTCAAGGAAAAATAGGAGATAGGCTCAAAAATTTGGGAAAAAATCAAGGGTGGCTAGTTTTGGCTAAAGGATTTGGCAAGGGTGCTCACCTGGCCTAGATTCTCTTTCAGCCTGATACCTTTCCTTAATAGCTCCTCCAATACTTAGAATTTTCTTCATATCTTCATCTTTTTCTTCATGTTGCCACTCTTCCGGGGCAACACTTGGTTGAACCGTCCCTCTATGGGGGCGAAGGGGGGCCAAGATATCCTCACCACTTGAACGATCTAGAGTGTATTGCATAGGCCTTTCTGGCCCGGCAATCGAGAGAAATCCACTAACCCATATCGATCTGCTCCGGAGACGTGCTTCCTTCCATTACGAGGGCCGCTACCGAACGCCACGCTATTTACTCCCGCATAGGTGGTGGCTATGGATGAAGCCCGGCTGCCCAACCTTGCTTTGGCAAAGGGCGATGGGCCCGCACGACTCAAAGCCCGCTGAAAGACAAGCAAGCCCAGTGGTTCTCGCTATGGAATGTGGTGCACACGATGTGGACCAAAGCATACACCAAGGAACGTACCGCTTGAAGTAAGATTTTGGATGCTTGCTCATGGCCAAGCTGGGATGCGAGTCTCCGGCTGCCTGTATAAATTATCGTACAAAGAAAGTTAATCCCATGCTCACGAGGGCCCACACCACTACCGTAACCCCATCTACCCATGAAAGCTGCAGGATGATTGTGCTCCATTCAAGATACCAGTGCACACCACCTCCGACAGATAGGGAGATGGATTCGGGAGCCGCTGCGGAGGACAGAACTGCCAATGCCGCTAACAGGGCTATTGAGATGAAAGTCACGCTCTCCCGGTGCCCGTTCGGGCGCATTTGTTATCCCGCCCGGTATGCTCGGTTAGCAGGCCCCAAATGTGCCTTGCATGAGCCATCGAGCACGCCCTGTGAGGCGGACGTATCTCCGTGAGGTAATGGATACGCCGACTCCGCTTATGCCCTCTGTCCGGACATTAACCCAAACCAGATTTGTGATTATGTATATAATAATAGCAGAAGATGTCGAAGATCCTTATTGCTACTATGGTTTTTCCTCCGAAACCTTCGGGCGGGGTTTTTAATCCCGGTAGTAATACCGTTTCTCTTTTGTACTTGGGTCCCATAGGCCGCTTGGTCTCCGTGGATCTATAAAATCATATTCTATTCTATAATACACATGATGTCCAAAAGCTATTTTTTTTTTTGATAATCTAAGGGTTTTACGCCCCTTTATATTGGGTTAAACTCTAGTGTTATTGTTTCCTAGTTGCTTCCGCCTAATTTTTGCAATGTCTTTAATTCTAGCGCATTCTTGTGTTCCATGTTTCCATGACAAGCAAAGTGAAGGCCATTATCCCACAAATAAAGTCCATGTGCATTGTCAACTCCTATTAGGCCATGGTGCATGCGGGTGTTGTTTATTGATCTCAATATTTAGTCAAGTTCAAATTTCTAGCAAGCAATCCCTAAATCGTCTAACACTTGTCTGAATTGTCAAATTGCATAGCATGTTTTTCATATTTCTTCACATGTGTGATGATCCTACAACCACTAGAATGACCTTTTTTACAACCACTAGAATGACCTTCTTGGACATATCTTGTTTGTCGTACAAGTCACAATATGTAGATGAAGAAATATTGTCTAGGTCATGTGAGTAGCACCAAGATTGATATTCTTTTGTCATAAAGAATAATTTGAATTGCATTTTCCCGAAAGAAATACATAGCCTTTCTCGCAAGGCAAATAAACTGCAAAAATAAAGATACCTCCTTGTGTTGTTTATACCATATATGCTTCCTTATGCCTCTACTTCATAGTGTAGACATTTTTTAGATGTTACTTGGCCAATGATGGTTTTGCAAAATACGTGTGGATGTTAAAACCCTACGTTTATCTCGCCTCGAAAGAACTCCCGCCTATCTGGGTTCGTCTGAGATCAATAAAAATAATCTAAATCTTTGAATCTTCAAGATCGATTTTTCTAATATAGATATATGCAAGATTGAAAGAGGTTAATTATGAGTGAAAATATTTTTGCATACTTCCAGTGTAATATGTTCCCTCAAAGACATCCTTTTAGAGGGATATATGCTTTTAAAGCCTGTGGAAGTAGGAATGCAAAGGTTGGCTCTTGAAATAGAATGTTTCTGAACATGTGCGTGTACTGGGATAGCAATGCAGAGCTCACTAGTTGGAAGCATCATTTGATTGAATGGCTTTTAGGCAAGGCTTGGGATGCCAATACCATAGAAATAGTTAAGATGGGACACTACAAAAAGAGAGCTAATCCTATGGGCCACATGAATATCCGTTACCACACTTGCCCATAAAGAGATGCAAGACAATTGTAATTATAGCACAACCGCACACCAACTTAAAACTGAAATGGCCATGGATCAATGGGCTAATGAACCATGTCAAAACAATAAGTGCATGTTGCCAAATGGAAAACATGAAGATGAACACCATGTTCTTTAAAGTTGTTCAACAATTGTAACTACCACAACAAATTATGCTAGCTTATTTACATCTAACCAATCATTGCATGTACTTTGTAGACATCTGAGGTGATGGTAATTAGCATTTTATATCATGGAGGTTCTTGACCAAAGTCCCAATTGAGTCGACATGAACATATTGACATGTAAATATTCCCATTCTTAAGTAAGTTTTATTACTATCAAACTTTTGCCTTTGAGAACCCTTTTGTGAGAACGGTGGGGATAATCCTACACAAGAATAAGCTTATTGGCTCTCCTTATATTGGTTTTGCCTTCATGGATAGCAAAAATAAATTCCAAAATGCTTCTTTCAATTTTTTTTTTTTTTTTGCTAAAAGCTGCCTATGTAACACATTGAAACGATTGAAAATAAAAAATTGAACCTTGTGATTTCTTTGCCCTAATTCAATAAACTTGAATTGCCCTCGACCATAATGAATACATTGTGTTAGCCACGGTCGATATTGGTGTCTACAATAATTGCTATTTTTTATGGATGAAATAAGGTAGGAAGCATTACTTAATTGCCCCTTATCCGTCACCCTCAATCTAAAAATAATAAAACCATAATTAAAGTGGTAATCTAATTGTTGGAGTTGTCTATATATTGCAATTTATCCATTTACGGATCTTACCCATCTTTGGATACATGAACATACTAAACAATGTTTCTTCACGGTCCCCATCGATTATCGTAACATTATGAAAATATACCATCTAAGTTTTTGATGGATCTATGTTAGCAATTGAAAGACAAAGAGCATTTTCTTGAAAATCTTTAAAGCTTTGAAAGATAAACTTTTTACAAATGGTATTTCGTGACCTTAAGATTCCAAAAGAGCATGAATAAGCATTTCACTTCAACGTTGGACTTAATTAAACTAGCCTCCAAAACAATGTCAAATTTAGATGGTTTCAAAGACCATCACTAGTATTAATGAACCATTATTTTGTGCATGAAACTATCTCATAAAACCACATCAGTTTAACAAAACCATGTTACATCTATAACTAGTATTGATAACCATATCATAAACCACTATCACTTTTTGTCGAACCATTATGATAAGTGGTTTTTTCTCACAAATAAATTCATGCATAAAAAAACCACGTACATCATGGTTTCTAGATGATCTAGCACGCTTATATATAGTAGTTCATTTTGGGGTTTTGTGTAAATTTATACCGTAGTTCGGACCGGTGATAAATTTATATCGCCTCCAGCGGCAAAGATAAATTTTACCGTCCATGCCACGGTATAAATTTATAATCGCCCGTAAACGAAGCTCAAACAAAGAAAAGGCCACCGATGAATTTACACCGGAGGCACGCTGATTTCCATCCCCACCTAACGCCTAGATGACTTGGAAACAAACTCAAATTGAAAGGAGAGTAAGGGCTGTGAATTGTTCCACTCGGCCATCTCCTCGAAACAAGTTGAAAGTAGTTGTCATATTGCTTCACCGCCATGTTGAGTTTTATCGGGACGCTGTGCAACATTCACCACACAGCCTCCCAAGTTCCCGGAGCTTTTCTTCCGCTTGAAATTCCTCTCCATGCATTTATTTGAATCTCACATAATTTGGTGCATGAAGCCATCTTTATCTATAAGGCTCATCTTCAACTCAAGTCGTGTCGAGGTTGTGGTTCACGGCAATGACTTTAGCCTTTTGTCCGCCAACCCCACGATATATGTGGGCTTCCACGCCTTCCGCACTGGTTCCTCGCCTTCTTAGATAGCTCTTTTTTCCTTATAACCTGTGCTGTGCCACTACACATAAGTGTAGTCCCTAAGTCACCTTCCCAGAGTGCCCGAGTCCTAAACCCGATTCTCCGCTTCACCATCACAATAGTGGCAACACATGTGTATGTGGATTTCTTCTAATCTCTCTCTCAGATAGACACATGTGCCGCTGATAACTTCCCTACTTGAAGCACTCCTCGACCCATCCTCATTTTTGGTGGCCTCTTGATCATCCTAGTGTCAATGATATTGTTTGCCTCAACAAAATTGGCCTCATTTAACCCTTTTCAAGATAGCACTTGATCTGGCTCCTCGAGGGTTTCAAAACAATATCAGCCCTGTGAGCCTTTTGAAGTGCTTTTGCCGCACTGATTGTCAAGGCCTTTGTGGTTCCGGACTTTTGTGGCTTGTGCCAAAACCAGTGGATTTCTCTCCTTTCCCTTTCATTACCTCCTCTTCCTCCTCTTCGACTCGCTTCTTTCTTCACATCCTCCTAGTATGTGGGTGCCATGTTTTGACCATAACGCCTCATCACGAGAGTCATGAAGATGTAATGTCTACTACATCCTATAGTAAGAACAAGTAATTAGTCCGATGTTCAATAAAATTTATACTCTGAGAAGACACAAAAGAATGTATTAACAAAGACATTACTTTCTAGATAAATCCAAGCTTGTTATTTTCCGAGATGTACCGTAGTCGAGACATCTTTTTATTTGCACATAGTGATCCAAACATTCTCATACTCGAATGTACCCATGTCTCCTTCATCGCTCACATAGTTCATTAATATCTCATCCTCATTTTATCGTGGGACGCCAAGCTTGTCATTTCAGCATGCGGGTGTAACCCCGTGCCAACTTCATGCCTTGTTGTACACGAGGGTATCGCTGGGATAGTGTTCTTCGCCCTTGCTACCATGTATCATCCTTTAAGTCCTAGATTGTGGCTTCGGGCCGGTGTGACTGAATTTTCCTTTGGTGACAAGTTTGGTGTCAAAAGGCGTAAAACATCTCTTTAACCTGTGAAATCAATTATTCCCAAATTTCATTTACTAGTCTGTGAAATGGTGCCTTTAAAAGGACCCAAATTTGGGGTTATTATACCTTTTCAAGGGCTTAGCCTCTAAACACACCACTATTATAAAAACGATGATTTCATAATACGCGCTCCAGAGGAGGTCTCATTTATAATTTATATCGGGCGAGAGTTTCACGCATAAATTTATACCGAAGAATACGAGGGATAAATTTATCCCATAGGCTCACGTGTATAAATTTATACCTGCAGAATGTATAAATTTATACCGCGGTATAAAATTTATACCATGAGGGTATCAGTAAATCCATATAAATTTATACCACAAGAGTTCTCGCATACTATAAATTTATACCACTTGAGCCTCTTTCGGCATAAATTTATACCGAGGTAGAACTCTCATGTATAAATTTATATCGAGAGACCACCTCTGGCTTAAATTTATACCGTGGGAGAAAAAGCATCGGTGATAAATCATAATGGCTTAGACCACCACGCTAATGCGAATGTAATTAAAAGAGCGTCTAGGTTGAGACTACGGCCATGTCCAGATAGACTTGCTTATAGTCATTCTGGAGAAGCAAATAGGGCAATACTATATATGGATCGCGAGCCTTCGGAATCCAAACAAATGTGATACAGAAATGGATGCTCCGTCACTTTAAGTACTGCTTATGTGTACTTCATATGCATTTATCCACAGCAATCCTATATGGTAATCAATTTCGTGATAAATTTATACGTTTCCTCTGTGATAAATTTCTTATACGGCGTCCATCACTCATTGTGCTTCTATTTTCGTGAGTAAATTTATACCATTCGAAGTTCATTTGCTTCAATAACAGAGCCACCGGCCCGCCAATGTGCTTTCTCCTCCCAGTGCTACACCTGCCCAATGCCAACGCGAAGCGTAACTGGTTGTTTAATATTTCGTATGTATCAGCTAGCCGTGATACTGACTGGTATTCAAAGTCCTAGCCCTCCCGCGATATATACGCCAGCTTCCACCACTCGCATAAAGGTATCAATTATCTCCTCGCTTCAATATCAAGTATATCTCACAGTCGTATATTTTACTCCACACAACCCACGTAATCAACACAACTTTCTCCCACCATTCAGTCATCTACCACCCAAGACTTAGCCTGCATCTCCTCTAGTTCGCTTAAATTATCTCCCCTAATCCAGTAAGGCAGCCCCTCGGGCAATAAATCATCATCACCACGATTTTGCCATCTCGATACTACTTCTGAAGTGGAGTACAGTACATGCAACTCCCCAGTTTTATGACACTTTAGAGCCGCCTAACCATGTCACCAAGCCAACTAGTTTTTCCAAGAGAAAGGCAAACCAGCTTCTATCCAAGACCTTCCCACACCCAATCTCACAAAGATCTACTAACCATAGCCAATCATCCATTCATGTCAAGAAAATCGAAAAGCTACCATTCAGATCAAAAGCAAATCTCCAAAGTTGATTCCAAGATGTTAGAAGAGACGATTTGAGGAAAACCAATAAAAGTAATGTCTTATCATTGTTTCCCAACTCTTCTCAAGATTGTAGTTCCTATAAATCCGTGTAACGCTTAACCGCCTTTTACATTCTTAAATATAATAAAAACAAATGATCAAAATGCGCACAAACTATCATCTCATTTCGACTTCACCACTATAGATAATATATATAGATATAGATAATATGCCACTTTTTTCTACTTTCTTATGTCCTCCCCCTGCTTTAGTCGACGGAATCCACCGACAGCCCCCGGCCTCTCTATGGCAAACCTCTAGGTATTTAATGCTGAAATAGTAAAGAGCTCAATTTGGATACCTGCCTAATTTATGTATCACAAAAGCTGAGGCAATCAGGCTGTGAACAGTCCGTCTCCTCCTTGTGCTGTCAGTAAGCTTGAGTCATCACCGGACCATCCGCCAGGCTGCTACCAAGAAGCAGCCTTCTCCATCGTAATAGGAGTTTAATTTCTTGTAGTTCCTCTGCCTGGGATTATGATTTAGTGGGAGCTCAAAAGGCTGATGACTGCATAAGAGGGGAGATACAAGCAACAAATACGTACTAGTCACCGGAGATAGGCACCGCTGGATAAGGTCCCACCAGCAGTATGGTATAAAGCACCCAAATACATGAAGGGGTTAAGCTGCAGCATTGTACAAAGCTCACAAGCATGGTCGGTCGGATAGATGCTAGGAAAGGATGTGGAAGCGTGCGTAGCGTGCTCCAATTCCTTGATTGAAGCAAAGGCAGACAGCGTGATGTCGAAAAGATGCTCTCACATATAGAAACCATATGGCCCACTTGGCTACGAAGAGATGCAGATCTTCGAATGGAGGTAACGAACCGAGAGTGCACCCACAATATCTGCACTAAAGATTCCCCCATACCGCAGGGCCGAGGTGGCCTGTGGAATGTGCATCAGTGAGGAGCGACACATCCAGCACGCCGGGCCGCAACCTATTGTGCTGGGATTGCCGGAGTGAGCAAGGCTAGGGATTTGCCGTGTAAGCTTACCACCCTCGGGTAATTTGCAAAGCTCCAATTACGATTTGGTATCAAGAGTCCAATCAGAATTCGAGGACCGGCATGAGACCCTCGCCTAGTTAAGTTTGCGCCTTGGATTGGGAGGCAAAATTGTTGTTGCACCGCACCTACCGCTTTGAAAGGTACGCCCATATACCTGATCCGATCTCACGCCATTGCAACAACTGAAAGAAGCCAAGAGTTGGTCAAGACAAGAGAGATCGGCCGTCGAGGTGGGCTGGTCGGTTAATGGCAATGATGAAGGTATATGTGCCTCCTCGCCGACAGCCATGAGCAGCACTTACGTAATCACCGCCGCAGGCGAGCTGGGCCCAGTGGCACTGAAGCCAGCAGCCAGTGGAGAGGGCTGATTGAGGCTTCCACAATCAAAGATATCCATCGTGGTCCTGAGCAGGCCGCCTGAAAGCGATTCCAACGACAAAGAGCGTCCCCGGCACTGGGATGGGTCCACAACCGCAAGTGCGCGTCTGCGATTTCGAATTCAGGCTCGCAAAGAAGGGCAAAGGTTTGAATGGGATCGCCATTTATTATGGACATCAGCTCTGAGGAGACATGGGGAGGCGCAGGGCACTACTGCCGCAGTATCGAGGATATCGCAGATTTCTACCGGCGAAGGAGTGCCGGGCGATGCGTAGGGAGCGTTTTGCTACTTTCAGGCCAAGACTACCGTAAAATCCTGGACATGCATTTGAATCGCCAGGCGGGGCAATGGTATGAGCCCGGCTGCGTCCGGTTTGTTTTGGCGAAGGCCATCCCCACGTGCCTAAGTTCACCAGTACATGATGCGCAGGATGTCCAAATGTTTATAGGGAACTGGGGAGGATATTATAGATTTGCCGGCGGTGACAGCAGTGATGTGTGTTTTGCTAGGAGAGATTTCAATGCTCAGACGGGCGACTTGGTACCGGTGACTCTACAGACGCTAATGCCGATCCGCTTGTTAGGATGCACGCTTATTCCACATAATGCACTCCCCAGACAGGGTGGCGACTGCGCAACCGGTCCTCCTCGCTGGGTTTGAGAGCGGTAATTTGTAATGGTATGCGTAAAATGATGGCTACAATTGTGGGGAAGTTACTGGCAGGATGGATGCAAAGGTGATGGGGTGGTTTAGCGTAAGGATTACCTTCGCCTCAAAGAAAGACTTGACATGGTTACACACTTCCATTGGCACAAGCATGTGGATGGAGGAGGTTTTGCCTAATTACTACCACTTTTATGTCACAATTTGGGAGCACCAACAGGGTACATTAATCAGTAAAGTGGATGGTCACCAATGATCCCACGCTATAATGGGCGTGAGCAGATGAATCAGGTTAAAAGTGGAGCGGCTGTGGGTTTGATAGCTTCTTGGCACATTACAAAGGACAGTGTGGCTAATGAGGCACCGCGTTCTACTGAGGCTTTGCAGTTGAAGGGGTCTCCCCAAGGAGGGCACGATTTTCCTTATGTCCATATTGATGTCGATTAAGAAGGCTCTAAAGAGCGTAAATGCGCCAATGAGATCCACAGTTGCGCCATTGTGCCCCAAGACTATAAGCCTTCCCAAAAAGCCGAAGGGAGATACATGGCGTAAACCACGCCGTTTTGATATGCTCATGGCGAATAAAGTTTTCGGGCAAGGGCGTGTTATACCGGGCGCTGTGGTCAGATGTGGCGCGGAGCAATGGATGCACCGCCAGTAGAGTTATATGACCTCAAGAGCTAACGCCAGTGTCCCATCGTAGAGGAGGTGCTGCAGCTCACGGGAGGATGTCCAAAGAGGTCTCTGCATTCAAGTAACGGCAAAGGATTTAAGGTGGGCTTTGCGCCTACCGCGAAACAAAGGCCCCACCTGTGGTAGGGCCCCTGACGCGATCATTAACTGTGCCTATAGGCCTCTCGTGAGTGGATGGTTGCGGTGTTGTTCCCGCGGCATAAAGCTGGTAATACGGATGGAGACGAAGCACCACTGATGATTATGGTAGCTCGTTTCGCCTCCGGCAGGCAGAGAAGCGAAACTCAAGTGGGCCGAGGAGGCGTGGCGCGGCAATTGGTCAGCAGGAAGTTACCAAATTTCACCACGACCGACTATATTCACTTTGAGAGCGTTGACGGAGTGCAATGAATGCCACGGTGACTTGTATTGCTGTTTGTAGATTTTAAGACTCCATATGATACCGCCCTGGGGTAGAGAAGATGTTGTAAGTGCAGGGCGGCGAACGGCGTAGTTCCAGCCGTGATATGTAATGGGTACGCAAAATTATGATGAATGAGCGCGTACCATGAAGACTGGCGGCAGCGCTAGCACTATGAGCGGTTAGAGCGCTCCGTTGTCTCCAACGCTTAAGGTACATTGATAGCTGGAGACGGATGCAATTACGGGGAAAGCCGCAAATTATCCTGGTAAAGTAATCGGTTTCGCCATTTATGGCGGCGATGGATAGGCTACGCAGCCACACGCCAGCAGTATGTGCAGCAAGATTTGATGCCCCCGGGTTCTGTGGGGCAATCGGGCCGACAGAACTGTACAAAATGCTGTTTCGATCCTGTCTCTTCACACCCAATCCGCAGTTATATTGGCTGTGACAGAAGTGGAGATGGAAAGCGGAGCTTCAAGTATCCGGGGAAAATCTGATTTCACTACCAATACGTCAGGATGAGTGTGTGGAGAGGAGAGCCACAGCTGAAGGCTTTATATGCAAAGTAAGTAAAAACGTTGCCTGATGACCCGTGGATCGAAGCGCAGGAGAGCACACCTGCTAGTGGCTTTGGTCGAGCCGGTGTGCGGAGGTCAAACGAAGAAAACACGGGATAGGTTGAAAGGGTAAAAGCTTTGAATATATAGCTTGGGAGTGAAGGAGACCGCACTCATTCATTTGTTGAGGACTTGTAAGTTCCTGCCTCATGCATTCGCCAAGGTATCTACTGGCTCAAGGTGATAGATGATGAGTACTGTTGCCTACTGTGCCGTAAGAAAGCACGAGGCTCCCCAAATAAGAGGGTATGCACCAGCACTGCATGTATGGTTTAGGAGGTGGGGTCTATGGATTACCGTCGTATGGTGGCACTGCAGACTCTGGCGCGTAATGGGCAATTGATGGGTTGGTGCCGCTACCCCCGGTGGGAGCGCCCTACCAGTAAAGCCCAAGATGAAAGTAATTGTACCATCATTGACTGCATTTAACTTACCATATGGACCTCTATCGGCATTTGAAAGCAATGGCATCTCGTGAAGAAACGGAGAGCTGTATTGCGCTTACAAGGACGGGTTCCCATTAATTTCAATTGTTCGTACCGTGGATACCGATGGCACGGACCCCGTGGAGGAGAGTGGATGCCGTTGTGAGATGGACGTGATAGAGGGTTTGTTAACCATGCTCCAAATGCAGGCTCCAGATGGTCTATGTCCGAAGCGTACATCATCTGATTTCCAGACACACCGCTATCAGCATCGATTTCACCTATGTAGCTACCGGAGCTACATCCGCGATTTTCGCCGCATTTCAGCGGCATTGAGAGCTCACTATTAGGCTTTTCCCCGCGGGGCTTAACCCTAGATAGGTCACTGCATGTGCCATTGTTTGTTTTGGTAAGTTTTTGGCTTTTTGCCTCGTTTTCTCGCAGATGCATTGCCATACTTCCGCCCGGTGGGATGCAAGTAAAATGAAACCTTCCTTCCTTCCTTCTTCTTTGTCTCGCTTGTTCATTTCATGTGGTCTTTCAATAACTAGACGAACGGACCAACTTTTCTAAAACAAATTAATCAGCTTATCGCGCGAAGGCCAAACAGTACGGCAAAGCAAATGTGTCGCACGAGGCCTATTTCATAAAAGAGACTCTAAAGTTTTCTCAAACTGTAATGAATTTATTCTTCATGTGACTTGCTGCTAATGGCCTGAACAAATGGAGAGGGCGATCATCTGGAGGGTCCATTCCATTTTTAAGGAAGATTTTGATGGAAGACTAAAAACAATTTTCTAAATTATTAGAAACAACCTGATCAAGAATATAAATTATTTACCATACGTTTTGTAAATGATCTACATTGTATCCTTGTATAGGTTGGTTCTATATTATAGATTTCATTCATCGATACCTAAATTTCATGAAAGGAATGGATTGATGCACTACTTTATAGATTGATATTAGCACTTCGCTTCATGGAAAACTCAAGTAAATGTAATATTTGCATTTTAGTGCACGTTTGCATAGAAAAACTATTTAATGTCAAGGATATAAGGTATTATTATATGTATGTTCAAAGCATCACATAATAAGTTGTTTGCCTGAAATGGGAGTTCGCTCTTTCCATGCCCATCCAGTGAAAAATACAGAATTATATATCATTCACATGTCAAATTTATATTAAAATTTTAACAAACAATCCAAACAGACGCGCAATGGGCTTATCTGTCACTATTGCAACAAAAAATGTTAATTCATTATCTCTAATACAAATCAGAATTGATGATAAATGTACTTTCATGATAATATAATGCATTTTTTCTTGTCCTAATCTCCGCTTTTAGCATGTTTTATAAGTGATTTTCTAGGTGAACAAGCATGCACAATATTTACTTTTTACATTTTTTCCCATCAAGTACTTGTTAGAGAGACAACACTTCAACCCAAATGTTAAAAGAATCAAATCTTTTATAGAACATTCACCGTGAATCAAATCTTACGGTGAGCATTTAAGAAAAATATCGTTTATCAAATACATCTACAAATGATATAAACGAGCTTAAAAAAGTGAAAATCAAGTTGAATTTCATGTATGCAAGAATCAATTTTACCGGGTGATTCCAAGATGGAAATGTCACGATGGTCCATACCTTGGGACCGCTGTGTAGTAGGTGATTTAAAAACATGAAAATTCCATTAGGTTCATTTTGTGAGCATAATTTGACAAAAATGTAAGTAAATCTTCTGTCGTACCATATCTTTCCTAACAAGGCAATTCTTGTGGAAGGGAGGGTAAAGTGGGTGGAGGCCAATTTTACACCACGAGCATGGTGGAGAAGGGGAGTGGAGAAGAGAAACCAGATAGATTGAGGAAGAAACTATGGATGTGTCACAATTTGATTGAAGGAGCTATTGAAGTTTCTAAATCCAAGTGGTAAGAGTATTGGGTAGTTCTATCTTGCATTCCAGAAGGGGAAACCATGCCGATTGCAAAACTGAGGCATGGTTGACTTTGCCGCACGCAGGTAGAGGTGCATTCCGGAATACTGGGGCTGCCAAACAAACATTCGAATCAAAACTTTAAACTGTGGGTAGATAGCCTAATGGAGGGCAACCCACCGCACGGAAGGTAGATCTATCAAAATGCTTCCTACCATTAAAATGTGCTTCTTGCAATCATGCTTAGGGGACCTTCGTGATTTAGTGTCCCAGATGGTATATCCAAGCTTGCAGGTAAGACCGCACAGTATTATCATCCATTGTGGACTTCACAGCTTCAGCCCATAACCAATTGTTCTTGGCCATTTTGACCCATTTGGCTCTGACCTGCTTCAAATTCTTCCCCGCCTTCATCAATCTAGTGTTAGACGCGTGAGTGCTGGATGAAGGGCTGTAAGAAGTCTGCTGTCCACAAAGCCGCAAGAACGTATCACCAAAGATCTGCGGCTCCGCGGCGCCGCTAATTTCGCTACCGTTTTTGGTCGAAATACCACGCCTTAATTAGATATACCATTTTGGCCGATATACCACTCTTTTGGCCTGGATATACCACTTTTACTGAATATATACCACTTGGCTGATAATGGGTGCCGATATATATCGTGATCTTGACTCTGCAAATACGGGCGTCCAGCCGAAAGCGCGGAAAATTTTCTAGCCGTTTACACAGAAGAACAGTTAGGTGCATTCCACCTGGCCAGAATGCAAGGTAAATCTTTGACGCCACTAGCCGGCGCGCCAATATGCAAGGCGCAGTTAAGGATAAGGCTGGAATGCAGCTAAATCTTTTCCGTAGAATTTTTTCCGCCGTAGAATTTCACCCAAAGGGTACGCCAGCCCTGCTCCACTTGCAATGAAAATAGTCACTTGCATCCGTCTTCTCAAATCCGTTCCTTCTGCTCAGGATCGCCTTGCTTTTCGGTGAAGTTTTATGCAGAGGCCTACCTGGTGGGCGAGGAGTGGTAAAATAAGGTAATCGGATGTTTGCATCGAGATTACACTACTTTTTGCAAACTGATTTTCGATTCTTCTGTTACGAATATGGATGTGCTGGGGAAGGTGTATTGATATCAGACTGTTATGGAGCTTTTGTCAAGGATATTGGGTCGAGAAATTTTGGTGTTGCTAGACTGATGCGGACAAGAAGACTAGAGAGCTGTAGCTGTGAAGTATATAGAAAGGGCGAAAAGTTCCAGCATTTAAGTGGTGTGTCTGTAAATTCTATGTAGAGTTAATTTATGTGCCGTTTGAACTACGGCATATCCGCATATGCATCGGGGTCGTAGTTTTGTCAAAAATACATGGTTTTTTGGGGACTTCATTTTGCTCAGTTTACCGTCGTTCAGACCACGTGACCCCTGCAGCCAATATTTTACTGGACCAGTTCTAAAAGCAAGTAGATTGACTTAGAAAATGTGGAAAGGGAGATCATTAAACTACTCGACCTTTACGTCATCCTAATATTGTCAGGATCTCAAAGAGGCAAGTTGAATGGATCTTAAATGCATTTGCCTGGAAATATACCATGGAGGATAAAATGAAAGTTATTTTATGTTCAGTGCAATTTGTGGTCCGTTTTGTAGAATATGTAGTGTGCTCGGAGAAATTGTAAGTAGTCTAAGTTTGTGTTTGTTGACGCAACCCACTTTAGCCATAGTCATGGAGTATGCAGCAGGCGTGAGATTTTCGGAAATCTAATTTTCTAAATGTGGGGCATTTTCGGAAGAAGATGAGGTTTCTCCTGCCATACAGAAGATTAAGCAAGCGCAGGATGCGTTACCTGGTTCATCTCTATCCAATGGTGTATCTTAGATTGCTTCATGTGTGAATTGTCTGTGTTCCAAGGGCTCCAAACGGATTTCCACTCCACATTTACTAGTTCTTCCCGTTTGTACCAGGCAAGGTTTTTCTTTTCATCGACGCATACTATTGAGTGGTACATGATCCCAGATATCAGTTGTTCTTGTTCAACAACTGATATCTGGGGTCAGCCATGTAATTGGGGCTGGTATGGCATCTCGGCCTCCACTTGCAGTTGTGAGTGTCTCTCAACATGGCCTCAATGAATGGAGGATGCTGACATTCAATCTCTGATCCGTTAGAGTATTCATTAACAGATTTGAAGTTGGAAAATGCATTGCCAGATGCAGTCTGTTCCTCGCTAAATTTGTGACTTTGGCTATTCAAAGGTAAGCAGCTTCCCACTTTACAAGTATATTATTGGATGGTTGGTGTTTATAATGCATCTATGCTGCCAAAGTAAAGTCTCCCATGCATTCTCAGCCAAAATCAAGAGTTGGGTACACCGAAAAGGTTATGAAAATTCAGAAGTTATCTTTAAGACCGGTATGTAAGTGGTATGTGGGGAATTCCCTTTTGATATTCTATATTCCAACAAGTATTTTTTTCCTGCCATGGCTAAATGACTAGTTTCTCAAAGCAGATTGCATGTTTGGTCCTGTAGCTACTCTCACGCCATGCTTGTAGGAGCTACCCATTTGAAGATCCAGAAGACCCAAATAATTTTCGTGAAACTCATTGAAGAAGTGCTATTTATTGTCAACTGGATTAATCAGTAATATTTTCTGAGTTTAAATTATCAATGTTCTGCAATGCAGAGGATATTGAATGTGCAATATACTGCTCCAGACAACATACAGATATCTGCTGAAGGACAGAATCTTCTTCGTATTTTGTTGCAAAACCCAGCAAGAGTAAGATTGCTTTGTTTTGCAGCATACCTTTGTAAGCCAAGGAAGATGGATAGCCAAACCTTCGTTTTATTTCGCAGCGATCACCATTCCAGACATTGCGAAGTACAATGTATTTTAGTTGATTTTTCAGCTGATATCAAGAAGGAAGGTGCTGATATGTAATGAACTTGATGATCCCAACCATCCACGCTAGAATCCTGAGGAGATAAATGATATTCCAGAAGTAGGTAACTTCCTGCAAATACAGGACTTGGCCATTATCTCGATAGATGCTGGTTTGATTGATTTATATGGATAACGTGCAGATATGTTGATGAAAGAGGGCGAATTTGTTTGTGCCGTATGACAGAACCATGCACACTTGGGTCCATTTCCATCCAGAAAGTATAACTTTTTCAGATCAGTATTGCTGCCAGCATTACAGGAGCCCCTGATCATGGCGGCCAACTTTTAGAGGTTTCAACCAACAAAATGTCATATACTACAGTCAACCTTCTCAAGTTCTAATACGTCTTCTCAGCCAATTATACATGTATTGAATCGGGTTATGGCTGCTTATAGACGTATCTATATGTTTCTACTAGATAAGGGCATCTAGCTCTTTTGCTTATAGAGGCAAAGTAGATTATCCCATTAGGTGCGGTCCCTGTCTTTACATTTTTAAAGAGCAAAATTTACTTCTGCTAAGGAGTGCAAAATTTTAAAATATATTAATGTCAATTAACCTATGACTAACTGTGGACATAACTAAGTTTGTGGGAAACCTCCCTAATTTTTCCTCAAACTCTCTCAATTTTCTTTAACGATTTTGGGAGAGATTTTCAATTTGAGAAAATTGGAGAGATTTCACCAGTTGGGAGGTTTCTATAAAGCTGTATTCTTTTTAAAAATCGAGGGCTTTTGATTCTGAGAGCTCGAATGTCCGCGATGTAATGCAGCATGCGGCGCCTTCGCCTTCGACCTCTTTTTATTGGCGCGATCTGGTCTTTCTATCCTACAATATTTCAAAATTCAAAAATCCAACCCATCAGAGTTCAAGTCGAAAGCAGAACATAGGCCTATTGAAGCGGGGCGTATGGCCCTGGACCATGCTTCTCTGATGGAAATGCTCTCTGCTTAAATTTACTTGTTGCTTTTAAAATCTTTGATGTCTTCTTTTTCTCCATTCAACCGATCTGAACGAATGCAGTAGATGGCTCAAACCCCTTGAACGAATGCAGCAGATTGCCCAAACTTCTGCATCGAAGCTGCCAGCAATCAGTTGATGTTATTCATTGCTTGAATGGCAAGGGCCGGAAAAATGCTGATCCACAAAACATGGTAAGCATTAGAGAGAAACTGGCGCTTGATTATCCTCTCTTAGAAATGCATCAAAATGCTTAAGTATTTCTGTGTCTGTGGAAATGCAAGACCTTATGGTTTTATTATAAGTACTTACTTGGCGCGGATGTGTGGATCTTTTATGCTTTATATTTGTTAGCTCGAGGTTTATGATTTTGCCAAGGATTTTTTGCTTTTTATGTGGACATTAGGTAGCTGTTGCGGAAATGTTTATGGTTTGCTTCAAGATGCCATTTACCCGTATTTTTTCCAAGTGCATAATTTTTGTTGGTTACCCTTTCTGTTATATATGTCATGAAGAATGTCATGAAGAATGCAATTTGAAACTCATTGTTTCTTCATTTTTCTCCTCATTTTGCCTCACTTTTTGTTGGCTATTGATTCTTTGTCCTTTTCAATCCAGACTTTGGCTATCCTTGGTGGTTCTTTGCAGCAACAGTGTACCAGACTAAAAGGTTCTTCGCAGAGGTACATTGAATGTTTGAAACCCCTACTTTGCATAGATTGTGATTTAAACTTTTTGAATCTTATAAATTTCAACTTTTGAATCTTCAATTTTTAGAGAAAGTTATTGGTGAAGAAGGCTACTTGGTGACTCTTTTGCCGCAAGCTGAGTAGGTTCACGCCATGCATCAGATCCACGATCTTGAACGCTTACCTGGTGCATTGTAGAATTGTAGAGAACTTAGATACCATGTGCATCTTTCACAAGGTATATAGATTTGAACTGGATATATGTTGAACTGTATAGCAAAACTGATCTGTGTTTCTAATGCAGACGAAAAGAAATCAAGCTTTGAGTGACATATAGATGAATCAGATGTGTTTTATGTGGTAAGTCATATATGAATGTACGCATGGTAAACCTATATTTGTTTTCCTTCTGTGCCTAATTGCATAAGCTTTTATTTCTTTCTTCTGCATCTCACGTAGGGATAATCCTCGAAGGTCTACATTATAATGAAGATGTTATCATATCATTCTGGTATCATGGAAAGTGCAATTTGGGTAATTTAAATATCTTGGTTGGGAAGCTAGTTTAGTAGTACTTTATGGATTGGCGTTTTGTATATAGCTGAAGTATAATCAGCTTTGATTGCCAAAATTATGACTTTGTGGACAGATATCTTTCCAAGTAGATGACAAGATGATCTAAGATATATTTTATTTTAGTTTGAATGAGGTACTGCGTAAGTTTTCGCTGATAAAATATGTATACAGTGCAAGTTCAAACATACTGTTTTATCTGCCTCTTGCATTTCATTCTTTTCAGGATTGTATCCATCATGTGATGTTATATATTTGCTTTAAATGCGAGATTATTTTCGTCATACGTTAACTTCTACTTTATGTCTCAATATCACAATGTTGCCTATGATATCTAAGGATTGTATATCAAGCAATGGATGTCCATCATAATGTCGCCTTAACTTGATTGTATCTCCTCAAATATGCTGCTGATAATGTAAATTGGCTGTATGAAGGAATATGAATTCTTTTGAACTGGAGAAGGCCATTTTGAATATGAATTTTGAATTTCCGTGCCTTTCTTTCTCTACCCCAATCTGCTAGCCCATCTCTGTCGAAGACCAATCTGCATAGAGCATTTGAAGTTTGTGATCGGAAAAACTGAGCCTGGGCAGATGAGCCTTTTAGAGCTTATTTTCTATCATTTTGCTGTCGGATCTGACCATAAACTTGCAGGACGCTCACCAATAGCTTGGGATCGGCTTGTTGGCTCTCAAGAGAACAGAGCAACATCACATGCAGAATCATTGCTTACTTTTAGCAGTGGAGCGTTAGAATTTTGTAAGTGGGATTTATGAGGTTTGTGTAAAAATTAGCTTTGTTGGTAGTGAGGTTTGTGAAGGGTTTATTTTCAATATTTGCAGTGTTGAGTGGAGCTTTAATTTTTGTATTCTGTGCATGCTATATTAGTGGAATTGTCAAGGTATCATTATGATGCAGCTTGGTATGTTCACCATCATTGTTTGTTGCCATGGAGGTTTCTTAGAAAATGGTACGTTCATGCTATTCTTACCCATCACAAAGATATTATTTGTCGAGATCTGAGGTCCACAATGGCTTGGCTATTTCTATATAGATGGATTTCATGCAGTGTAAATTTTAAAGGAGCTTATTTTTCAACCATTTGTATAAGGCTATCTGCTTGAACACTTTGAACGCACTTAGCACGCAGGCTTCATGTTGTTTTTTGGCTATGTATGCTGAGTATAGACGAAGAGAAGCGCGGCATTTTTCTTGAGCAATACTTCCAATCATGTGGATAACTTAGAAACTATATATTTGCAATTAGTTATTTGCTAGGCCTATTTCTATGCTTAGGAGATTCTTTTCTAATTCATCAAGAATTAAGCTTTCACTTCATTACTTCATTTGCCAATCTAACCATACATGCACTTTGAAATGGGCTGTAGAGTCTAGATTTGTGAGATTAGTTGCATTCTATGTGAAGCATTTTGAATTCGTTTTATTTAACTGAATGGTAATCACGCCTACCATATTCTTTAAAATGTGAGCAGGACAGTCATTAGTTGAGCTATTAGTTGGTGGCAATAATGAAATGAACCAGTGCATGCTTTTCAGTGCATTGCCTGACAGCGCTCATAGCAGCATTATTGATCAGCTTGTCTAAAAGCAAATACCTGACTCAGTACTTTTTAACGAAAAGCTTGAAAACCCAACCTTGTTTCTAATGAGCTGTAAGGTATGTCAGATCTTACGTACCTGCAACAGTTTTCTATAGCTGCACACCCAGGTATTTGGGAGATTTTAGAGATAACAGATTTTAGAGATAACGACAGGCCATTGTTATCATGATCTGCCAAGATATTTCTGGAGCTGGCTTCGGTAGGGAAACTGATTACATAAAACCCTCTATTATTAGCAGTAATCATTGAGGTCATTGCTACACTTCCTGAGCATCAAACTTCTATAAGCTTGTAAGCTTCTATTAGCTCCAGAGACTCACAATACAAATTAGGGGTTTATTTCTTGGAGCAAACTACCACCTAATTTTATTGGTCTAGGGAATCAGTGATATTCACCTTGATTACAGGATGCTTCACAGATTACAGGAGATTGTGTAATTTAAAATATGTTGAAAATAAGGCCTTGATAGCTAATGGTCAGAAGCTCCATTAAGAATGAAGTGCCTCATCCTAACTTGCTTATAAAATATTTGCCTAATTTTATGTAAATTCAGGGAAAGAACTATTGCAAAATGGTCGCAAATTCTCTGGTATTTCTACTCTTCCTCTATTTGATGGTCTAAACAAGCTGATCTTATTGGAAATTTTACCAACTTGAGTATAGAATTTCTTATAATTGAGCAATCTATGGACTGGACAGGATTTGTGTGCCATCTGTTTGGTAATATTTTATTTTCTACTTATTAGGTAGATAGTAAAGGACATAACTATAGTGTCATATTTTTGATAGGCAAGTGCTTGATTGTTAGATGGAAGCA